>OX375868.1:28709470-29228254 GCA_947359475.1 Heligmosomoides polygyrus bakeri
ATATATTCCCAAGGAAAGTTCAGCAGAAGTGTGGGTTTTCAACCAATTAAGTAGTCGTATCCTGTGGGCGCAATTATCTCCGGCGAGCAAGACGGCCGCCGCGGCAGGTATATAGGTCACCGAACGACTTTTTTGAAAAATTACTGAATAATTTTTAGATAAGTGCAGAGCTGACTTCACGGGAATTCCGAATATGTGGGTAATTTGAATAAGGAACGATTTTGAAGGAAACTACCAAAAATGCAAATAAACCATCGTAACTAGGTCAGATTCAATGCAACGTAAATTCCGATTTCATTTTCGAGATCTACTCAATGAGGTGATTTCAACCATGTAGTCAGCTTTCCTGTAGACTCACTGCGAACGATTCCGACGCTTTGCGACGCTCCTGCGCGTCGCCGACGCTACGTCGCGTCGGCGACGCGAAATGCGACACTAGTTATGAGCGGTATTGTAGCAGTTGGGAGCAGCGAGGAAAAGAGATGGCGTTCCCAACTCTTTCGAGGTGAACAACACATCTTGCCCTACTTGATACTCTGGAAGCATTTTTACTATATAGCGGGTTGTAGCGCAGTCGGATGACGCGCCGGTTGCCGCATGCACCCCAAATCAAGGTCCCTATTTCGGATGCCGCTCCGGGCAACCAACTCTTCCATTTCTCCAGTGCCAGTGACGTGGTTACATACTCTACAAAACACTGACTATCGCAAGAGCATTGGCCGAAGTCCACGCGAGTTGTATGCGACATCGTGTGCGTAGGAAAGAGAGTAGAACCCCGGGATTAAGCATCTACCCACCGGTGCACGCGACTTCGAATGCGACATTGCCACTATGTACATCGCTTTGAGCGATTGTCTCTCCTGTGTATGCTAGAAGTGCACTCCGATTGCCTCCACAAGATCACATAGGATTGGAATGCGCGGCGCTTCCAAATCACCTGCGTCACCTGTAGTCCCGTTGATCATCGAGTTGCTCCAGCGGGTGTCAGCAGCGTCTTCACTCGTCCCTGTCGCGTACCAGAGCGCTCCAATGGATCATCCTCGCTGAAGAGCGTCATATCTGTCCTTCAGGAGTTTCACGAAGTCCGACTAACGCGTTTGTGAGCCTCCTGGTGTTCTCTTAACATCCCGTGGAATCCAGCCAGTGACGGCTCTCATCCAGTGGGTATCTTCGAAGCGCATTGCATACGTGGCCGGCACCTGTGCATGCTACCCTGCGAGTGTTAGATGAGGAAAATGACCAAAGTGGGAAGGAGACAGTGCGTGTAGCTCCCCTCTGCTCTTACTTTTACAAGCGAAAATCGTTCGAAACAGGGTGATAACACGCTCTCTCTTATCAGCTTTTGTCAGTCTTCAATAGGCGCCGTGACACTTCTGATCAAAGGCGCCGTCAAACTCATGCAAACTTATGACTTTCCACCTCTGACCGCCATATTGAGTCCATGTGTAGTTATTTTAAAGCGTGGAGTATAAAACCAGAATAAAGAATGGTTCGTGCACGTTGAATCTTTTTATCACAGGATGACGTGACTTATAACTCCTTACTGATTTTTTGCGCCCCCGGAAGAAGTGACGCACACAGCTTCCATATCTGGTCAGTCCTTCAATGAAGCTGATTGGGGGGTCGAGCGTTCTACCCCCTCGTCCCCCTGGACCGCCCACCCCAACCCCCTGGGCTTGCTCGAGAGTCCAGTGGCTGCCTTACGAGTGGAGATGCAGACATTTGCCACGCCTCTGTTTAAAGGGCGGGGGGGGGGGGGTAGAACGCCACTCCACCAAGCTGATTGATCCCTGCGGCAAACATAATAGACCATTAAGCAAAGAAGACAAGAGCTGTCATCACCAACCTGTGAACGTGCCTCGTAAAGGTACATTGTAGCGCAGTCAGAGGAGGTGTAGGTTATCACCCACACCACAAAATCGAGGTTCTTGATTCGGGTCGCACTCTGGAAAACCAAGATCTCCATTCGCCAGAGGTCGCTCAATTGCTAGCGGATTTGCAGCCTTGGCGGTCCGCTGCCTTCTCTATCAAATTCGATTCCATCTTCAGTCCCCTCCCACTGATACTTCCTGATAGATTCCTGATTACCTTACAGGAGTCGCCTGATTTTTTTTTAAATTGAAATTGAATCTCTGCCTTTTCTTAATGAGAGATGGCCTAATCAGTTAGTCTTTGTTTATTGCTGATTTTTAGTTTCTCATTTCTTAGGGTTTGTGTTCTGTGATTGCTGTGTCCTTGTATGTCTGTTTCTTTTGGATTGTGCAGATAAAAATCAGAAAAAAATTAAAAATAAGGACAAAATGCAGGTTTTATATTGGCCGACGACAGGTCATTCTATAGGCTAAATTGTTAAGACTGCCCTACGATATGCCGTAGCAGTAGGATGCGTTCCGCATTCCGAACAGGATTGAATGACGTCGCACTTCATCCTTCGGTTTTCACTGTGGGGCTGGGTTTGTCGGCCAATACACTTATATGTGTTCGATTCTGAAGCATAATAAAATTATCCTCTTGCAGTCACTATGCACGAAATTCCATCCTCGTTGCGAAGTGATCTGCGCGGAACCAAAAGAACTGATTGCGAGCATAACCCTTTAGTCGACCGCTAGGCATATCTCCAAAGGATAACGAGATAAAGAACGGTGTTGCTCAATCCCTTTTGGGATGCGCCACGCATTCTAGTTCTACGGGATGCGATCTGAACGCGTATTTGGACATAGAATGACTTGCTGTGGAACAGGGCAGGTTTTATCCTCTCCAGACGAAACCAGTACCAACTCACCGACCCAGAATGATGAAAGGCTTAGTTGGCCTGGGTGGAAAATCCGAACCACGAACCTGGTATCGGGTGCACGCAACAACCGGCTCCTCCGACTGCGCTACACGTGCCCAGGCATAATTTCCTCTTCTCCTGAGCGTTTAGTCCGGCGCAGTCGCAAGGTCCGCTGTTCTTATGATTTGTCGCCACCTCATCCTATCAAGGGTGTCATCTGCCGTGGCGCCGACTTCGGCGAGATCTCTCTTGATGACGTCCTTCCACCTTTTCCTTGAGGCTCCTCTCGGGCGCTTTCCGGGTGCCTCGAAATCTGGTGACAACCTTATGGGGTGATTCTCTGGTCTTCTGAGGACGTGTCCGTACCAGCTCAGCGCTGCTCCCTCATCTTCATCACTGCCCTAACATCCTCGTTTCGCACCCTGTCCCGACGGGTCCATCCATATGCCCACCTCAGCATCCTCATCTCCGCAGCGTGCAGTTGCCGCTCCTGCGCCTTACCCAGGGCCCAGCACTCACTGCCGTAGAGGAGGGCAGGTCTCACAACTGTTCTATAGAGCTTGCCTTTGAGCGTCCTGGAGCATCTACGGTCGCAGAGAATCCCTGTGGACTCCCTCCACTTGAGCCAGGCTGCGTTTATCCGTCCCCTGACCGCCTGGTCCACACTTCCTTCCTCGGATAGGTCACTTCCGAGGTAACGGAATTCTTCCACCTTCTCGATCTTTTCCCCTTGGCAGTCTAGAATCGATCCAGCGCACTGCTCAGAGCTTATGAACTTCGTCTTCTTCACGTTCAGCCGTAGGCCGTTGTCTGCGAGGGCTTTCTGCCACAGCTGCACCTTCTCCTCCATCTCCTCCTGGTTGTCGGCTACTAGGGCGATGTTGTCCGCGTAGAGGATCTTCTTGAGATGGCCTTCCTCATGGTGGTTCACTATAGAGTCAAGCGTCAGAAGGAAGAGAAATGGACTCAGAGCCGACCCTTGGTATACACCCACTGTGATGTCCACTTTCCTTAACACCCCGTGTGGAGTTCGTATCGCCGCTTTCGAGCCTTCGTACATTTCCTTTATGATCGTGATCAGACGTTCCGGGACACCCCTTCCTCGAAAGGCATTCCAGAGTACGGCCCGGGGTAGCCTGTCGTAGGCCTTCTCCAGGTCCAGAAATGCTAGGTAGCAGGGTTTTCGTTTCTCGCGATATTTCTCCTTCACCTGACGAGCGATGAAGATGGCGTCTGTGGTGGACCTCTCGGGCATGAAGCCCCACTGAACCTGAGAGATGGGTAACATCTCCCTCAGCCTCGAATCGACCAGTCCTTCGTAGATCTTCATCGTATGTGGGACCAGTTTGATCCGTCGGTAGTTGGAGCGTTCCGAAGCGTCTCCCTTCTGCTTAAAGATGGGGAGTGTGGTGTTGTCCCTCCAGTCATTCGGCATCTTACCCTCTTGAGTGATTTTGTTGAGGAACTGCGTTAGCCAGTTGATTCCGCGGTCCCCGAGCACCTTCCAGGCATAACTCTGCTCACAGAAATTTCCTAAGCACCATTCGTGAGCATGTTGAATCTCCTAATCGAACGGAGGGCGCTCATCATTTTATTTGTGATCCGAGGTGATTGGTGTTCTTGGGACAGGAAAAATCGGATATATCCTAGTCGGTGGGGGCAACCGTAAATTGTCAGTTGCGTACGCCATTCCATGCCACACAACCACATCCGCTGAATTTGAAGGAAAGCTTTGCCATCATGGAACAGCATCTGAGGCTATCGTAGAAACTCAAGCAGGAATTTTTAGACGCAAATCAACATGTCCCCCCTCGGGGGCAGACATAACTCCAACGCTGAGCGAACACCTCTGGCGTCGCGCACGGTGCGCGATGAAATTGGACGAGTTGTCGCGGTCCGATGCTTCCGACTGGTAGAAACACTTCCTACAGGGACATGCGGCACGCGTTTCCCTTATTTCAAGATTTCTTGGAACGATATATGAATGTGGTTTCAATAGGACGATCAGCGACAGTTTATACAGGAATCCCGGTCACGTGGATGGTCTCTGGTTTCTAGCGTCAGTATTTGCCATCTACAACTTCTTCGGTCAACTTTTACCCGTGATAATGGTTATAATACGGAAAAGGTCACTATCACCCATTCTCGGACCAACTGTCCTACTGCAAACTGTTGCCTTCCACATTCTGTGGGATCTGAAGTCCCTTGCTAGGAATGTGGTCTGGGAGCTTAAACACTGAGAACATTTCGTGCTCCGCGGCTAACCATGCGCCACCGAGCGCACGTCTGCGTTTCAGCGCCGCGACGTCGCGTTGGAGTTAGGCCTATGTCATACCACCGCTCACCCCGAGCGAAGCCTAACAATAAGCTCCCATATCGATCGCGCGAAGCGATGAGTCGATAGCGATGAGTCTCCCAGGGGTGCACATGCACGGGAAGGAGGCGAAGAACGCAAATGCCTCCGAGATCTCTGGACCCGCTTCTGGGACGAGTTGTCAGGGAACGTCACGCGAGCCTAGCCCCGCCTACTCGGGGATTTCCGAGCACGCCGCCTTGAGTCTGTTTACCGATTCGGTGTGCACACAAGGCCGTCTGATTGCTTTCTGTCCGGCCGAGATCAGCGAATTTCATTTAACGGATGGGCACCCCTCATTAGACGGTCCCACATACTTGCCAGCGGGGTTCTCTAGAAGAAATCCCAGACTTGGGAAGGCGTGGGACAGCCAGATGCTCTCCGTCGTCGGATGATTCGGTCATCGCTCAACTGGCCGATGCGGTCGGCGACGTCGTCGACGCTTCTGAAGACGTCGTCAGCCGGGGCGTGGCCGCTGGGTGCAGCGGCGCGGACGAGATAGTGTGCCGGCGGCGGGGGGCGCGGCGGCCACCGCCGGCCGCCGTCGCTCGGATCAATGACTCGCGGAAGGCTCGTCGTGCTCCGGGGACTGCCGGCGCCGCCGCCGCCGCTGCTTCTTCCCGCTGCAGCAGCACCGCCGCGCATCGTCTCGCACCTGCGGTCGAACATCGGGAGACCCATCAGCCAACACCGGCGGCGATCCTTCACCTGAAAGCCTGGACTTTTTCCACTTTCCGCGGTTTTCTCCAGTCTTTAATCTCCGTAGCCCCTCATATTCCGCTGCTCAGGCCGACTAATGCTCCACATTGTTCTCCGCTAAGGACCATTCATTCTATCAGGTTGTCCGGAAAGTTCTCAGCGTTTTGTGTTACTATTTTTCATTCGTCTATTATTAAGTAAGAACTCAACTTGCACTGCGTATTAATGCTACTTTCTGTACAAATTTTTTCGCTCTATCTAACTAAATGACTTATGTTTCGAGGTGTTTTATATTTCTGTTCTTGAAGGGCTTATTGAAGTGTGTCGAAGGAGCAGTTCCGAAGGATGTTTTATTTTAACTTCAAATTAGGTCAATGCGAACCCGAGACAAATCAATCAAGTGTGGGGCCTAATAGTGTTGGAGAAAGCACTGTGCGCCAGTGGTTCAGTAAATTTCGGACCGGAGATTTCAGCCTCGAAGATGACCCCCCTAGCGGTCGAACTGGAGCAATCCTGGAGGACGAGCTGAAGGAATTGGCGGAAGCTGAACCATCCCAAACAGGTCGCGGGATCGCGGAAGAGCTGGACATCAGTAAAACTGCAGTTGCGAATGCTTTGAAACGCCATGGGAGGGTGGAAACCTCGAAATGTGGGTGCCCAGGAGTTGAGTGAGCGGCAAAAATTGTCACGTTTCGAGATTCGTTCTTCTCTACTTTTACGCAACAAAACTGACCCGTTTTGGATCGAATCGTCACTTGTGATGAAAAGTGGATTCCGCACGATAACGAGAAGCGTTCCGGACAATGGTTTAACGCCGAAGAACTCCTAGGCATTTTCCAGAGGCGAACCTGCGCCAAAGAAGGTAATGGTCACTGTGTGGTGGTCGGCGGCCGGTGTGATCCATTACAACTTTTCGGCACCAGGCCAAACGATTACAGCAGATTCCTACTGTAAGGAAATTGACGAAATGCGGGTTGAAGTTCTGCCTTACCCATCATATTCTCCAGACCTCTCTCCAGCCGACTACCACCTTTTCGAACACTATCGGAATTTTCTCGTTGCTAAAACCTTCACCAATTAGGACCAAGCCAAAACAGGTTTCGGTTTCGGATTTTGTTGAATCTCGACCACCTACTTTTTTGCTGATGGAAAAAGTCGACATGTGGCCCGTTGGCAAAAGTGTGGTGATTCGAACGATGCTTAAAGGATAAAGGATAAAGCACGGCGTTACTCAATCCCTTCTGGGATGCGCCAGCGCATTCTACTTCTACGGGATGTCGTGGAGGCGACATGAATGCGTATTTGGCCATACAATGACTTGCGGTGGCCAGCCGATGAAGAAGTCGGCGCTTTATCCTTCCTAGACGAGTCTGGTACCAATTCACCGACCCCGGAGGATGGAAGGCTTGGTTGGCCTGGGCGGGAAATCTGAACCAGGAACCTGGTATCGATTGCACGCGACAGTCGCGCCTTCTCCGACTGCGCCATACGCGCCCCCAAACGAACGGAACGATGCTTATTTCGATTAAATCCGATAAGATTTGGTAAAGTTATAGTAGTTCAAAGTGAAGCACTCAAAACGCTGAGAACTTTCCGGACAACCTAATAGCAACGTCGTCCTTCCCTCATTAACTTTCTTATGCTATTAGAGCAAAGTTATACACCCAGTGTTGGTCGGTGATATATTGCTTCGCGTTCTTCGTCTAAGACCCCGTTTATGCTCCACTGACGGGTTGTTGGTGGCCCAACAGACCAAATAACGCTATCAATCGATTTGACATCAGGAACGATCCGTCGTGCTATGTAAAGGAAAAGCAATTGCCTAGCCGAAATTTTAGTGCAGCAGGTAGAAATATTCTGAAACTCAGGTGCCTGGGCTCTCGGTGCAATCCAAGTTGGAGTGGCCGTATCTTAAAGATGCTATAACGGAAAGGGTCGGAGAAGGTGGCGGCTGTCGCGTGCATTCGATACCAGGTTTTTTCGTTCGGATTCCTCGTCCAGGCCAACCATGCCTTCCATCCATCCGAGGTCGGTAAATTGGTACCAAAATTGTCTGGGAAAAATAAAGCGTTCACTTATTCATCGGCTGGCCACCTCGAGTCGATATATAACCAAATACTCATTCAAATCGCCTCTAAAATATCCCGTAGAAGTAGAATGCATGGCGCACCCAGAAGGAACTAATTAGCAGCGTCCTCGATCCCATATCCTAATGCTTACATGCCCTGAATGGACGAGTTCTACTGGTCGTGTTGAGAGTATAAACGGGGTCTAATGCGAAGTTCCACAACTGCGCGAATTTCAAAGAAGACTAAACGTACTATTTTGGACATCGCCACTTCAACTCGTCCTTTCAGGGTCGTTTCGAGATCCTTCACTTTCCTCCTACTGCAGATTATCATGTTCTATCCTCTCCCACCATATGTGCAAAAGCTAGTTTTTCCGTCAGGACTTTCCTCTGCATAATGCCTGTAGGAAAGGTTTCACGTCCAGGGTGTAGTGCCGGTACCTGCTGGGATGGATACTGCGCGAAGATACTAGCTCATGGGCAACAACAATGGCGGCTCGACAGGCCCAAATAAGAATTGATCGATATTGATCAATATTGATCAGTACCCTTAGATCTCTGCCGGAGCTTTGTGTTTAATGTGATAATTCTGTGGATAAATTGAAAGGTGAAGGATTCAACAACTAATAGACATTATCAATCAGCAAACCAGTCGTCGATTGCTTGCTAGAATTGCGGAGGCTATCGTGCTTGGAGGGATTGCCCTGGCAAGCCGTGACGCACGCAAATGGTGCGTAGCTAAATACGACACATCTTAGCACGCTTATCTCTTTATTTTGGTCACACATTCGCTCCCGTTTATGCTCCGTGTACGGCAAGGGAAGGAACTTCAGGATGCGACCAATCCTAGTTCTCCTTCAGTTCTCCACGTCAACAAGAGCAGTCCTAGCTAACATCATTTGTTTGTTTGCCCTATTAACACTGCGTCTCGAAAATCTTGTTCTCCATGATATTGAAATTCTTTAATGATTCCCAACCCAAGTATTATTGTGCCGAATCGCCGGTTTGAAGTGAGAATGAAATTGAAAGTGAAGTTCGGCCCTGTTTCCGGGCGAAGCCCCAACCAATATAGTTCTGTCGCTAGGCTGGCTGGGTGACGGTGTCATTATAATTCATCCTGGTGTTTGCAGAGATGCAAATCTGGGGGAGCGACCCGTCCTGCATCTTTTCCGTGATGTAAAGGGATATAAAGGATAAAGTATGGCGTTAATCAATCGCTTTTGGGATGCGCCATGCGTTCTTCTTCTACGGGCTGTCGTGGGGACACTTTGAACGTGTGTTTGGCCTATACAATGGCTTGCAGGAGCCAGCCGATAGGCAAGCCAGTGTTTTGTCCTTACCAGACAAACCTGATGCCAAATTACCGACTCCGGACGGACGGCAGGCTTGGTTGGCCTGGACGGGAAATTCTAACAAAAGAAAACCTGATAGCATGCATGCGGCAGCCGGCGCCTCTCCAACTGCGCTATAACGCGCATTTTCTGAGCTATAGCAAAACTCAAACCATTTTTTATCATTTGCTTTTCGGACGTTATTCTTTTTGTGTTGTCAGTCATTTCGTCATTTTTATTCTTGTTATTATTTCTTCTTCGTCTTCATTACTTTTTCTATTTTTATTTTTTAATTATTAAAAAAGTTGTCGTTCACGCAGTCGAAACCTGTTCACCGTCACCGTCGGTTACCTTTTTACCTGCCAGCTCATAGGGAACTGAAATGCCTAAGTACAGGGAGTGCGGCCGAGAGGTGGAGGATTTTTTTTTTGCAGGCACTTTCAGTCCTACCACTTTTTGGGGCTCTGGCCAACAGTCAAGTACAGGGAGTTAGTCGTTCTGACTTTTTAGGAGAAGAAGGAGAAGACATGCTTTGAGAGCATTCGATTCCGGTGGCTTGGTTCAAATCAGAACTCAGTTTAATAAAACCGCCGGCCCTGTAGGGTCTGCATATTAGTAAGAACGTTTTGTCTGTAAGCTGTTGGAGCTAGACGTCACGCAGTTCGTATCTCGACTTCGCGATGTGTTTTTGCGTAGACCATGGACTGCGGGGGCTGGTCACTAGTCACTGTTCTTATCTTTGCAACGCAATTCCGCTGCGCTTCGATAACCCCGTGAGGTGGTTGAAGCATTTTGCGTCCCGAGCCATCTTCAGAGACTTGAGCGCTTGCTATTCGACTGTACTTCGTTTCAAAAAACTCCTCAGCTGCCCTAATATTTCAGCTTTCTGTTCGCTAGATTCCTTACAGTCAAAGTGCAGCGATCCTATGGATCCACCAAAGGACAGTGTTTATCCATTTAAGGAGCCAGTAGGAGCAAATGGAACATTCTGTACAAATGACATCGAGTCTGTTGATTGATATTCAGCATCGGCACTGTACAGCTGACGAACGAAGCTGCACGCGAATCTCCACAGTCATCGCGTCTAGTTTACAGAGTAATAGAGTCGGTAGAAAAACCACTCGTAGTGGAAGGTACTCGTTTCGTAGGTTCATTGCTGGGTTTTTTAAATGAAAAGCACATCCATTGCTTTCCTTGGTTGTTGTAGTTTTGATCTTGCTGGTTCTTTCCAGTATCCAAAGAAGGCTCAACCGGCAAAACATAAATCGAATAAGGTGCTATAACGGATCTTCATTATGGCAAGCTATATTAGAAAGTGTCGTGCCCCGGGCTGGCCGCAACCGGCATCGGTAACGGTGGTCCAGACCCGAGGCCACGTGTGTGGCAGATCGGTGGGGACTTACAGCACGCCAATGCTCCTTACCTTCCAGCCACGCAGCACCAACTACGTAGGGCCCTGCTGCCCCAGCCGAACCATTGGGACGAGACTGCGATGGACTTTAGCTCCCGTGCGCGCTACGACCCTGCGCCTACTTCCCCGCACGTCTCTGCACCTTCCCTTTACTCACGTAGTGTTACGATCAATAAAGATGTTGGTGTTTACCTGTCTTCACGCAACTCCCGCAGACATGATATAGATATACAAATTTACTATCTACACAGCGCTACTTCATAGGACACACATGCATCTACGAGTCACGCAACCAACCTGCTTAACTCACTAGGGGAATCCCCAACAGCAGCCCGCTAGAGTCCGGCGAGGTCCTGCCTGGGGCGTGTGCCCACGAAGCGGTGCTCCTCGCCTCGCACCTCCGGTTACCTCCTCCTAGCGTCCATGTCAGGGTAGATCCTCCTCTTCCTTGGTCCTGCGCTCCTCGATACTGCGGTGGAATCGGCTTGCTCCAAACTTCGGGACGTCCAGCGGATGATGACGAGAGGACCGCGACCGGACACGACCGCCCGGGGCGGCGGCAGACGGGAGAAGTGGCGCCTGCGCACGCGTTCATACTTCGTCGCAGCGAATCGTGGCGGTTTCGACAGGCGTGCGCGGCAGGACCAAGAGGGCGCAGAGACTCTGCGTCCTTCAAGAGTCGTGGCGAAAGTCACGACAGAGAGGTTCTTAGAAAGGCCTCTACTCCAGACAGCTTTTCTTACAGAACTGCTGCTTTTGATTGCATAAATGTTTTAGCTATTGAATAGGATATTATAACTATAAAAGGGGATTTTTCAGCAAGGGGACCGTTGTATCACTTAACTCTGAATGCCCAGTCAGTGAGGCCATTTGTGCAATATAACCCACTCACCTTCGCTAGTTCCTTAAATATGCTAACACCAGAGCGAGTACCAATGTATGTACTATTTCAAGCTTCTGAAGGCAACGTGAAGTGAAACATCAAGTGAGTAAGCGTTCTTCTACAAGCCCTGTGTGGCACAGTATAGTAACAGAGAGAGCTTATGCCGAGATTGCAAGAAGAGAAAATTTGAAGCGTACTGTCAAGATAGCTTCGGTACCTCTAGCAGTAGTGCTGAGTTTGATTCAGTAATCGATTGTGACCGCGGGTAGCTCAGTCGGAACGGGTGTTGGCTGTCGCGTACAACCGATTTCAGGTTCCTGGATCGGCTTTCCCGCCCAGTTTCTAATTTTTAATTTTCTATTTTTTTTTTTGAAATGGTATCAGACTAGTATGGGAAGGACAGAACCCTGATTTGTACATCAGCTGACCACTACAAGTATTTGCGTGAGCCAAATATGCATACAAATTGCCCCCAAGACATCCCGTAGAAGTAGAATGCACGGCACATCTCGAAGGGGTTTGCGTAGCGCCGTCCTTTATCCTTTTTATCTTTTAATTGAATTTCGAGCTGAGTCCTTGTCTGCGCGAGGAATTGGAAAAGGAAGTAGCTTAGTTGCTCTTTATCTATTACCACCATGTATTTCTTAAATTTTAGGGCGGTAGTTTTCTTACCCTAATTTCCTTTTTTCAAGAATCCTTCTCTGGAGGCCATCGTGGGACGATCCTTTGTCGCGAGAGACGTTTTTGTTCTGAATGCTTTCAAGGGAGCTCGAGCCCCTTTTACTGCCCAAGAGCACTTCATCGATCCCGTTTCCGCCGATGGCATACTTCAAGCACGTCTTCAGATTAGAATCGCCGTTTATCAGTGGTCGATGTGTGATGGGGACGGCGCGAACGCTTGCGGAAATACTGAGAGCGATAACTTCCCTCGTGATAACGACCATACACAAACAGTCAGTTCCGGCGGCACCAAGTCCTGTTCGCCTTATCGTGCTCCTGCAGAATGATGCTGTCCTTCGTGCTGCGACTCTTCTACCGAACCCTTGAACTTGGTTCTCTCAAGAGACGCAAGATATTTAGTTCTCTTCTCTCAGATGAGACGATCTGTTCCCGAAGTAATCCCACCGACAGCAGTCATCCGTCGTGCATTTTGACAGATAAATCGCGGCGGTGCTTTGGAATGTTTTCGTTCTTAGCCTTTGTCTTCATTGAAATGCTAAGCGCGTGACAGCAGAGCGGCGAATGGCATTTAGCCGTCATTGCTGTGGATTCGGACGCACGACATATCACGTCTTGTTTTCGGCTTTGATGCCTCGTTTCGGCTTCAAATGTTAGGTGCGCTATGCACCAGCGGTTCATGTGATGTGTTGCACGATGTTGTGCTGCTGTAGTGGGACAGTGAACAGAGGCGTTGTGGTGCGTCGATGCCGCACGATGTCATGAACGCTCAGTGATGTTCTCTCCGGCCATGCCTTCTATTCCTTCAGCGAGTCCTCTTTGTCCCATGGCAAATTAGCAGCGACTCACGTCAGACTCTTCGATGTCCTTTACATATACCATATGTGGTGCTGTCCATAGGACCAATTAGGCCGGGCGTTGTTCAACCCCTTTTGGGATGCGCCAAACACTCTGTTTCTACGGGATGTTGTGGAGGCTATCTAATTGCGTATCTAGCCATACAATAGGTTGTCATGGCCACCGATCAAGAATTCATCGCTTTATCCTTCCCAGACAAGTCTGGTACCAATTCACCTACCCCGGAGGGGTATAAGGCTTGGACGGCCTGGGCGGGAAAACCGAACCAAGAACCTCGAATCGGGTACACGCGGCGACCTCCTCCCACTTCGTCACACGCGAGTTCCCACTCCGTCAGTTCTTATACCTTTATCATTTCTTTGTGGCACTTGCTCGAATGTTTGTTCAGCCAATCGGGCCATTTACGTACATGAGAAAGTGAGGAGCATCAAAGAACAGCTTCAGAAAACACTTTGCTTCACCTCCTAAGCATGTGGGATGATTTCTCCATGGAGATTGGTGAACCTATTTAATTAAGCAGGAAGCACATCTTAAAATTTGCTTGTGAGGTAGAACATAGAAGACGATATTTAGATAACGAAAAGAACAGGTGTTCGTACTGCAATGGTCAGTCAGTTTCAGGGTCATTCTCCAAGCGGTCAACACTTTAGTGTTCAGCTTGTCTGACGATAAATTGGCAAAACCGTGAAACCTATATTTTCAATTACATTTATTTCAAGCATATATTTGGATATATTAAAAACGTGATCCTATGATCGTTATCAGAGCGGAGGGTTCACTTGAGCAGACGTCCAAGCGCTATTCTACTGTTGAGGGGGGTTAGCATTATATGTCGGGTTTATTTCACTCGCGGATACACTTACAACCGGAAAAAAACCCGTGTGAGTTGTCCGGTGCGCCACGCCCACCAGCGCGCAATTCAAACCTGGATTTTGCTGGCCATGGAGCGCGTTTACCACAGGCTCTGTACGTTGAAGTCAGGATGAGGGACATTAACGACGCTTTATGGGATTATCTGCGCATCAGAAGGAAGATAGACGAATAGCAACATACCCGACCTCCTCCTTTTCCAGAGGATCGGTCGGATTGTTTTATTTTTCAGCCGCCTCGTTCTTTTTTCAACCAAAGCTGTTGAAAAATGGAATGGTCCTTGGAATAGCAATTCATTCGATGTCTCTTGACTTTTCAGTGCTACGAAGAAGGCGGAAGACATCCAGTCGAATAATAACCACATAACAATTTTGATTCTACATCATGATAGAAACCATTATTGTTGATGCTGCTCGATAGCATCCCAACATCCAAGGTAGCTGAGTGTGGAACTATCTGGGTTGGATAAAACACTAACTTTCCATAGGCTAGCTACTGCAAGCAATTGTGTAGGCCAAACACATTCATAGATACGTGACATCCTAACCCTTCTATGTTTAAATGGCTTCAGCTGTTTCTGACTCACACTATCATAAAGATCCTCCACATAGTCCACCCTTCACCACGTCCAAGCCTAAGATTCAGTCATTTCTTTGTTCATTATCCGGCCCAAGAATCAGCGGATAACAAACAACAAGACGGATAGACCAAAACCCCTGAAAACTGGATAACTGATAGCGGATAACGGTCAATCCACTCATCCCTGGTTAGAGCGCAGGCTATGTGTAAGCTCTGTGGTTCCTAATTTAGTATGCTGCTATTCCTTATTCTGCTGCTGTTTTATATCGTCTCCTGATCCTTCTAAGCGTCACTCACTGTATTCCACAATGTCTGCTGACTACGTTTATGGTATAAGCCTGCCCTCCGATCTTGGTCCCCTCCTGCTGTTTCATCGTTACTAGTATCCCTCGTGCCATTCCTCCTTACCGGTCTCCCCCCCCCCCCCCCCCTCCCACCACTGCTCAAGTGAGGGGAAGCCAGGAAAGTAGGAACCAGTAGGGCTAAGCACGCACAAATATCACCAGCCGCGGCGATTGATTAGCCCATGAATAAGCAACTGCGTGGTCCCGCAACGATTTCCCTGAACTTCACTTGCACGGGTTTTTTTCCGGTTGTAAGTGTATCAAACACTGTTTATTTCTACTGTATTTTCTTCATCGTTGTTATGTCGCTATTTTTTTTTACTTGATTGAAAATATGCCTGGTCATATTCCCGTCCGCTCCGCCACTGGATAGATACAAATACTGTCTGCGACGAATTCCATTACATTGCACCAATGTCATAACACCTTGCGCGTAAATTTGCGTGTGGGCGGTGCAGTTGCGTCGTCTCTTTTTCGCTCTTGCCCCATCACATGTGGAGTTGGTTACGAAAAGAGCCTAGATGACTGGAAACGGAGCTTCACACATCACTTGTGTCCAGAATTTCGACTTGCTACGTGGGTTTTAGTTTCGAACTGAACCTGGAGGAGTGGAGACGAAGCATCATACATCACTTGTGTCTAGAATTCGACTTTCTAAGTGGGTTTTAGTTAGGAACTAAACCTAGATGAGTCGAAACGAAGCATCACACATCACTTGTCTCCAGAATTCGGCTAGGGAAGGGGCTCCAGGGTGTGTGCCATCCAAGCTGCTCGTGTGGAAACTGCTTTCGTCGCTCAAAGGGAGTCCGCGGCTGGGTTCTGCGCTCTTAGAGCGGCGAAGCGCATACGGCTGGAGAAACGCGCAAGAGATTTCCTCAAAATGCTTGCACGTCAAAACCCCTCAAAGATGAAGCTGCCAGTTGAAATGCAAGTAAGCGACTACGCAGGAGAACCGAGCTCCCGACCTCCCTCGCAGAAGCGACGCTACCACCCACTACACCACGACCCGCTTGCTGAGAATGCCATCGCGGCGCACAAGGCATCTACCGAACGGGGCAACGTGGACGCCGACGCGCGATCTCTAAGCAAGGTGGGCGCAGACAGCAAATTACGGTGTAGAAAATCATTTCTATGCAATTGCACCAGCCACGCGCAAATTTACGCGCAAGGGCCGTACTATGACATTGGTGCAATGTAATGGAATTCATCTACGGCAACTAGTAAAAGTTGGTTCTAACGAGAAATCAGGCTCGTTTGTACAATGCACTCCAGGAGATGATCGGCGGCACGGTGTACCGAACGACTGCTTTCCCCCCATGTATATAGTTCGCCAGCAATCGCCCATGGTCAAGCTCAAAGAAAGCCCGGCCGGCATACGCCGCAGTGCCGTAGGCATCTCTTGGCTTCAGTCCCCCCTCCCCGTGACGGACACGTGACATTAGCCGATTATGTATATGTATTATATTATATATAGCAGGATATATATATATATATATATATACATGTATGGGCGCGTGTAACGCAGTCGGAGGAGGCGCGGCTGTCGCGTGCAGCAGATAGCAGGTCCCTGGTTCGGATTTCCCGCCCAGGCCAACCAAGCCTTCCATCCCTCCGGGGTCGGTGAATTGGTACCAGACATGTCTGGGAAGGATAAAGCGCTGACTTGTTCATCGGCTGGCCACCGCAAGTCATTGTATGGCCAAATACGTATTCATGTCGCCTCCACGACATCCCGTAGAAGTAGAATGCGCTGGCGCATCCCAGAAGGGATTGAGTAACGCCGTCCTTTATCCTTTATATATGTATATATAATCATTCTCGTCCCTATTTTTGACTACTTTCTCAAGACGCGCTCGGGAGGCTTCTCCATCAGCTCTTGCAAGGCACACGATGTCTCTTCAAAGGCTATGCATTACAGGAAGCGCGAGCGTGGCCATCGGTCGGTGAACGACCGGCTCTTCGGAAGTTGGGGAGTGTGAGCTGCGAGGTGTTGGCGTGGTCAGACGACGAAGAGATGCACAATGTGAAAGACGACGACGTGATACACCCGTACGTGAATCTGCCACCAAGTAGGTCTATCTGCTTTTTTGTGTTATTTTTCATATAATCTTTTCAAGACGTGCTGCTGGCTTCAGTTATTTCAAATAAAATTTTCCCTTGCTTGATATGTGGTAGCGCAGTAAGAGTAGTCGCCGACGTTCTGCTGTACCCGAGGTTTTTGGTTCGGGTCACGCCCAGGCCGATCAAGCCTCTCAATTCTCCATCGATTAGTAAATGGGATCATACTTCTCTGAGAAGCATTTTTGACGCTATTCAGATGTTGGATTTTGAAAACTGTGGCTCCACCCGTGCAGCAGAGTTGACTGTAAAAAGCTGCCAGCGACTTATTTTCGCCATTCAATGAATGGTTCCTATTAAAGGTAGCCAATAAAAAGGAACTATGGTAGGGTCGCCACTATTCGGCAGCGGCGGCTGCTGCGCTGCGACCGCGCCGCGCTATGACTCAGCTGCTTCGAGCGCGCGATCCACTGACACACCAATACTCTGACCCGCGTGCTCAACATTGCACTATTCTACATTGATAGATACTGTGCAGGAATGCATGGACTGCAGAGATATATTACGCATTTCCACCAAACGCTGTCAGAATTATGCTACTGCCTTTCCTACTGACCGAAGGGGACGTCGAAAACTAAGTGTGAAATGAAAGTCCAACAGAGCTCCAACCATGGTGGGAAGTATATTGTGTTGAGGAAATATTTGCAGTAGAATTAAGGTAATAAGGGAATCTGGGTCTATCAGCCGATCACCTTTTTGAAACGTTCTACCGAGTTCGCTCGTACGTATTAAACATGGGCAACGTCAGCGGATAAGACACGAGTCAGAGTGTGAACACCTATATTTCTACTAATGAGGGAAGCGTACATCAGGTAATAGTGACATTTGGAGGCGAGATGTGTAGTTCGAATTTCCAGAGGGACGACAACATGCCAAAAATCCCTAGAATAAAAGCCGCGTGTACCGAAGTGGAAGGAAGTGCCGGCTATCGCATGTATTATATCCCAGTTTGATTCTAAATTTGGGACTCACCCAGGCAAGCCTGGGCCTTCATCGCTTCTGAGACGATGCCTTGCTACCAAACTGGCCGCGGAAAAATAGAACACTCTTCAGTCGGCTGACTACCGCATGTATGGGATGAATACCCATCAGAATTGGCTTGACAATAGCCCACGAAAGTAAAATTCGTAACTACCTTGGCCAATCTTAGTTTCACACAAGGAATATAGATCTACTGTGGCCGAAGCTGCATCCACTGATAAGCATTTCTCAATGTTCCTTGGTCACCTGTTATCCTTTCCTTGTAAGACCGCTAGATTATAACGGAAATCAACTGTTGTTATTGAGTCGAGTTATTGCCATTGTAAGTACGCTCTGGAGCGGAGCTGCTGTTCGCATGGAGTTTGCAGTGCGGCGGACTCGACGCCGCAATGCGACGCACGCGACGCCGCGGCGCGGCAGCCGCCGGTGCTGAATAATGGCGACCCTATGGTAGTCTGGCTTAAGGCGAAACAATATTTTCAGCGTGATTACAACATATGAATGTTCTATAAACAGAGCAATTAAGGTGCCAACAAACTGCCACCTTCTCATTCCTTTTTTTACCTGATCCCCTCTTTACAGCGTTGGTGCTGGCACGTAAACACTGCTCACAAGAAATAAATGATTCTGAGCTGACAAAAACAGCTTAAAGGGAAGTGGACGTGATGGAGGAAAAATGGGCACGATTCAATATAGAGCATTCAAAAAGGTTCTTAATTCATCTTCAAAAAATAACACTATCACTATGATAATATGCTATCAGCTATCAGCAGTCATCCGTGATATTTAGATGCCAGCTTGTAACAACTAGACCAGCCGCTGTACTCTTCAATAAACAAGCAAACAACATTTATGTACTTAGAGTGACACACAGAATGAGCTTCCGATGTTGTTATCACTTTCTTCTAGTCTATTTATAGGTTCAAAGAATGCACTTCGATCGGATGAAACATCAAAATATAAAACGCTTCAAGACTTCGCTTGCTAAGGCAAATTTGTGATTGTTATAAAGTTTTTTCTACATTTACACATCATTAGACAGTGCTGCTATCTCGAAGGCGGTTGTCCTTTTCATATCTCTAAGTTCTGCAACATTTTAGATCCCAGTGAAAATCTCAAGTTTTGGTGAAGAGTTTATTTCCATCCAGCGCCTGTAGAGATGCGTTAAGGTCTCAAATTCGTTGCTATGCTTTGCTTAAGTCTGCATTGATTCGGATGTTCTGACGATTTATAGATAGAGTTTTAAGAATGTTCAGAATGTCCTTTTTGGTGTACGTCGCGCTTTCTACGGCTACGGGATATCGTATAGAATCGTCGCAGTCTTTGAGTGCTACGGATGCAATTTGAATGGCACGTATAATGTGTCGTGATGCCTGTATCAAGTAATTAGTCAGTGTTTTATCCTTCCCAGAAACGCGGGGGGGGGGGGGGGAGGGGTGCACTGTGGAAGGCTTGGTGGGCATAGCCCACAGCGGAACTTAAACCTTCATTCGAGATGCACTCGAATCGGTGTCTTCTGCGACAGCTCTTTCCGGCCTCTGCTCTTCGGTGGACCCAGAAAATTGCACCTTAGAAAAAGAAGTTAGTAGAAAAAGTTGACCATCTCCATTTTCATCTCATTGATTGATGTCGTTTTCCTTCGGATTGGACTCATATATTGATGTTTAGAGCCGTTTCATCAATCCGCGACTCCTTCAACGGACTCTGAATTCGACATGTGCAAGCCAACTGCCAGAAAAATCAGCGACTTCCTTTCTACCGAACGGGAAAGTGAAGCGGATAACACAGATTTTGAAGGTGTGTAGCCTTTGGAAGCATTTCTTAGAAATTGTTACTGCCTATCTCGAAAAATTGATTATTTAGTGACCTTTCGTGATCAGGATAACAGCGAAAGCGAACGTGAGCCAAGGCCTAGTGAAGTTGGTTGCTTTCACTCCTCATTACGTATCTTACACTTTCTATATATGAGTTGAATCTGCCCCTAGGGTTCTTGTGCTCTAACCAACTGTTTTTCAGGTTTTTGAAATTTTGTATGATTATGAAGCCCGAGATCAAGATGAACTGAATTTAACTGCGGGTTCGACGGTAAAGCTGATAAGCAAGACGTGAGTGCAGGATGGCAAGTTTCATGGAATTGTAATGAACTCTCGTTGCACTTCTTTCAGCGATGAAGATTTGTGGTTTCTGGGCGAGCGAGAGGATGGCAAGCGTGGATTATTCCCTGGCAATTACGTAAAGTTATTAGGTAGGTTGAGAAGAGGTGGAATGAGAAGAGGTGGGGTGGAAAGAAAAAAGTTTCCTGTTACACGTTTTGTAATTCAGGTTCCGATGCGAAGATAATAAGCCCTGACGAGATCGCTGATCCGCCTACTGGTAAAAAGTCGTTAGGACGAGGTGCATCGGCCGAAGTGTTCAAAGTCGTCTATCAAGGAGAGGTACGCCACGAATTCATTTTTTTTGGATGCTATCGCTTTTGGATTTGATGGCACTATAACTCTGTTGGATTCAACCCTAGTTCCTAATACAACGACGGCTCAGGCGTTTCTTCACTCTCATATGCCCCCACCACCCCTCGCTTGAAATTCTCTGAACATACAGTGAAAAGCAGCTACTAGATTCTCGAGAAGATTTAAAGTAGGTAACGACGGGACAAAACCACATTTGGATTCCTCAAAAGTGCGAAAGCTGTATTTGGGCTCCTTGTTGTCCTTGTAGATTGGCAGACCGGCAATATAATCTAAACGTAACATAGCCAACAATGGCAAGCTGTATTCAGAGTTAAAGTATAAGGGCTCTTTCGAATGAAATATTGGCTACCACTAGAATCGCAGGTGATTATAAGCTTCATCAACGCTGAATGGGTTGTGCAATAAATAAATAATATGCAATAATAAATATATAATAATGGTAGAGATTGGAGTTGTTCAACCACCTTGTATAGCACCATTTCTGACCTTGCTACCCATGTTATGGTTTCGGATGATAGCGAGATATATCTTTTTGTTATCATAGCTCCTTCTCAATTAGGTTATTTTCAAAGGTTACTTTATTCTGGCGTATAAATTTTTGTGTTGTTATTTTTTAAAATTATTTATGCAAAAGAATAACAAAGTATGAAATGGAAATGTTCAATTTGAATTTTGACACATACTTTGCCTCACTAGCGAGCCGAAGATGCCCACTAGATATGTTAGTGTGTAACTCTAGGATTGATTTTATGTAAAGACGTATGCAAAGAGAAACAACTAAACGTTCCATACATTAAAATAGTGCAAGGATGTCTATGAGAAGAGTTGCACTCTCTCTTGCAGCGTAGTATACTTCTTTAGCTGTTATGTATATTTGACTTAAAACACTTAGTATAGTCTGCAACAGTGTATAGATATTGAACGACCGTGGAAAGGCTAAAGGAAAGAGGATATTATTGCAAATTTTTTAACCTCATAAATTGGTATTTTCAAATCCGTTTTGAGTTTATAATGCTTGTTGCAAGTGTTCACGGCTTCAATGAGAGATGGTTGTAAGTTCGTCAAGTTTTTTTCCGTGTATAGGATTTCTCATGAGTATAGTGCCCACAGCATAGGGCTGGGCGTAATTGAGCTGGTCTGAACCAAAAATAATAATAGTGGTAGTAGAATTTGAGACGTAGTGGAGCATGTGCTGCATTCCGCTGGCGGCTTACTAACTATCCTTACTTACTCTCCCATGAATTTAATGTTCATCTCACGCATTCCCTCGCTACTTAGATGGTGCAGGCTTGTCTTGGTAGGATACTGTACTGGCTTGTCCATCGGGTGAGTACACGAATGACATTCAGATGAACTGCACGCGCAAATAGTTTCCACAATATCACTCAGAGTGCACGGCTCATCTAGAGGGAATTCGTTGACAGCTGTTGTATCTTTCCATCCACGGTACAGCCATGTCGAAGTATCAGTAGTTCTCTCGTGAGTTCAGCTGTTGTGGAAGAAATCAACGAACAAAAGTCTAAAAGCTCAAAAAATTCCGCTCAAAATGGTAGGGGTGAAACATATCAAGAACAACAGTGTCGCTCCCAGAATAACTGAATAAGAAAAACTCATATTTAAGTGAAGCAGGAACTTTACAAGTTTCGACTAATTATCTTAAAGTAAGTATTTTCAGTTCGTCGCCCTCAAAAAAGTGCGGGATACATCCGATGTTGAAGGTGAGCACAGTTTGAGCCATCTGTCATGTATCAATTCTGCTAGGAAATTCCTTACTCACCAAAGCGTCAATTTCAGCCCTGAAACGAGAAGCCGTGGTGATCAACCGACTCCGACACCCGAACATCATTCACCTGCTGGGTGTTTGTCTGGAGCAACCGCGTATCGGTTTGGTGTTGGAATTATGCGACGGTAGGCGCTATTCGTTTTAACTGTGCATCTTCTTATCTGAGGAATGCGAAGTATTGGCCATGAAAGGTGTCTTGATTGCCGAATGGTGTTTTCAGCGTCGTTTTATGCCACTTTCTCACATTAAACCATGTCGAGATGCATGTCGCTCGAGAATAGAAACCCATGACGAAGTGTAATACAGAGAGAGAAACGCGTCCAGAACTCGACGTTGTACTTGTCATGTGGAAATCTTGGGAGAACTTCCTGTCATTTAGGAGGTTCTCTGAAGGAGCTGTGCCAGACACTGGTGAATTCGTTCGTTTCCGTGAGGATACTCGTTGATTGGGCAGCCCAGATCGCTTCGGCGATGAAGTGCTTGACGTCCGTCAATCTTATGCATAGAGATCTCAAAGCTGATAATGGTTCGTTTTTTGCAGACAGTTTTCATATTAATTTTATGAATTCTGGATGATTTCCTCATTATTATTCGCTACGTTTATTTATTTATTTATTTATTCGAATTGTGCGTAATCGACTGCACGAATACATGATAACGATGGATTTTTTTTTGTACAAGACATCATATTGCGAAGAGTATAACGTGATTGGAAGTTATTAAATTCAATTTGCGTCCCCGGTTTAGAGTCGATAGGCATAGCGGGACCTTCCCCTTTCTATTAAGTTGTCCCATAAGTCCTTGCAGTTTTTTCAACGATTCACTCCAGATTTTGCCTGCGGTCTCTTGCATAGCGCTGCATTGCTTTCGAAAGAGAATGACCTGCTCTATCAGAACTTGTATTGCATTTCTTTTTTCATCATGAATTTTGTCAATTTTTAGGTAGTTGAAGTGAAAAGTGATAAAGTGAAAAAGTAGCCATTGGCGCCCTTGTTCTCTCCGCTTAGGTTTGTAATTTTTTGCGCGGTTTTTATAGCACTTGGAAGACAATGTTCTGTACTACAAGAATAAGAAATGTTGGTACCATTTTCTCACTTGTCCTTTATTGATTTCATTGATGGTCATCAAATTGGGACGTCCGAAGGAGGATGGTTATTTTTGCCGACAGCTCCTGCTCTGTATTTGGACTTTTTGGATTGGTGTCATATGTCATTCGAAAGAGAATGTCTTGCTCTATAAGAATATGTGTCGCGTTTATTGATTTCTATTGAATATCTACAAAATGCCAAAAAGAGAAAAATCGTCTTCACCAACAACTCCTTCCCCTTCTTCAGTTGTTGATATTCGATAGAAATCTGCGTGAGCCAATGAACGCGACAGAAATTCTTACTGAGCAAGACATCCTCTTCCAAACGACATATGCCACCAAGCAAAAAAGTCCAACCACAGAACCGGAGTTTTGGTAAAAATTCGGACGGAAAAGTCGGAATTCCCAATTTGATGGCCTAAAAATCAATAAAGGCAAGTGAGAAAATAGGACCAACACATATTCTTGTGGTACAGAACATTGTCTTCCAAGTGCTGTAAAAAACTGCGCAAAAATTACCAACCTAAGCGGAGAGAACAAGTGGGCTAATGGCTACTTTTTCACTTTTTCACTTTTCACTTCAACGACCTAAAAATTGACAAAATTCATGATAAAAAGAAATGCAATATATGTTCTGATAGAGCAAATCATTCTCTTTCGAAATTATGCAGCGCTGTGCAAAAGACCGCCGGCGAAATCTGCAGTGAATCGTTGAAAAAAAAACTGCAAGGACTTATGGGACAACCTAATAGTTCTTGGTAGCCGGTGAACAAAATACGTATTTAATCTATCAACTTTTGGCGTGTGGTAGCGCAGTCGGAGAAGGCGCCGGGTGCCCCGTTTCCATGTTACCGGTTTGGATTTCCCTCTCATGCCAGTCATACCTTGCATACCTACGGCTTGTCGAATTGCTATCAGACCTTTTTTGAAAGGAGAGCACAGCCGTGTTCACTGGCTGGCAGTGCAAATCATTGTATAGGCCGAATACGTGCTCAGATTGCCTCCAGGAGACCCCGTAGAAGTAGAATACGTGGCACATCCCAAAAAGGAGACTGATTAATGGCATCCTTACCTTTCTTTTGTTTTGATCAATGGTTACATTAACGTAATGTTAACTACCATGCGTCGGCACGATAAATGGTAGCTTGCCACGTTAACTAAGCGCTGTTTTGGATACGCCATTGTACTTCATGCGTTCTTCTACGGTTTATCGTAGAGGCAACAGCCTCAACACTTCCGCTTAGGCCTATGTTATACTTCGGCGACACGTCGGCGAACTTGTGTTGCGCGGGCTGCTACGCACTGCGTAGCAACCCGCGTAGCACTGTCACCGACGTCGCCGACAACAGCGTCGCCGAAGTATAACATAGGCCTTACCGATTATTAGCTAAGTCACAGTTCGCACTTCCTTTGCGTGTCGGCATCAATTCCTTGGCTTCGTAGAGGCGAAGGGCTTAGTTGGCATACTCGCCAAACGAACCAACAATGCCATTTCGAGCAATACCAGGTCGTTCACACCGAATGCGTCATCTATGCAAGTTTTTATAATGTTTATGCAATGTGGAAGAGAAAATTTTGTTTGATTCTGCACTAAACGTCTTCTCTGTTGCTGTTGGATAGCTCCCATAATATCTTGTGTTTATGGAGAACAGTTTCCTTTTCGGACCAGGCTCACTAGTGTTTAATTCTATGAAGGTAAAATTTCCTGAAATGTGATCATATATTTGGAGAGCAAGAAAAGGTTAGAAAAAGTTAGCCCCTTTCAAAGAGAGCTGTGTATAGTGTGAAGCATGGTACGGTTAATTCAACCACTCTTTGGATCGTATTAAATGAATGCTACTCAGTTGATTAATTGATTTGCGATCGGTTGTCATATGTTGTTAGCGAAATTTCTCCTTGATCTGCAGGTTAAATCATTCTTTTTGCTGAGCACAAGGCTGGAATTTTTTCCTCATCCGTTACATGAAAAAAATGTGATAAAAGGCGGTGTTAGTCAGACCTCATTGGGGACCCACCACAGATTCTACTTCTACGGGAAATCGTGGAGGCAGCTTGAATGCCTATTTGACCTATGCGTTGACAAGCGGTGGTCAACTTATTGTTGTAACCTTTTAAAGCAAGCCTAGGGTCGGCTCGCTGACCCCGAAAGTGCAGAAGGCTTGATTGGTTCAAACAGGACCCGAACCATAAATCGAAAAGGATCGATCCATACATGCCGAAGAGTAGGGATGCGTTTGAAGGGCTTTTACTATAACCGCGTACACACTCGGCAACGGCGGCAGCTGCAGCCGTGACTAAGCATAGGAGCATCCGTTCCCGCCAAATCGATGCCCAAATGCTTAATCACGACTGCCGCTGCCAAGTGTGCTTGCGGACCTGTTCATACTTCGCGACAGCAGCGACTGGAGCGACTGGGGCGACAGCGCAGGCCCTCGAGTATGAACACTTTACGGTGGCGCGCGATCGATTTGTATGTTTTGCACGGGCGACGGAAGCGACGAGAGCGCAGCGCGCGGAACTATGAACAGACGACAGCGCCGACACTCGAGTATGAACACTTTCCGGCTGCGCGCGCTCGGTTTTAATCGATATGCATGTTTTGCACAGGCGACGTGCCGCTCTTGTCGCGAAGTATGAACAGGCCCTTATAACATAAATTGAGCCAGGTGCCCTTGACGGTGAACAAAGCTTTCGCAAATACTTGGTACCAAGCTTGTCTGATAAGGATAAACCACTTGTCTGTCGGCAGGCCATTGCAAGCAATTGTATGGTCAAATGCGCATTCAAACCGCCTCCACGATATCCCGCCCAAGTAGAACGTGTCACCCAAAATGGCATTGATTTACACCGTCCTTCGTTCCTTCTGGAAAATAAAAATCACAATATGAATTCCCTGTCCATGCTGTGGCCAAAAACTTCCACATATAATAGCTGCGAGGTTGATTCAAGCGATTTCATTATTCCAGACCTTTATTTTTATCTCTTACTTATAGAGGATAATTGGTTCTAGATTTCCATAAATGCCTATTGTTTTAGCTGTAGTATAATTCATCGATAAATTTTGTTGTCTTCTAGTCTTTGATTTTCAAGTACTCATCTAAGCCTAGATAAAAATCAAATAAAAAGAAATCTATCTAGGTACTGCACAAAGTAATGTTCGTTATTGTTTAGTACTGGTAAAGGAGCTTGTGTGTTTGTGCAATACCTCGGCTAGCACGCCAACATCGCCTGCGAAGTCGCTACATTTGCATAATGGAATTCAGGTGCGAATTGCTTGTTTTCGAGCGTCTGCTGCAGCTGCCTCCAAAAACAACTTTTAGGCCGACGGGTTTTGTGTGAGCTGTGGAGGGAAGGCTTTAGATAGGCTGACAATGAAGATCACGGACTTTGGGAACACCAAGAAAATTAAGGATGAGGAAGAGAAGAGGTGAGAGTTAACGTCAATGTTCTGGTTTATGTATGGTTGCTTATATTAGACTACTATTTTACTCAGTACCAGTGATTTTCGTTTTTCCTTCATTCATGCGATTTTCCGTTCCACTTATTTGCCTTTCTGTGTGAGCACGTCTTCGGAACATAATAAATAAATAAATGAATCAATATTCAAATAAGTCGCAAGAAACCTGTTTGTTTTCCAGGCAAAGCCTTGTTGGGACGTACGCGTGGATGGCGCCGGAGGCGTACAAGTGTCAGAAGTACTCCGAAGCATCAGATGTCTGGAGCTTCGGCGTCGTACTGTGGGAGTTGCTCACGCGCAAAGATCCTCACCAGGGTCATCTGCCGATCACTGTGGCTTATCTGGTACGTTTTCGTGCGTTTTTCTTCTATTCGTGTAGTTTCCGATTTTCTATCTACTGTGTTTTCCAGGTTTCGACTACTGGATTCGACCTTCCCATTGCTGACAATTGTCCGTTAAAGTGGAAGAGTATAATGCAGAGCTGTTGGAACGTGAGTTATCCTCTGTTATCGAGCTAGGTGCATGGTAGCGCAGGCGGAAGAGGTGCCGGCTGGCTCATGCTCTCCCGTCTAGGCCGTCCGATCCTGCATTCCTTCTGGGCTGGCGAATTGGTACCAGACTTACCTGAGAAGGATAAAACGCTGGCTTGTCTACTAGCGCCATCGCAAGTCATTCTTTAGACTAAATACGCGTTTAAATTGACTCAGCGTTATCACGTAGAAGTAGAATGCGTGGAGCATCGGAAACTGGATTCTCCCTTAATCCCAAACCTAGATTGTGGTAGGTGTGACTTTGGCTTCAGAGATAGGTTAACCAGCGATATGTGGGGCTCTACGTGTGGCCAATGCTAGCACTTGAACATTCATGGCTGTTTCAGTTAATTGGGGAGAGGATTTCTTACTTTATTCAACGGCAGTGACCACGGGTAATCAAGTTTTCGAATAAAATCAGTATTCCGTTCAAAGGTACTCTGCCTTTTATCCTGTTTGGATTTTCTTTTGCGCAGGTAGAAGACCTGTCTTTTGAAGTGTCCCTTCCATTCAGGCAGAACGCCGCGCTTCTAAAGTTCTTACTGATAGTTTTTGGACTGCTATCCATACAAATTTCTAGGTAGAACCTGAAAAGCGTCCAACGTTTGCGGAACTCTTGGACTTATTCAACGAGTATCGTGAGGAACTGGAGCGGACCACGTTTTCGGTAAGTTTAGATTGACTAAACGGAGAATAGTATTCGTCCGCAGTGTCCCAGTTTGAGTAGAAGATTTCTTACATTATTCAATGGCAATATACGGATAATATTTGTGTGACTCTTCTGGTTATCTTTAATATGATCAGCGCTACGCCTTATTGCTGCTGTATTAAATTTACTAGCCTTATCGCTATAAAGCGCTATGGGCGCATGTAACGCAGTCGGAGGTGCCAGCTGTCGCGTGCATCCGTGCCATGTTCCTGGTTCAGATTTTCCGCCGAGGGCAACCAAGCTTTCCATCCCTCCGGGGTCGATGAATTGGTACCAGACTGGTCTGGGAAGGATAAACCACTGACTTTTTCGTCGGCATGTCATTGTATGTGCTCAGTACACATCCAAATCGACTTGCCATATTTATGTTTATTACATAAGTGTCTATTATGCCCAAAAACAACGCTAAGAGTGAACCAAAAAATCAGCGTGTCTCAACAACATAAGGTAGGATAATGAAAAGAAAAAACTAAGGGTAGGCTAGGCTACGAGCGCCCGTAGAAGTAGAATGCGTGGCCCATACAATGAGGGATTGAGTAACGCCGTCTTTTATCTTCTATGTCATCAATAAGGCGACCAGTAGGTGGTACGTACTTTTTATATATGAATGAATATGATTTGAGTATAAGCGTTCATGGCAGGGGGGGGGGGGTGAAATACAATCCCGGTGTTGGTGTCAGACTTTCTGACTAAGCATACTCTATACTGTTGGACTCGTCTGCTACGAAAATGTTGTTTAGGCGTGAATCGCTATGGTTACAAAAAACGTCAAACGCTAATCTTTACAGGATGAACAAGAGGCGCTTGTTCAAAAGGTTCGGGCAGACATAAAAAAGGAGATTACGGAGATCTACGTGAAGCTGAATGAGAGAGACCAGGAGTGAGTTCAACCTGTTCATTCCGTTGTAGTTCAAGTTGGAGAGAGTTTAGCTTTAATCGGTTCAGTTACTATTGTGTACCGTATTCAGTAGAATGCGGCAAATGTGTCATCAGCTGTACGAGCAGCTGGACATTAGAGCCGATGGTTCGTCGAAATCAACCGACATGCGTGCTCCTGAGGTGCGAGAACGTCGGAAGGGCAAGAAAAAGATCGAGAAACAGGACATCTCGCAGCCACAAGGTGTGTTGCTCGTGGAGCATTTCTCATCAAGATAAGGAGGGCACCAAGGCTGCCATGTGAAGGTCCTCGTTGCTTGCTAGCTTCTTGATGATGTGCACATTTCCCCTATTTTTGTGCAGTGGTTGGTGTGCTGTACATATTTTTTCTCGTCCAGAATGCCGTCATCTGATGTCGATCCAGCAGCCGACGTCGAGCAAGACGGACCTTAAAGTGATCATGTGTAGGTTTTCCCCTTTAACTGAGCCTGTATTGCGCATTGCATGAGCTTCTTGTGATGGTGGTGGTTTGTACTGTGTTGTTGTCGTTGTAGTCGACCGGCAGTCGTCTTCGGGATCCAATGTATTTGGCACGCTACCGCGTCGGGATAAGGAGCGCCTCGATGTCCATCGACCACTCCAGCAGAACCTCTCCATAAGCTATCCAAATCTGAGCGACATAGAGGACAATTTCGTCAAAAAGTGTGGCACGTTGCAACGGAAAGACGCGATCCGCAAGAAGCGTCCTGCTTTGTACCAGCATGACGACAACGAGCGACCTGCGCCGCCTTTCTATGACCCAGACGGTTGGTTGGTTTCTTGTGCTACTCGGTTTGTAAGGCGGAACGCTTTCTAAACTCCACTTCTGGTAGATATTTGACGTTCCGCACTTGCTTTGGAAGGATTGTAGAGCTGTGCCAGCGGCGCCGTTGTTGTCCTAGAAGTCGTGTCACATTTTAGCGTTATGTGTTTAGCAGAAAATCGTCCGCTGCAGCTACCACCTGGACGAGTCGGTGCTTCTGGGCGACGCAGCGAAGGTACGCATGAAGATTCAAGTCGAGTGAAGAAGTTCCTGTCGAGGTTCCACGTGGTGAGTTAATCGGTTCCTATTCTCACTTCGCTGGAGGATCCTTTGTGTTCAAAGTTGTCCATCCATAGTAGGCATTATATAATTCGAAGTTCACAGTGTTCTATGCCCATGTCCCGAAGTAAATGGTCTGTGTGTGCCGAAAATGCCAGGCGATTTGAGCAGGCTCTCCTGTACTTAACAGTTCAAATAGCTGCTAATTTTTTGGTACTGCAAGTAGCTGGGTAATAGTGTCATCTGAGCCCTGCACTGCTAGTCTATGGTGGGAATCTATATCAGGGATTATAATTAAGCTCGGGTCGCTTATAGCTGCTCAGTCATAAGTTTTGCAAAGGACAATTATGAAAAATTGTGCGACCTCAAATACGCGTTTAAGGCATTCATTAAAACTGAACAAAGATTTTCTTGCGAAGGCAAGAGAATCGGTCAACTAATCGTAAGAAAAAAGACAGGACTATCTTCTAGTAGTTGGTATTAGACTGTCTTGTAGTAGTTGGTATTAATTTTTTCTCGTCTATCGAGGTATACATATTTTATTTCCCGTGCCTAAACAAAAAAAAAAAGACACGAAATCGATGTGGTTCAGATCTCTTGTTTCGTTCACCAGAAGAATTGGTTGATGCTGAAAACCTGCTGCAAAGTTGACATTGAATCCAAGGCCGACACGGATATTTCGAAGTTATCATTTTTTTCAAATCCTAACTGAAAGAATTGTGCGAATAATGAAATTTTTGAGAACTTTGATCTTAGGACGGTTCAACTAGTGATTTTTACCAGGTCAGGTTTTCAGAAAATTCAGATAACTGATTTTGATCAGAAATCTGTCCTACCCGACTCGGAAATCCGATTTGAAGTACAATGATAAATCAGTTATTTGAATCATCCGGAAATTCTTGTTAAAGCTATTCTTATCTGAACCATCCCAAGATCAGGGGTTTCCAAAAATGTCATTATTCACATAATCCTTTTAACCGGGTTTGAAAAAAATAACTTCAAATTATCCTTATCGGTGTTGGATCCAATGTCTACTGCAAACTGTGTGCGTTATTGCCGTCTGAAGGTAGTTAATATAAAAAAAGATTCGTCTGAAGGGAGTTGGACAAATGTACCTTTTTTGCAGTTTTTTTTTTTGCTTTTTCGCATTACTGTACTGTATATTATGATATCATCTTATTACTATTGTATTGGCGTTCGTGTCACAAGCGTATTCTATTTTCGCGTATTTCTTTAAGCCGCTCACGAAGATTATTAAATGTGCTTCTTCGGCTGGCGTTTGGCGTCTTCGCTTTTGGAAAGTCGAGAATATGTGTGAAAGTACTCCCAAGGTGCTATTCCGTCATGCAGCATAGCATTCCCAAGCGTGCCTGAGGAGAGAGCCGACGTCGTAGGCACAGTGTAGCAACCAACTTTCCAGGCGGGGCTGACGAGGACACGTAGATGGAGATAAAAATTGTCACAAGCATCTGGAGTCTGCGAGTTCCTCAAGATTATTGTAATCAAAAATCGACAATTTTGATCGACAGGTCGATTCTGTTTGCATGTTGTAGAGCCCGTTCAGCGGCCGTTATTTTTGTGTAGGCGGATGCAAGGAATTATGGATGGAGAAACTAAATTGTAGTAGGATTGAGTGGTTAGTGCAAGTCCTATATCACAGCAAATTCAAATCATTCACTGAGCTAAACCTCGGATTGCTGGGATTTGCACCATTGGCGTCTTTTATGGATTAAAAAAATAAACAATGGTCTACTCAAATGTGAGCAGTTTTCAATGATTCTTCTAGATGTTCCGCTTGTTTAGTTTCGACGAGGTAACCATTCAGTCGAATCCGACGAGGCACCGCCCTCTGCTCGCCTTTCTCCAGTGTCATCTTCACCTACTGTCTCGACACAGGGTAAAGCGACACCGAGCAATTACGAAGTAGGTTGGCTGGTCTCACTACACCATTACTTGACTTCTGTATTTGTGGAAACTATGTTAGAGCTGCTAGGTGAAAACTTACAACGCGGATACTGTGCTGTTAGCGGTTGACCTGTGACTACCTGACTGTTTACTGCTTTATTTTCCTCTGTTTTCAACAAAGAAGTCATTGTTTAGAGATTTTGTTCTTCTATTTCGTTCTTAAGATGAAGGACAAAGAGCGACGTTGCTCAATCCCTTCTGTGATGCCCCACGCATTCTACTTCTACAGGGTGTTGTGGAAGCGATTTGAATGCGTGCTTGCCCATACAATGACTTGCGGTGGCCAGCTGATGAAAGAGTCTGAACCGGGAACCGTATCGGGTGCACGCGACAGCCGGCAACCGATACCAGGTTTGTGGCTCGGATATCCCGCCTAGGCCAGCCAGGCCTTCCATCACTCCGTGGTCAGTGAATTGGTACCAGATTTGTCTAGGAAGAATAAAGCGCTGACTTCTTCATCGTCAGGGCACTCCAAGTCATTACGTGGCCAAATACGCATTCAAATCGCCTTCACGACATCCTATAGTGGTAGAATGCATGGCGCATCCCAGAAGGGTTGTGTAACGTCGTCCTTTATCCTGATCCTTATTTCGTTCTTGTGTATTATTCTTGTTTAACCATTGCTCAGAGAAAATGCCTTGCAGCACTTATCACCACGGCATAGGGCGTCAACGATGGGTTCAGACGACAACTACACCAAGCTCGTGTCGCCCACAAAGTTGGTTTCCTGTATCTAACAGTGGTTTACATAATGTGTTATCGTTATCGATGGCTACTGTGGTGTTGTTCTAGAGTTGTCCGGAACAAGGTATCCCCAACGGATAAGACAAACAAGCGGCACGACATCCAGTTCACGCAGCAAACCACGTGAGTTTCGTCGATTTCAAACTCCGTGGTCCTGCTTGAGAGGAGAAGGGTTGAATGTAGGAACTGCGCTGCATGTCGTCTACATATAGTATGATCTATAGCACCGCAACAGTAGATTCTTTTCTTTTCTGTTGCCTCTTTGTTTGGAAATGGATTGAGTGGTAGATCATCCCTACTCCGCCGCGTTGCAGGAGATATGTGAAGCCGCCAGTGCATCAGCAACACGGCACGAATGGACTGGGCGTCGGGGTGTCGCACGACCCGGCTGGACGATCTCCGCGGAGAGAAATCGGCATAGATGAGATCATTCCTACCACCCCTGAGGGCACCTATGGTAGGCACCTGTTTTGTTCACTGCTTACCAACGAAAGCGAGGAGAATATATGTAGAGTAACAATTGTTATTTTTCAAGGCACGCCGTCGATCCCCGTGAAGCATCATCATCGTCGAACGTCATCGGACGAGAAGGGTGTTTCACGACAGAATGCGTTCCATAACGGGCCCAACGCCGTGCGGTCACCGGTCCATGGTGCCGTGCGGTCACCGGTCCATGGTCCTCCGCAGGTAGTTCTTTAATAACTAACGCTTCAAAATAACTTAACAAAATAACAAAACAACTTGACTGTTTCTTACGCTTTGCTTGTGGGTTTGTTTGAATAACTAACCACATGTAGGATTAGCTATGTTATTTATTTGAGCGAGCTTGTATTCGAGTAGGGTTTGGTATTAAAAATACACAGTGTTCTTAAAAAACACGTGAATATTAGGAACTGAGAAGATGCGTTACATTAGCATCCTCTTGAGACTGATTTCCCTTGATATCTTCCGCAAACTTGTACTGACTTCCTCTCTCAGGCGGCATTGCCTTGTTTGTTTGGGAAAATGTGCATTTGCTAGAGTGCGGTTCGGGAGAGTAACTCAAAAATAAGGAGGAAGAGAATGTGGGCGAAAATGGTGGGAACATATGGTCATCACAAAACCCAGTCCCCGAAGTGTGATCAGTAACCTTGTCAGCCTTACGAATTCTCGGAGTTGATCCCCGTCTTTGTGAAAGGATCGGATTAACAAAGGCAGCGGCATCTGAATTTCATGGCATTTGTTGGAACTCTTCTCTGGCGTTAGTGCTTGAAAGCTAAGCTTAAATGAGTCTTTCTGGCATAAAAAGTGTAGCTGAAGCATGTACAGAGGCCGGATTCATCAACAATTAAAGGGCTGGGCACACTCCTGCTGCTTGACGCAGCTACAATGATGAAGAATACGGCAGAGAAGCATAGTACGTGTCTCTACGTCAGGGACGGCAGCGCGCTTATGGCACACTTCGCTTCAACATTGACGCCCAGCGTCATAGCTCAAGCGTCAGCTTCACGGAATGAGCTCGGTCATTCCGTGAAGCTGACGCTATCGCTCCTGAGCAAGAGATAAGATAAGTAAGATAGGAAAGCCCTTTCCTCAGCCAAACCAGCTAACCGGTCAGCTGAGCGATGGTTGGCAGTGGTCCAGTGCCGACACCAGAGAAAGAAAGAACGACCACCCCTCACGCAAACATGTCCTGAGCCTGAGAGCGACGCCCCGCCCCGTTTTTGACGCACTAAAGCCGCTGCCGAGTGTGCCCAACCCTTAACTCGTGGGTATGCGGGTGATAAGGGGTAGAAATAAGATAAGAGTCGGGCAGAGATAACGCAAGACTCAGAGGCGCAGGCTTCATTGTGGGTATCTCTACCCCTTATACCCGCGGGTCAGTCGTTAATGAATCCGGCCCCAGATCGATTTGGCAAAACGGAAATGTGAACTTCTGGGCAAAATTAGCATTTGAAAACAACGTGGGCTTTGAACGTGATAAGATTAGCTCCGATTAGCTTGGATTCGACAATCATTTTCCTATTCATACATTGAAGACGCGTTGAGTTTGGAATGGTTTCATACGACGTCCGAGGGCAGCATGACAATTCATGCATTTTTTATTCATGCAACATACTGAAGGGGTATTTTATTTTCATTGTTATGTTGAGAGGCTTTAGTTTTTGTGGTCACTAGAAATCAGATCACAGATTGTCGATTGCCGTTGGAATAAAGGATAAAGGACTGTGTTAATCAGATTTTTTGGATTGCTTCACGCATTCACCTCTACGGATCTAGTGGAGGCAATTCGGCCTGGACGGGACAAGAACCAAGGGCTTCGATTCTCCTCCGTAACAATCGGGTTTTTCACTCCTCCACAGTTGCTGAATTGGTACCTACTGTATATGGCGATAAAGCGCAGAGTTGTCCAGCGGTTGTTCGCTACAGGTCACTATAGACAAAGGAGGGTTCCTATTCCTTGCACAATATTCGAGAGAAGTGAGGTCCATTTCGTTTTCTATAAAAGGACTGATTAACCTTGGTCTTTATCCTTCATAATTTTCTTGAGCTATGACGATCAGGCGATTAATACGCAATGACAAACTAATATAATATAATAGTATATAATATATAGGATGACATGATGATGATATTAATATAGGATGACTTCGAGCTTTGTTTGGGCATATTAAGCACGCAGAGAAGCAGTGGGTGCTCGAGTGGGACTGTTAGGTCATACAAGAAAATTCGGGTAGTTGAGTTGCGAGCGGGAAATATACTATCAACGCAGAGATAGACGGAAAGAGAGCGGAGGATACGCTGCTTTTGGCATCTGATATCTTCGCTTCCAGCCCAATCTCTCGACAGCGATTCCACCTTCCTCGTCGTCGTATAACGAGCCGTACCTGTTAAACACGCGGATACCAGCTCCGTCGACCGATCCCTACATCACGTGCCCTGCGCCTCATATCGGGGTGGTGAACAACACGCCCTACCTGACGATGACTCCGAAGAACAGCGTCGGCGCTCCCGGCCATGTCATCGTGCCTCCTCCCCCGACCGCCACTGTACAAAACGATCAATACATCCACTGCCCTGTGAGTTTTCCTGTTAGAAATGTCGTAATGGTTCACTATCGTATCTTCTTCAGCGGAAACCCGAACGTCCGATCACCCTCAACCTTACGCACGCGCACACACCTGAGAGCAGCGGAATAAGGTGCGGATAGGAGTGGTGCACTTTGGTTCGATCTTCGTCGTCTGGAGGCCATTGGCAATGATCAGCAGAGGTGTATTTTCAGCACGGGCGGAAGTTCGGCGTTCTCTAATTTATCTATGGCGGACGCAGTGCCCATGACTCACGCGCCACCACCCCCACGACCACCCATCATTCCACCGAGGGACGGGTCTATAGGATTGTAAGTTCATTTATTTATTTATTGCATATGGAAGTGCGCACAAGTATAGAAACAAGTTTGGTATCAAAAACTATAACAAACAGTTGAAAAAAAGGGCGAAACTGTTACAGCAATTGAAAAAAATAGAGACCACGCTGTAAATTATAGTACGACTGTAGCTGACGACGAAGGGTTCCATAGAAAGGTTTGGATGGATTTATTACTCAGGTGGGTGGATGGCGTTACGGAACCGCGTGTCGTACCGCCTTTCCTTCCCGTCTTTTCCGTGCGAACTAAGGTATCCGATGAAATTTGAGTTCCAGGGAACTGAAGTATACTATCTGTGCGTTACTAAGGGTAAAGATTGGCGTCAATCCAACCGTTAGTAATGTGCTGGGTACAGTCTCAGTGAATGTTAGCAGTGTAATGTCTTTGAAGGTCGGGTGGTTACCACAACTAGATTAGAAGTGTTTGCAGTGTCCAGAGTTACCTCCATTTTTCTCGGCGGCATTTTGTTAAAGGAGGGAGGTCCTGCACTATTTGCTAGGTCTATCGTTTATGTTTACTGACAACTGCTTTTGTTGGCCGGAAATACTCTGTAGTACATTTCATGGCACTATTGTACTTTCTCAACTCCACGGGTCGAGGAGAGGTCGAAAATTTCTTCGCCCAAACAACTTCGTCTAGGGTGTTATTTGGGGTGCTGATCACGAATCTGACATCCGTTTTCCGTTTTACGCTGGAGTACGGGTAGCTACGGGTAAGGAACGCTTCAGGGTGAATTCCTGGTGGTGGACTGAATATCTGAAGAAGTATCCTACCTTTGCACAGCAGTTGTGGCGGCATCTATTCAGCTTCTAAGGAAAAACGCTTATTTATTTATTTATACAATACGAACGCGATAGGCGTGGCCGCTAGATACGCACACACCAATAGTTACAACCGAAGCGCAACATCAAAAACATAGTCAGTGAAAAATCGTAAAAACATAGCAACAAATCAGGTAAGATGATGTCGGATCTGCAATCAAAAAGTAGCCCAACACAGCCTACTTAACGAGCAACCCAGAGTCAAAGAAATAAAAAAACACCTCAGTCCTAAACTTCATAACTCAGCAACGATTTTTGAACCGACCGCCTAAACTGCTCCAGGGAAAATTGATATTAGATTATTGTTTGGGTGTAGTCTTCGGGAATACCTAAGCAACGGACAATTAGGCTTGCTTATCGACTACCGACATGGTAATTTGAAACATGTCTTAAAATAGAATAAAGCAGTACCAGCATACCTGTACCAGTTGGTCCCAAAAGTGAAAGAAAGCTTTGCGTTGTCCATCGAACTGCTCGGTCGACAGTTAGGGCATAGAGACGTTGCGAGCAATCCCGTCTTTCTAAGCCATCCCTGAAAATCGGCTGCATCCATGTTTAACTTCTCAAAGATGTCCTTCAGCTTGAAGTCGCGCATTTCTTTCTGGCGGCGGTTGCGGAACAGTGCCCGGAGGACTGTGATGCTTAGATTGCTATCTCTCGATTAAACCTTCGCCTATCAAAGAGTCTCCTGCAAAACTAGTCAGCCGTTAAGTTTTTTCAGGAAATCGCTGTGGGACCGCTTGCATGTGATGCTACTAGCACAGATAATCTCTATAGCCGAAGTTTGGGCGAAATCGGAGACCATGACCTTAATCACCCGCACCTACCTTCCTTCAACGTAAAACGAAAAACGGATGTCAGATTCGTAATCAGCACCCCAAATAACTCCCTAGGCGAAGTTTGGGCGAAATCGGTGATTATGACCTTGGCAGCCTTAGTCACTCGTACCTACCATACCCTGGCGTAAAACGAAAAACGGATGTCAGATTCGTGATCAGCACCCCAAATAACCCCTTAGACGAAGTTTGGGCGAAAATGTTTCTTCGACCTCTCCTCGACCCGTGGAATTGTGAAAGTATTATACAATGGTGCCCATTTCATTTAAAAAGGGTTCAGCAGGATGACTGCCTGCTATAGATAGATGGATGTATTGTAGGCATAGATATATAGTCATAGATGGATTATGTTGCATAGACGACAACGATCCCGGCGTCAGTCTTACCAGGAAACTATCTCAACGGTAGGTCGGAACGGCCTAAGTGTTGTATATGGGCAGAATCGCCTCTCTCTGGGAAACAACAAAACGCAAATATCTCGACCCCAATACAACTCTGCACAGAGTTATGGACGACAAAAGTTGGGCCGTTGGCGGCGTTAGCGCTATGCCTGGAGGTGGAGGGCGGGCTCAAGTTGGCTGTAAACAGCAATAATGAGCGAGCGATGGTGGCGCAGTGCGTAGAGGGGCGGCGTAATCCCCATAATCGCCGTTTCCAAACCAGCTTGAGCCCGCCATCCGCCTCCAGGCATATGGCTCGTCCCTAACTCTGCGCAGAGTTGTATTGGGTTCGTGATATTTGCATTTTCTTGTTTCCCAGAGAGAGGCGATTCTGCCCATATACAACACTTGGGCCGTTCCAACCTACCGTTGAAATAGTTTCCTGGTTAGATGGGCGGATTGGCTGGTGGATAACGCCTGTCATTACCAGTTATTAGAAGTCTCAACAGCAACAGTGTAAAGGCCAGGATGTCATCCCAAGGTAACCTGCAGAATGTACCCGAGTTCTCCATATGTGCGTAACAGCATTAGCCCTGGTTTATAGTTGCGCCACTGCGCGGCGCGGCACCATAGTCCGAGCAGATATCGACCGAGCGGTGCGAAAGATCGATACGAACATTTTGTTGCGCCGCGTGACGGCGCAAGTATAAACCAGGCCTTAAGGCCCCACAGAGTTCTGCGGCAGCGCCGCGGCCCTATGCTTAACCATAGGGCAGAGACGCAGAGCTCGCCGCCGGCGGCGTCCCTGCCCTATCCTTAACCATTGAGGCGAGCGGCGTTGCCGCAGAACTCTGTGGGGGCCTTTAGAGTTCGCCGCCGGCGGCGTCCCTGCCCTACCCTTAACCATAGCGGCGAGCGGCGTTGCCGCAGAACTCTGTGCGGACCTTTACGCATTGCGTTTCGTCCGCGTTTTACATATGTGCGTGTGGTCAGCACGCTAGGTCCACTGAGGGCCGGACGATCTCAGCTAGCGAGCTTCCATTAGGGCTGTTAATATGGTTACATTCGAGTGCCTGACCTGATGAACTGCAGAAGAGTGCAAGTCCTATGCCATTAGGTCCGTATCAGCGGTGACATCTTCATAGCAGTGGACCTGAATGGTCACGTTGGCAGCGGTGGAATAGGATCCCTGAGGGCGAAGGTGTGGTTTCGGTAAACATCGAAGGAGAAACAGTTTTTGATATGGTTATCTGTCACCCAGCGGTGGAGTTGAGCCATGCACCCGTTAAAAGCGTCGAATTCTGGACTTGATTGACTGTGCATGGGTTAAAGTTCTGCTTTAAACTGCCGTAGTTATTCTACGCCTGAGGGGAAAAGCTTGTTCCTATTTGGAAAACACTTATTTTAAAAGCATAGACCTTGTTTTGTCCAATTTCATTTGAATAGCGTCCAATTTATTTTATTTATTTTATTTTATCGATACACAATAAGTGCGCTCAAACCAAGAAAAAGAACACATCAATTTCACACAAACTCAACAAACTCAACACAATAAACTCAACACTGGTGAAACAAATAAGGATATGATATCAATATGCACCGCAACTGATAAAGTATAGTGTTTTGCAGCGATTCAGATGCCTAAATATGAGGAGCTGTAGAAAGGAATCAAAGATCTAAAGAGATTGAAAAAAATGTGAATTTAAATGAATAGGAATTAGAACGCAGATAATTTCATTAAGATATTGTCGCAGAGGTCGGCTTGACGCTCAGTAAAGCTATGGTGTGATTCCGATGAAGTGGAGAAATCACTCTCGAGCAGCTTAGTCAAACAGAAGCACCTAGGAGTCCGGTCATACCTAGGCCTTCATTACGCTTCCATTCGATGCTGCTTCCATAGGACTGAGCCAATCAAATCGAACTTGCAGACGTAAATTGAGTCAATGTAAAGCATGCCTCTACGCACTATGTATGTGTATATATTATACAAAGAAAATATAAAACATGAGAGAAAAATCCATGGCGGGCTCCTCTGTACCTAAGCTCTGAATAGCGTATAAGTTCAGTCATGAAATCGATTAAATGGAAGCAGGCATATTGATACTCTAAGTGCGAACAACACAACATACATTGGGTCTCAAGTCTTAGTCCTGTATCATTAGTATCATTCTGCACTATGCAACTGATATCGACGATCAGGGACCCTTGCACTATTCAACGAGCGGCACTGCAACGAGCGAATGTGGTAACTCTGCTTGAAAACTGGACGCGACCGTTTAGACTTCTTGGATCTGCAGATCTAAAAGGAGATGCTTAACTTGCCTTAGTTTTTTCTTAAAGACAGGGAAACTTGTTGACTCCAAAATACTGCTTGGTAGCATTTGAAGCCAACGAGCTCCCCTGTAAAACAAGGAGTTATGTACCTGTGTCCGGCGGTTTCTGTTTACTGGGGCAAGTTGCAAAGAAAGTTTACCTGAACGCCCATTACATGGCCTGAAAGTCCAGTATTTCGAGGGTTTTATTCTAAATTTTCCATTAAGGACTTTATAGCAAAAGCTAATGTCATTGACAGTGCGTCTATAAAGGAGGCTGTTCAGATTGAAATATTTCAGTCTTTCACTATAACTTGGCATTCGATGTGCAATTATTGGTGCGCATCTCCACAATAGCGTTTTGGTGAAAATCTTTTGGACCCTTTCCAGTTTCAGTTGCATCTTCCTAGAGGACGGACTCCAGATTTGCGAGCCGTACTCTAGGATCGGTAAAACGTAAGTGTTGTATAATCTTATTAGGGTGGGCCCGTCGTTGCACTGAATGCTTCTAAGAATAGAGAAGAGCGTAGAGAGAGCTTTTTTTTACGATTGCCTCTATGTGGGACTTAAAGTCTAGACGAGAGTCAAGAGAAATCCCTAGATCGCACACTTCGGTTACACTTCTAAATGTCAAATCATGATAACTATATTCAGACTTATTGTCCTTGCCGAAATGTAGAACACATGACTTTGAGATATTTACCGGAAGATGCCAGGCTGCAGCCCACTCCCTCATAATTGAAATAGATTGTGAAAGAGCCTGGCAAACCTCCTCCTGATTGTGGTCGTTGTATGCCCCGTATATCTTGATGTCATCAGCATAAATCTGCACTTTTACGGCCGGATGTGTTTTAAGTCTTCGTGGCAGATCATATGTGTAGATGAGAAAGAGTAACGGAGACAGGACGCCACCCTGAGGGACGCCACTGGAGCAGGGATAGCACCTAGAAATCGAGTTCCCGACTTTGACACACATATACCTGTCCGATAGGTAAGAAAAGAACCATCGTAGTAATTCTCCTCCAATACCAACATCATTTAATTTACATAAAAGCTTCTTATGATTGACTCTGTCGAAAGCTTTAGACAGATCGAAGTAAATTACATCGATTGATTTTCCCTCATTTAACTCGCGATTTCAGTCAAACATACAATCAGCAAGTTGGGTAATAGTTGAGGCGCCACTCATGAACCCATGCTGTTCGAGTGGAATCAGGTTCTTCTTATCAAGACAATCAGCAATTTTATCACGAACAAGCTTCTCCAAAATTTTAACTGGAGTGGGAATGATGCTCACCGGACGATATAGTGACAGTAAAGAAGCATTCGGAGATTTAGGTATTGCAGTAACTATTGACCTTTTCCATGTAATGGGAACCTCGCAAAACAACAATGAACTGTTAAGAATCATAGATAACGGCCTATATAAAGCAAGGACACACTTTTTATAGACAATCTGGGGAATACCATCACACGAGAAAGCATTTGAGGTGCTGAGTGTTTTCATTGCTCTCAACACCGCAGATGGTTCTACACACATTTTTGAAAGGGAGTTCGCTGAACATTGATTCTCAGGAGGAAAAACACCAATGCTATAGTCAAAGGCGAAGACGGAAGCAAAATAACCTGCTAACGCTTCTGCCTTTTGGTTGTCACTTAAGAATCGGTTGCCAGAATCATCCAGAAGCACCGGAAGTTTGCCAACACCCTTGATTTTTTTCCTAACCAGAGAGAAAATTGCATTCCTATTTCTTGAAGAGAGCACCCGTCTTTCTCTGTTGGCTAAGAATTTCTTCAAATGAAAATCTAAAGCAAGATTGACCTTCTTATATTCAGGATGTGACATCGGATTTGGCAAAGTATTGAAAAGGCGAGCCTTTTGACTAATCAAGTTAGTAATATGTTTAGCAAAGCCGTGCCTTTGAGTTTCAACCGTATGAAAAGGTACGTATTTAGACATGCCCACATAAACAATGTGACAGAATCGCTTATACATATCCTCAAGACAAGTATAGTTGTGAAAAACTCTCCACCAGTTCACCGAGCAGAAAAATTCTGAAAGACCTACATAATTGGCTCTGTTGAAATCAGGGGAAGGCATTCTGTGTGGCTTAGCATAGGAACACATAATCTCGAAAGATACTATGTTATGGTCTGAGGAAGCCAATGGTGGTAGAATGGAGATGTTCCTTAAAATCGGCGCCGAAATTAAAATAACGTCCAAAACAGACTTTCCACGAGTAGCTGCCGCTACCTGTTGGCTAAGACCAAAAAGACTGAAAAATTCTTCGAATTTCTTGATGTTCGAAGTGCGATATCCATTTTCAGTATAATTGAAGTCGATATTTAAATCGCCCAAAACTATTAGGTGTTTGGAAGAAAGACACAGTTCAGTCAGGCTGTCCAAAAGACAATTATCGTCGCTACAAGATGAATTTGGTGGACGATATATTAAAACGATTTTAAACAGAATAATTCCATCCTCATTTGAACCTTCGAGGCAAAGTAGGTCCGACCTTAGACATGAGTCGAGAGGAACAGGGAAAACATTGATCACATCCTTCACCAAGCAACAAACACCTCCTCCTCTACGGCCTTTTCTGTCACTTCGGTAAATTCTGTAGGGAAGGTTGCCTGTGATTTCAGAACTTAAAATTTTTGCAGATAGCCAGGTTTCGGTAATAAAGAGAAGATCAGGATCATGCATTCTGAGGAAATATTGTAAATGTAGAATCTTATTGACGAGACTCCGGGAATTTAGCAAGAAACAAGTCAGGCCTGGGTGTGTTCCTGGCGGAGTGAGGAGTTTCCCTTGACCTGTACGTTGGGAAGGTCCTGAACCTGCCTCAGCTCCCCCCTGTAAACCACCCAGGCGCGAGTCTTTAGGTCTCTGTTCCTTTCTCTACACTCTTGTCTAAGCTCAAACTCACGTTTCCTCTCCTCCAAGGTCATACTTTTGCGGATGTAAACATTGGCAAAGCCTTCGCGACGTAACCGATGCGCATTTGCAAGTGCTGTGATCCAATGCGATTTAGAGGGTAAAACAAGCTTGACCAGGACTATTGCTCCGCGTACCCATCCTGTACACTTCTATCGGCCTACATTCAACATCCACCGCATCTAAGACTTCACTTACCTTAGATTCTAAGTCTCTTTGCTTCTCCGATGGTGGTAGGCTGGGATCGGCCTCTGGCAACCCGGATATCACTAAGCTTCAGCTTCTTTTATCGCCTTCTACGGCGTCTCTAAGTTCCTGAGGTATTCGACTCAAAACAACTCTTACCATTCTATCGATCTCTGGATCTGTTTTTTCTAAAATCAAATTCATTATATCGGCCGTAGACATTGTAGCATAGTCGAGATCAGCATGTTGTGATGTGACGGTATCATGATGAGATATCTCAGCCACGGCCTGCTTAGATGCACTGCAACTCTTAGAATTGGCAACGATTTCCTTTTTCCTACTGTTAATACGCCTGTTTGACTGCGACATATTCGATGCGAATCACAGATCAAAAAGAACGGATCGAAGAACCCCTAACAGGCGACTCCCGGCAGGAAAAAAGAAGAAATCAGCAAAAACCTCAACTGCGACAACAGGATTTAACAAACTTGAAGAACTGACTCAAGTGATAATCTACTCTGCGCTAGGTGGCAGAAGGAGAATATGAAACAGGGCAAAAACAACTCAAATTGAGTCGAATGTGCGGAGAACAGAAAGACGGAGCCGCACCGCAGGCGACCAGGATCGATGATCCAATTTGATGTGAAAACTGCATATATCCCTGTGACATTCGGTCAGCGCCGGCGGTTTCTGTGGAGCGGAAATCCCCATCTTGCGTCGTGAAAGAAATCAATTTTTCAGCTTACTTAGGAGAGTGAGACATTGCGCAACAGTTCCGACCGTTTAATTACACGCAATAGCCTCGCCACACTGGGCGATCTTTAAATATTGCTTCTGTGGAGAGGCTGTAGAAGGAGATACTTCGTTTCTGTGTACTCAGTTCGCGTTTTCAGGCCACTTTGCGAATAGACGCCGGCTTGCTAACTTATGGTGCGAACACTTTCATCATCATCATCATCATCATCATCATCATCATCATCATCATCATCATCTCTCCACATTCCCTACGCTGTTTTCAGGACGTATCCGATGCACCTTGGGTCATAATGTTCACTCACATCATCTCGGCTCGACATTTACCACGTGTGTACAAGGGTAAAGTAGTAATTCCGCGGTGCAAGTATCTGTGCTACTCATGTTGTTCTCCTGTTTTCCTCGGTTGTAACTATGCTTTCTATATGCACATCCCTCTCCTTTGAATTCACCACTTTCAAGTCAGCAATCGCGTGATACAAATTGTAGTCGTACAACGATTCCGACGTGCATATAATAGTCTGCTAGACGTCTGCGCTTGCAGTTTCGCCCCGTGCCCCTACTACTCTCTCTGTCTCTCTTTCAACGTGTGAGCCCTGTTGATTGTTCGAGTATATCGCTGTTCTTAACTAGACGCTACGTGTAACTAGTAACAAACTAGACGTTTATTCTATTCAATTGATTTGTATTACCTGATTTTGTCACCGTACACCGTCATCCCTTTGCGCTACTCTCTCTAGTCACGGTTATTTGTGATGGTCTTACGCGGCCATCAGTGCCACCTGATAATGTTCGCATGTTGTCATTCGATGCTACGAAAAAGTAAAACTTATCGACTACGCAACAGTGCCTCGAGTTGTCCAAATTGCTAAAGCGCATTTCAAGTGCTAATGAAATTCCCGACACCTCTTTACGTACAGTACTTAGTAGCCATAGAAGAGTCTCAGGCTCCGTATTTCTGATAGGCGAAAAAACTACTTGGAGAATCTCTGCCCTTGTTCTTGAACCTACTGAGTTAAAACTGGAAAAGGCTGCAAGTTCACTATGGAATCACTTAGCCGACAAAGTCCATACCTTACGAATATCGAATATGCAGAAAGGATGCACAAATACAGCAAGGCAAGGAATAGAGAACCTGACGAAGGCGCTACGATGCAGAATTTTGCCTTGCTTCTGCATATTCAATGTTCGAAAGGTAGTGCCTCGATCGACTACGCGATTTCACGGTAAACTAGGGCCCTAATTTTCAAGAACTGCAAAAGTGCGACATAATTTTCTACTATCTAATGGTCAGTAACTGTTGGATTATAGGCGAACAGGAGACGTGGGCACAAATGAAGTGAAGACAAGCTAAACTGCCATGTCACCTGTCAGGCATTCCGTTCATTGGTAAGGTATATATATATATATATATATATATATATATATATATATATATATATATATATATATATATATATATATATATATATATATATATATATATCACGTACGTATCCAATCAGGATCCTCATTTGGTGGCGTGGATGCTAACAAAATTTTTCTTCCATTTGCCAATGTACGAATTTCTGCGCGTGGCTATCTTGGGCCGTTACGTTGAGTTACGCTCATCATATGTTATTTTCATCTAACAACAGGATTGCTATTATTGTGGCTTGATATATAGGACGATGGAAGACGGTTGCGAGGATAATATTGGAACCTTTAATGGTCAAATATGTACAAACCTTCGATGACCTTTCGACGATAGAGCTGCAACAATTCGTCGTGCAAAATTCGGCGATAGATGACATGATTTTCACCTGCTTTCGAACGAATTTCTTCTGCGAGTTCAACGAGATTTTAAACAAGAACGCTTTCAAAAGTTGTTTCACGCGCAACGTTTGCGATGCGGTGGCTGTCTACAGCCCTTCGCCGCTATTTTAAACCGTCTTGGACACTTGCTGCGATCAGCTACAACTGCGGTAGTTCACCGGTAGGTAAGCGGAATTTCACCAGCAATGGAGTTAACTGCTTGGTACAGGAGTTCGAAATGAGTTGAAACCTGCCGAAATACACGTTTCAACCCCGCTTCGTTGAATTCCAGGAGAATTACTCTCCCCGAAAAACACTGCCGATCAGCTTCTTCAGTAAACTACACAGGGTGCGACGTTTTCCGGACAAACTGAACTATCTCTTTTCGAACTAATTTATTAACACGAAATACAAATGAAATAGAAAATTCCTTGCACACAAATAGAGGGATATCTCAAATTTCTCTGTCAACCGCAATCCACCCTTGGCTTGCAGCTCTCGCACGCTCTATTTTAAAGAGCGCTGTCCATATTTGTGAATACTGCTTCAATAGCGGTGCGAAGAGATGTGACATTAGGGTGCGCCGTCCTGTTACCTACCCTTTCGACTAAGCTCCAAACATAGCAGTCCAGGGGTTTCAATCGGCGCTATTCGGGGCCAGAACGCAGACCAAAATATGTCCAGGTCATCGGATAGCCAGTTTTGGACTAAATGATTTGTGTGAGCCGGTGCGCGTCTTGCTGGAAGACATATGGCCTCCGTGAGACTACAGTCACAACACTTACCCCAGTTTCCTCAACGATTGCCCTAGATGCTCCAGAATCAGTGCCTGAGCCTTCCCTCGACTCTCGCAGTTCTCCACACGCGTTCACGCGAATGGGTTTTTCTCGCCGGGTCTGCGAGACCTTCCTCAGACTCTTCAGAACCATCGCATCTGTCCACAACATCGTAAACGGTTGATCTCGGGTCCCCGAAGAATCGAATCATTTCAGCTGATACTCGCCCAGAGCAGTGCTTTCAATAATCGCGGCTCTTCGGTTATACTCCGCAGTTGTGTGCGACATCGAGGCCATTCTGGGGATATGACTGTTTACTAGAGGTTTCTCCTTTCCAGGACGCAGATTGCGACTTCTGGCGAAACTACGTTATGGCGGGAAAATTGATCCTAAGCTTGTCCGTATTTAATCATCGTGCCCTGTAGATGTCCCAGTTGACCGTTGCTTTTCCGAGTTCATCCGCAATTAACCGCTAGGAGTTTGGGGAGCAAGCTGAACATACAAAAGCGTGCGGCAAGCGCGACATCTACATAGTTGTGCTGCTACAGTTACGAAGTCTAACGCTCCTGTAACTTCATAAACTGCTTTGGATACCTCTGCTCAGCTATTTGTGGGTCCTCCGGTGCACTTAATTAGAGGAGATGGATATTTTGTGTGGGAATTGGATGACCTAATTCAAGCAATAGACTTTTTGCTGCCATTGTGAAACGATTTTGAGTTCTTTCATGACATGGATGACCTAAGCTTCATTTCTAAAAGCCAAATATCTAGATACAATACCGCATAACCCGAGAGTTTGTTACAGCTCCGTTTTCCCCATAACAGCCCACCCAGAAACGATGCGTCAGTTTTCATCGCGCGTGCGGCAGAGACCGCAGCGCGCGCGGCGAAAACTTGTATGTTCGTACTACCAGCCCTAGGAGTTTCAGTGGCATTCTCATTCTCGTTACAGCTGTGTTCCGTTGTTCGATTACGTTTCGATTGCTTATGCAACTGTGCAACTTAAGCTAATATTTCGAGGTGAGCTTAGGTGTTGGACAGCTACGTCATTTCGTCAACAAGAAGATCGCCTGGGAAACAATGTCCACGGTCAAAAGATATCATCTAGTAGTGATTCATCATTCGAAAAATTTTGCGGGTATCCGTACGCCTAGAGTCCCCTGTATGTTCGATCTCATGATGGTACATTTTCGGTACCACGACGGTAGTCAGGAGCGAATATGCGAGAAAATGATCAGTCGCGTTTTCATTCAGAAAAAAAAATTGAAGACCGTCTCAGTAAAAACTTCTTCTTCAATCAGGAAACAACTTGCAGCTCATTTCCCTGCCACACTGGTGATGGCTCCTCCTGACAGCTGAATAGTGCGTAATATGAGCAGGAGTTGAAACTTTACTCATTTGACAGTGCGATATTCATTTGCGGGCGACGATTCGGCAGCATTAGCTTGTCACATAGACTGACAGTCGCACATAACCGCATACATAGTGAAGAGGTAGGTGTACAGTTCAAGCTGGAGAGGACAAACCTAATGTGACCTGAGGTACCGACGTACGACCAGTGCACATCTAACAGCTTTGCACATGCGTCGAAGTTGCCTACTGCAGGTTACAGGTTTCGGTACGATCTGGGATGATGGCTGGTTCTCCACAGGCTCTTTGATTTGATTTGATTTGCACTGGCAGATTATTGGAAGGTGGGACTGTGGTATTCTCCGTAAACGGGGAAAAGAACACGCAACAGGGCGAGGGAAGGGACCCTGGGTTTGATGGCCGCCGAGTAGAGTATAATCCCCCAATATTCGATGGCGCCTTTCATCATCCCAGAAAGTGCTTAGGTTTCTCGTAACTTACTGAACTGCGCAGAAGAGGCAATCGGAGGTAGATCCAGATCATCTCACAAACAGCCGAGCTCAGCAGAATCAATAAAAACAGATACATAACACAGGTAAACACAGAGTCCACAGCAGCGAAATCTCAATAGAACCCCGGTGGAGCCCCGGTAAACTGCATGGGAGCGCCAACTGTGAACGGTCGTGGAGCAGACATCGCGTTCACTGGCGCCGGTGGAAGGTCCGTGGCTGTGCCGTGGTTGTACGGATATGGAGGCGGCGGACTGCCCGGGTCCTGAGAGGGTTGAATCGCGGTGCCCCTGCTGGATCTGACGATCTTCACCGTGGACAACGCCAGCTGAAATCTCTTTAATTACGAAGTATACCATTTTCACTTCAACATTTCAAATCAAACTGGACACTCTTCTGAGCAAGCTTGATGCTTTTAAAGTCAAACGGAACACCCTCCTGATCAAAATTAGCTCCTTCCAGGTTAAAATAAACCCTCCAACATGAAGGATAAAAAGGATAAAGGACGGCGTTACTCAATCCCTTCTGGGATGCGCCAGCGCATTCTACTTCTACGGGATGTCGTGGAGGCGACATGAATGCGTATTTGGCCATACAATGACTTGCGGTGGCCAGCCGATGAACAAGTCAGCGCTTTATCCTTCCCAGACAAGTCTGGTACCAATTCACCGACCCCGGAGGGATGGAAGGCTTGGTTGGCCTGGGCGGGAAATCCGAACCAGGAACCTGGTATCGGGTGCACGCGACAGTCGCGCCTCCTCCGACTGCGCTACACGCGCCCACCCTCCAACATGGTTAGAATAATTTTTTGTTCAAGGAAAATTTAGTATAACTCTCTTTGAAACTTTTAAAATCACTTACCTAATAAGTGAGCACACCGTTTATTTTATAAATTTTCATTTTACAAATTTTTATAACACTTTTGTTTTTCAATAACAATTAATTCAACATTTGAAAATTAGACAAATAAAATGAATTAAACAATAAAGTTGAAATTCAAAAAGGAAAAATAACGAACTAAAATTTTGTTTTGAAGGGCAGGTAGGCTGCTGTTATTTAGTGTGTTCAAAGAAGAAATCGCTCCATGCACTCTGCTAGATTGTGGCGAGTTTTGTTTGACTGTTAGCGAAAATTCTATTTGTGTGAAGTAACACTTATGTAACCGATACAACAAGAATAGTTATAAAAACACACCCTCACACCCCTGTTTCAGTACACTATCAATCAAACAAAACTCGCGACGACCTAGTTGGGCGCATAGCACGATCTGTTATTTTATTCAATGCAATAAATGAGTGCTGCATGCATGTGCCTTTAAAACAAAATTGATTCATTAATTTTCTTCAAAAATAGAATTTTCATAAAATTTCAAGCAGTGTGCTACTCACCTATTGGGGCAGGAGTATTTAAAACTATCTAAAAAAAAGGATAACGAATTATACTGAATTTCTTGGTCAAAGAACTATTCCAACCGTGCTGGGAGTCTAATTTAACCTAGAAGACGCTTGTTTTGATATGGAGGATGCTCAGCTTGACTTCAAAGGCCTCAAGCTTCCAAAGAAGTGTCTGACTTGAATATGAAAGTGTAAAGTTTGACTTCTTAATGACATATATGCGGAAGAAGGTGAAAAAACTAAACTACTAAAAGCTACTAGACGTTAAGGATTCTAAGATTCTGAAAGCCCTACTGTCAGGAAAGATTAAGTCCAATTCTAGAAATATTGGGACAAAAGGGGAGTATTCGGCCATAAGGCGCCTTATATTTATGTATACTATTTCAGTAAGCTTAAGCGCCTAAAGAAGACCTTTGGAAACCTGATGGATGCATTTCAATCCACGTCTCCTTCAACACCAGGGCGAAAAATTTCAAATTACTAGGTGAAACGCTCAGTGTCTGTCATCACCGAGAAAGCACTGTTGCAAGCAGAGGTTAGCACAAAACCTATGACAAGCAGTTCTTTAGCATGGACGTACCACAGTCAGCACCACGACTCCCAGCAAAATCACAGCACCTGCTATGATAGGCCATGACCTTGCAGACCTTCTGCCGTATTCTGAAAAAGAAGTATTTCTATTAGAACAATTGTAGGAGGAAATAGAGTTCAACTCACCGTTATTACCATTTCCTCCACCTGGATTATACGGATTATTCGGATCAGGAGGACCTCCAGGTGGTGGTCCCGCTGTGCTATTCGCCGGTGGCGGTTGTGAAGGAGGGAGTACTGAAGTCGCATTCCCGTTCGGTGGTGTAGTCGGCCCCGTTCCATTCGCCACCCAGGGCGGCGGAGGTGACGTGTTCTCCGTGGTCGCGTTTCCATCTGCAGACGTCGTCGATACCGTGCCGTTCACTGGTGGCGGTGGAGATGTCGCAGTAGCATCTGTGAACGTTCCAGATGAGGTTTCATTATACGATGGGACCACTGTGCTGTTAGCGGTAGTGGTCGTTGTCGCTGCGGCTGTTGTTGTAGTGGTCGCTGTTGTGTAACTGAAATTTCTTCACTAGATAGAAAGTCCTCATTTCAACTTTTTGGACTTATGGTTGGTTCAGGTACATGACAGCGCGGTCCGACACGTCGGCCGTCGCAAAAAAATGTCGAATAAGGTTCTTTGTTCAAGCTCCGCCTAGGGCAACTGAGTCACCCATCCCTTGGAGGTGGGTGAATTACTATAAGACCTCCACAGCGAGGGATAAAACGCAAGCGGTGATCTGTGTATCTGCTAGTCACCGCAATTGTTTCTGTAGGCCAAGCAGGCATGTATTCAAATTGCCTTCATGATATCCAAAAGAACTAGAATGCATGACGCATCGCAGGCAGGGATTGAACGACGCCGTCGTTTAAAGCTAAAGCTGCTGCAAGGATGTTCTCTAGCGATCAAAACTCCAGTGCCAGTTGGAACTGTAGCCCGCATCCTCTACTTTCCGGGCAGTATGCTTACGTCCGACGCCATTGTAGTTGATCGGTCCAATGCGAAATCCAGAAGTAGTTTCCACGGTCGTACACATGCTTGACAGCCATCTCTTCATACAACGTGATTCAAAGGATGCGTCTAGGTCATCGCGCGCAATAGAAGCGCTCCACGTCATGCAGTGATCTCTCTCTACCGTGTTGATACGTAAGTTCTCGGACATTTACGAGTGTATTCATTCAAGGACAACTTTCTCCCTCATTTGGGCAACGATCCTAGCAAGAAATGAAAACCACAACAGTGGAAAGAGGGGGATCAATGCTAGTCGGGAGGGGGCAGCGCTAAGGTGGCAGTTAAGTCGAGCATCCGGCGACCCGACACCACAGCCCTGAATCCGAATAACCTCTATCGTATCATCTGGCAGTATTTAAAGCTCTGAGACAAATTTAAGGGAAGAGTAGGAGGAACCAAACACTGCATGCATCCACTCTCGCCTCCGACTAGGGTAGATCCAAAGAAGGTTCCACGAAACCATCCCCAACTTTCACTTCAGCCTACTTCCCAGATGGTACTAAGGCTTCCTTTTTTTCTAATTCGTGCTGCACCACACGTGGTAGCGTAGAGCGTGGGGCTCCCGCACACACCCGAATCCAGACTCTTGGTTCGGGTTTTCGGCCCAGACCAACCGAGTCTTCCAGTCTTCCGAGGTCGGTAAATCGGTACCGGACGTGTTTGGGAAGGACACAACACTGAGTTGTCCACCGGCTGACCACTGTAAATTTGTTTGGGTGAAATACGTATTCAACTTTCTTCCACGAAATCTCGTAGAAGAAGAATGCGTGGCGCATCCCACAAAGGATTGATTGACGCAGACTTTCGTCCGTTTATTTATTTATTTATTTATTTATTGAATACGTCATAAGACGCGCCATATAAAAAAAGCCGAAGAACACTCTCAAGCAATCTAGGCAGATTTTCCATGCAAGCAAGCGTCGTCCACGTATCAGTATTGTAAACACTGACAACAAAACTCCAAAAGACGAGGAAAAAAGGGGGTGAGTACGAGGTACCTAGTGCGGAAGGATGGATATGTAGGAGTTTAAGAAAAAAAGAGCTAATTTTGAAAGATCTGACGGTGGATTTAAGGCAACCGTTAAAAATTTGTAGACTGCTGGTTTAAATAGATTAGGCAAACCAGCCTACACGGGCAGCGTACATGTCGGCGAGGGCCAACGAAGAGCATGTCCCCTAGATAGTCCTATAGAAGAGGTTTATCGTTATAATCTCTCATCCGAGTTTGTTCTCCTGCTCTGTCATTACTCCGTCGCGAAAGTAAAACAGAACGGCTCTATCAGATACACCCTGAACTCTTACTGCTACCGTTGCTTGAGATCGACCAGCACAAGTAAGCGAGCAAAAGTAGCAGCAATTATTCTAATTCTTCTGCAGCGCAGTGTATCTCTGGCGTGTTCGATCTTTCAAGCACTCCGGCACTTTCCTGCTTAGCACGACGTCCGGTCACATGACTGACTGAAAAACCGAGCGTCCGCAGTCTGCATAGCTACGCGGTTCATCGCAGAAGATCGCGAAACATTGCACAACCGTGTGCAACCGCGTAGCGGCGCCAGTCGGTCGCAGTTGCGAACAGCAGTTCTGATTCGGCGGGGTGTTTCCTTGACATCAATTAAAGGATAAACCTCGTTACATAATCCAGCACTACTTTCGGGACTCCAGAGGACGAGGAGAGGTTGAAGAAACTTTTTCGCCCAAACTTCGCCTAGGGGGTTATTTGGGGTGTTGATCACGAATCTGACATCCGTTTTTCGTTTTACGCTGGAGTACGGTAGGTTACGGAAGGTACGGGTGAATTAGGTAATGGTCACCGATTTCGGTAGTACGGTAGGTTACGGAAGGTACGGGTGAATAAGGTAATATTAGGGGGGGGGGGGGTCAAAAGTAATGAGACACCCCGTGCCGTGCCCATATATCTCGTGGCTGGAGTCTGGCTTCGTGCTTGTCGTATTTGTATGTTTGTATGCTACTTACTGAAGCCCATTTGAAAAGTTACCACTTCCGCCCTTTCCAGAAGCATGCCAAAACCCCAGTCTGTCTCATGCCGAAACCCCAGTCTGACGAGTCGACCTGTGTCGCGCAAATCTCCCCCAATTCCCAACCCCGAGCAGCCTGGGCTCAATATTCACGCAAGATGAGAAGTACGTCTTCTACCTTAACCCTGCCAAGCAGCGAGTCTGGGTTAGGCCTGGTGATCGGCTACCGACCTTCGTTCGGCGAGATGTTCACGGCGAGAAGCACCTTCAGAGCTTTTGGGTCTGCGCCCATGGATCAGTTTACCGGATACTGTTTCTTAAGAGCACTACGATGAACTCCAAGACCATGGTGAACGAAATAGAAGAGATGGGCCGGCGACTCGCTCTTATTCATTCGCAGCGCTTCAAGAAGGTTCTCCTCTTCGACAACGCCGCACCCCATCGGGAACAAGTAACCACGGATAAGCTTGGCCAGCTGGGCTACGTTCACATGCCTTACCCACCGTATTCGCTGGACATCTCTCCATGCGACTACCACTACTACTTGAGCCTACAGGACTTCCTAGTAGGAAGGGACACAAGAACCCAAGCAGTCCTTGACAACCATGTCGAGCAGTTGAGCAACACCAGGCCCAAGGAGTTCTGGAAGGATGGGATCAGGAAGTTGGCTGAGCGATGGCAGCAAGGTCCTTGCCCTTAATGGCAAATACATTCCTCAGCATCGTTGAGTTGTAATTGAGTTATAGAGAGATAAAGATTTTTTTCATTTTGTCTCATTACTTTTGGCCCCCCTAATAGTCACCGATTTCGCCCAAACTCCAGCGTAAAATGAAAAACGGATGTCAGATTCGTGATCAGCACCCCAGGCAACCCCCCTAGGCGAAGTTTGGGCGAAATCGGTGATTATAACCTCGGCATCTTACCAGGGAAGGCTCTCAGACAGAGTCTAAACAGGGGAAATGGATAGTACTGCGAGAATCTCCACCCTTCATATAGTAGAAAAACATGTTTCGTTTTTGCTAAGTCCTTGAACCCAAAGAGCTACGGGCCCTCGAAGTTGGGAGTACAGTACTGCACAGTCACCCGTACCTACCGCAACCTACCGTAATCAGCTGAAATTTGAAAAACGGATGTCAGATTCATGGTCAGCATAAAACCCCTGGGCGAGGTTTGGGCAAAAAAATTTTTCGTCATCTCCTCGACCTTTGGAGTCGTGAAGGTACAATAGTGCCTTGTTGGTCATTTAAATCCGCGTATTTCTAACACTTCTATATATTTATTTCAATCTGAATTGCCTAATAAGGGTTTGCTGCGTGCTTCATTCGCTTTTCCCAGTTTCTGTGTTAAGAATGTTTAGTGTTTTCCAGCGAATGTTAAACAATGACCTTACAGCAGTTACGGGTGACTAGAGATGTCGAGGTCATAATCACCGATTTCGCCCAAACCTCGCCCACGGGGGTTATTTGGGATGGTGATCACGAATCTGACATCAGTTTTTCCATATTGCGCTGGAGTACGTTAAGTCACAGTAGGTAGAGGGGATTAATTGTAAAGTCATGGTCACCGTTTTTGCCCAAAGTTCGTGTTGAGCACGAATCTGACCCTTACTTGACAGGTAAGAGTGAAATAAGTGTGTAGTAGATGTGCAGGAAGCAAATTGGTAAAGGAGGTGGCATTCATGAAAAAAATGCAAAAATAGTGCGAAGCGTGGGAGACGAACATCAGACCTAGCACCTGTGAAGTAGCCTCTCAACCTGCTGAGCCACCGACTCGTTTGCTGCAAAGCCTTTCACCGCGTCCCATACAACAGCGCGCGCACGCATGTACGTGGGCACGTGCTGACGGTGCGCTACACTGTACCCCGCCTTCGAGGGCCCGTAGTTCTTTTGGTTCAAGGACTCAGCAAAAACGAAACATGTTTTTCTACTACATGAAGGATGGAGATTCTCGCAGTACTATCCATTTCCCCGTTCAGACCTACGCCTGAGACCCTTCGCTGGTTAGTTACCCGTAGCTACCGTAACCTACCGTAATCAGCCGAATTTTCAAAAACGGATGTCAGATTCGTGACCAGCACCCCACCCCAAATAACCCCCCTAGACGAAGTTTGGGCGAAATCGGTGATTATGACCTCGGCAGCCTTAGTTACCCGTAGCTACCGTAACCTACCGTAGTCGGTCGCAATTTCAAAAACGGATGTTAGGTTTGTGATCAGCACCCCCTGCGCGAAGTATGGGCGAAACTTTTTTTTCGACCTCTCCTCAACCCCTGGAGTGGCGAAAGTACAATAGTGCCCATAGTCCTTGTGCGATGCATCACACATTCTGATGAGGTGACAAAGTTTTAACACTGACTTCAAATACACCATGATCAACTATCACTGCATCTTGGCATGACGTTTGTAGTAACTGGAATGCTCGAGCTGAGAAGAAAAGACGGTTATCCACGCTTTATTCGGCTAACAATTCGGTATAGCCGGTTTCTTCAGAACTTGTAAAGGGCAAGCGAGAGTTTGAAAGACTATTTGTCCAAGAACTATTCCAAGCAAGGTTGTCAACAGTTCTTGGATGGATAACTTTTCAAACTCCCGCTTGTCCTTTCTAGGCTCTAAAGCAGGCGGTTATGCCGAAACGTCAGGCGAATAAAACGTGGATAACAATCTCGGAATCTCAGCTCGAAAATTCCGGCTACAATTAGAAATTTTAAAATTACTGAACAATGAATAGTAGTAGGTCAAGGAAATTAAAATTTGAAAATTCCAACCCAAGAGTTTCCTCCTACGGGAGTGCGCAGCAAGAGTGATTAGTCTTCCCCTGATACAAGCGCCATGAGAAACAAAGACTTACCTACGTCCTCAAAACTGCATTAATTTCATGATCTCTATTCATTTTACCCTTTCACCTCACTAGGCCGAGGTGAAAGGATAACAGAAACAAAACGCTCGGCGTTAACCAACTCCTTTCTGGGATACACCACGCATTCCGCCTCAGCGAAATATCTTGGACGCGCTTTGAACGTGAATTCGGCCTACAGAATTACTTACAGCGACTGAATCATAGCCAAGCCAAGCGCTTGTACTTCTCCTCTACTAGTTCTCAAGTCCAGGGAATAGAAACCAATTACAGCAGACCAAACCTTAAATCGCATCGTGGTTTCGCCGACCCCAGTTGTAGTTATACTTCTTTGTTACTGCTGAGGTCAGGTGCTAGAGGTATGCGTGCCAGTCCTAATACGTTATGGAAAACTGTCCTTACTTAACGTCAGGCCACACAAAGCACAGCGGCTGTCCTGAGTTCTGGAGAGAATACCCTGGTCGCTGTTCCGCCTCAAGTCCAATGTAGGAATCTGAAAAAGAATAGATTATACAGAAAAACAGTGCTGGAAGGGAAACACCAAAATGAGAAAGCAGCCGTGGTGATTGAAGGCAGAGTTCTAGGAAGAGCATTGTGAGAGAAATTGAGCGTTCTCCTGGTGAATAAATGCTACCTAAGATCTTCATGGGGCGCGTGTAGCGCAGTCGGAGGAGGCGCGACTGTCGCGTGCACCCGATACCAGGTTCCTGGTTCGGATTTCCCGCCCAGGCCAACCAAGCCTTCCATCCCTCCGGGGTCGGTGAATTGGTACCAGACCTGTCTGGGAGGGATAGAGCGCTGACTTGTTCATCGGCTGGTCACCGCAAGTCATTGTATGGCCAAATACGCATTCATGTCGCCTCCACGACATCCCGTAGAAGTAGAATGCGCTGGCGCATCCCAGAAGGGATTGAGTAACGCCGTCCTTTATCCTTTATCCTTTTAAGATCTTCATTTTGACATATAGAAGCTAGCAGGACTCAACTTACAGCTTGCGGAAATCGAAAATCTCCCGTGTTCACTTGTGTGTAAATTCAGGACATCCCTCACAGGCATCCTTCTGTTGCAGCTTCTAGTATCTGCTTTGTATTGTACAATTTTCTAGTACTTTTTGACTTTAACTTCTTTCGTTATTTTGTTTTAAACGAGTGCACCATGCAGCCACGCCATGAGAAAATAAAATGAAATAAACACCATTAGACGAAGTAGAGTAGTACAGGAGCAGTGGAATGTCAGCGCCGCAGTACCCTCTGGAGGCAGCGCAGAACAGTTCGCTTTCGGCACTCATCGGCGGCAGCCCTGAGATGTTCAACACGTCACTTGGCAACAGAAGCACCATCGTCTCTGAAAAGCACAAATCACGTGAAATTGCCCATGCTCCGAATGCATCAGCACGACAGACACCGGCGGTAATCAGTCCCTTGAGCGATCTACAGCGCAACATACTTCAGGAGGCAATTCCAGTGCGTCCTTCGATAACAGGCAATCCCTCTTATGGAATGCGTGGCGCATTCCACGAAAGGGATTGAGAAAAGCCGTCCTACGCCCTTATTTGACCAATCCAATGAAATGCGTTGATCAGGTGAAAGATAAGTCAATGTTCTACCCTTCCCAAACGCCAATTCGCCGTGCAGAGAGGGATGGAATTCTTGGCTAAGTTTCGCTGACTCCGAACTTTAAACGGATTCGGAGTGTCCGCCATGGCTATGCAAGTCTCAATTCCCACCAGAGCTGGGGCTTTTTGCAGAGCTGTATGGGCAAAATGACTCTCAAAACGCTGAACTGTTCCTCGAAGTTGACCACTGTAAGTCATATCGTAAACCAAAGATATCGCTTCCGTGATAAAAGGGTAAAACGTAGCGTTACTCAATCACTATTGTGATGCGCCATGCATTCTATTTCTACGGGATGTCGTTGAGGAGATTTAAATGCGCATTTGACCATAAAATGACTTGCTGTGACCAGTCGATAATCAAGTATTTTATCATTATCAGGCAAGTGCTAATTCACCGACCCCGGAGTGATGGAAGGCTTGGTTGGCCTAGGTGGGAAATCCGAACCAAGAACCTGGTGAAGGGTGTACGCAACAGTCGACACGAGGTTCCTGGTCCGGATTTCGTTCTTGGTTCATATGAGCGACATAAAATGCGCCACGCACTCGTCTAAAATTTTTCATTTTACGCTCGATTGATTGTGTTTCGCTTACTTGTTATGATTTCTTCACAAAGTGGCCGCTTCGATTTGTGCTTCTTTTAAGGTTTACAACTCAAAAGCACACTATGCCTCGGGAAAAATGCAGGTACAATTTGAAAGCTTCTAACGTTGCTGCAAATAGCGCTTTGGAAGATGTTTGAGACTCTATGCAAGCACAGGGTAACGAGATTTCCGTGGTGTGTAAACAGTCAAGATTGCGCCATGCCCCGCCTGAAACCTTGAATTAAGACTCGATTGATTGTGCGTGTTCTGAATGTTTGTTACAATCTCGTTACTACCTGATTAACCCGCGCTGCGCTTCGTTTGACGTTTAGAACTTGATAATCACGTTAAAGGTGACATACGAGCTTTTTAATCGCACAATTTAAATGTGAGCATGAGCCTCTTTTTCCAAGACTATTGACTTGTATGGACTGACGAATCAACATTTAAGCTGAAGGGAGAGGTTACTCGACATAATTGCAGCTACTAGGGTAAGGAAAACGTTAAAAAAGCGCAGCACGGGTTAATTTGGCCAAGAATTAACAAGATTGTAACAAGTACTCAGCCCATGCACAATCAATCGAGTCTTAATTCAAGGTTTCAGGCGGGGCCATGGCGCAATCTTGACTATTTACACACCAAAGAAACCTCGTTACCCTGTGTTTTCATATCAGTCTCAAACATCTTCAAGAGCATCACTAGCGGCAATGGTAGAACCTTTCAAATAGTACCTGCATTTTTAGGATACCCTGCATTTTTCGCAAGCCATAGTGTGCTTTTGAGTTTTCAACCTTAAAGAAGCACAAATCAATTCCAACAGCCACTTTGTGATGAAATGATAACAAGTATTCGAGAGAAACACAATCAACCGAGTGTAAAACGCAAAATTTCAGACGAGCTCATGGCTCATTCGCTGTCACTCATACGCCAGAAAATTTCCATTTTCTGAAGCTTTAATATGAGCCCTTAACATCCTTAGTAGCTTTACTGTGAGCAAAGTTATCAACCTTCAAATAGTGTACACATTTTTTGAGACACCCTGTATATAATACCGTTCAATCAAAAGGGGCGCGTGTGGCGCAGTCGGAGGACGCGCGACTGTCGCGTGCACCCGATACCAGGTTCCTGGTTCGGATTTCCCGCCCAGGCCAACCAAGCCTTCCATCACTCCGGGGTCGGTGAATTGGTACCAGACTCGTCTAGGAAGGATAAAGCGCTGACTTGTTCATCGGCTGGCCACCGCAAGTCATTGTATGGCCAAATACGCATTCATGTCGCCTCCACGACATCCCGTAGAAGTAGAATGCGCTGGCGCATCCCAGAAGGGATTGAGTAACGCCGTCCTTTATCCTTTATCCTTATCCTACCCTGTATATAAGAAAAGTGTGTTCCACCTCTGAATAAAAAAAGAGTTCATAACTATTTGAAACGTTTCGATCGCGCCTTCTACGCATGCGATTAATTCCTGAATAAAACTTTGTCATGTAGAAAATGATCTCAACATTGAAATAATCTTAACTAACCGCGGACAGAAAGCCCTTTGCCATCTTGTGGCAATTTATAAGCCGAAAATGATGGAGTGGGAAAAGGGCTATCCCCATGAGAAGACTTTTCTCCGAGACGAGGAATTACCGCCCTTGCAGATTTCCACTCACTCTGCAATGTGCTGCTGTACGGCGCCAGACTCATCAGACATTCCGATGGACATTCACTGTTTATCGACCACAACAGGCTGTACGGCAGCAGACCATCCAGCAGTGTAGCGAGGCTGGTTATATTCAATGCAACTTCAACAGCAGAGAGCAAGTCATCATCGATGCCTGGAAGTGCTCCTGAGGCGCATCGAGATGGACAACAACGAGGGAGACGAACCAAATACGACAAAGACTCACCTGTGCTGGGATTTCCACTCTGATTCTGCAACAGCGGGCTCAGGTTCAAATTCGGCCCTGAAGTGCATTAATTTCTCGAAACATTTAAGGAAGGTATTAGACACCAAAAAAAGGCCGGACTTATGTCGCCGCATTTAAATGGAGGGAACTCCTCTCAAACTTCGAGTTCAATTCACAATTCACATAAATTCGGTTGCGGTGTTTGATCTTCCACTTAAGATCCAGTGGGTTCACAACCTTCTATATGAGCGCATTTGACCCTAACTATGTGGTTGCCCAGAGGCGAAAAAGGTGAATGCACCATATCAAGTGTAGGTTAACTGATCTTCTGTCAAACTTGCGGCCCTTCTACCTTAAGCTGGCGTTCTATCCCGTGGCGAATAGCTGTCCCGTACATCTGGTGCGGCTTCTCATGGTCCTTCAGCCCACACAAGGTACGAACGACGTAGTACTATCCCTTCACTGACCCTACTTTCGGAAATATTGATACTGGATTTTGCATATAAAAGATTAGGCGACACTTGGTGAGATAACTGCTCAAAAGTCTCAGACACTGCATTACTACTGAAACAAATTGTGACGACGTCGATAGAAGTGGGCGCTTTATGTGACTCCTCCTCTTTTTTTTTGTTCAGTGAGCCATGATTTTCGCTTCATGGTGACGCAGTGCATGGAGAAGAAAGAACGGCGTTAGATAATCCTTTTGAGGGGTGCGCCACGCATTCTACGTATACCGGAGATGGTGGAAGCCGACTGAGTGATACTTGACCCATGCAATGATTTTCAGCGGCTGTCTGTCTGTCATCTGTCGATCATCTGTCGTCCCGTTGATCATCGACTTGCTCGAGCGGGCGCCAGCGGCGTCTCCATTCGTCCCTGTCGCGTGCCAGAGTGGTCCAATGGATCCTCCTCGCTCGAGGGATACGAAGAGCGTCATATCGGTCGTTCAGGGCTTTCACGAAGAAGTCCGACCAACGCGTTGGTGGGCGTCCTGGTGTTCTTTTGACATCCCGCGGAATCCAGTCTGTGACGGCTCTCGTCCAGCGGGTGTCTGCAAATCGCATTACGTGGCCGGCCCACCTAATTTTCGATGACTTGGCCCATGCGACAGCGTCTCTGATCTTCGAACGTCGGCGAAGCTCGGAACTCCGGAGGCTTTCTCTCACTTGCGTGAGTCACACGCTGCGCGACGCTGATCGCGTGTTCATCCTGCTTGTGCATAGCCCAGGTCTCTGAGGCGTATGTTAGGGCAGGAAGAACGGTAGAGTCGAATAGGTGGGCACGGAGTCGGACGTTCTTCGTCTTCTTCGCGACTTCTTCGACGCTCTTAAAAGCTCCCCAAGCCGCTCGTTTCCTCCTGCTCAACTCCGGCGCTAGGTCGTTGGCCATATTGACTTCGCGACCCAGATACACGTAGCTGGAGCATTCGGAGATCTTCGTTCCGTTGAGCGAGAATGGGGCATCAGAAACTTGTCCGTTCCTCATGAACATCGTCTTCGTAAGGTTCTGCTGCAGTTCAACATTCCCACATACACGATCGAAGTCGGCCAGCATTCGCTCCGCCTGACTGATGCTCGGTGTTATGAGAACGATGTCGTCAGCGAAGCGAAGATGGTGCAGTTGCCGGCCGTCGACCTTCACTCCCATGTCATCCCATTCTAGTTCGCGCATGACGTTTTCGAGGGTGGCGCTGAAGAGCTTCGGGGATATGGTATCCCCTTGTCGAACCCCTCTCTTCACGTCAATGACGACGTCGTTGTAGAATGGTGAGATCTTGGTTGTGAATCCACTGTATAGCTCTCGAAGGACTCTGATGTACTGAGTAGGAACGCCCTGGGTGAGCAGAGCTTCCATGACCGCTTCAGTCTCGACGGAGTCGAATGCCTTCTTCAGGTCGATGAACGTAAGGCACAGCGGCAGCTTGTACTCTCGCGACACTTCAATGAGCTTTGTAATGGTGTGTATGTGGTCGATCGTGCTGAATCCTCTCCGAAATCCTGCTTGTTCGCATGGCTGTCCTTCGTCCAGCGTTCTACTAATCCTATTCAGGATGACTCGAGTGAACAGCTTTTAGACTACGGACAACAGGCAGATCGGGCGATAGTTGCCAATGTCGTGCACGTCTCCCTTCTTGTACAGCAAGACGGTCTTGCTGGTCTTCCACTGAGATGGAACCTTGCATTCGGACAGGTAGCGTGTGAAGAGCCGCGCCAAGGTGTTGATGAGCGCTGGCGGGACATTATTCAGATATTCAACTCTGATCCTGTCAGGACCGGGTGCTGTACGTTTCTTCACCGACGAGATGGCGTGTCCGATTTCGGAAGGGAGAACAGAGGGGATGACGTATCCATCCTGCGGAAGATGGCGTAGGGGCAGGTGGACGTGGCTATCGAAGAGATCGGAGTAGAAGTCATGGATGACTTTCTCCATGGTCCTTCTGGAAGAGGTGACGGTTCCGTCAGGACGTCGGAGAGAGGTCATCTTGGTCTTGAAGTTGGCGAAGTTCCGGCGGGCATTGCGGATGCTCAGCCCTGCCTCTGCTGCTTCAGCCAACACTTCCGCCCTTCTCTCCTTCAGATCTTCCTTTATCGCCGCTCTGCATAGCTTTGCAAGTTCGGACGTCAGTTGATAGTTGCCTGACGCTCGTGCTGCTCCACGCTGGCGTATCAGCTCGAGAGTTTCCGGAGACAGGCGTCTCTTGGTGGTCTTCAAGCTCTCGGCTCCCTTAGCACTATCGTGGAGATGGTGCACGAAGCGATCGTACTCCTCGTCGACGTTGTCCATGACGGCATCTTCCCAAAGGCCGACAAGAGAGGTGTAGAGATCCCAGTTGATGGTCGTTCTGGGACTCCTCTTCTTGAACTTCGCGGCCTTCTCTCCTTGACGCGAAAAAGAGGAACCTAGCGCGAAGGAGGCGGTGGTCCGATCCCGTGTAGAACTTGGGGACAGCGGAGACGTCGGTCAGGCAATACTTGCGGTTGAAGATGATGTGGTCGATCTCGTTGTGGAACTGGCCACCGGGGGATTCCCAGGTCCATCGTAGGGAGGGAGGCTTCTGGAACTGCGAGTTTCCATGGATGGTCTTGGTCGATATGATAAACTCAGACAGCCTTTCACCTCGCTCGTTCCACTCCAAACCGTGGGTTCCGATGTGAAGTTCTTCCGGCGACCTTCGTGGCCCGATCTTGGCGTTGAAGTCGCCGACGATCACCTTGTAGAAGGTGTGATCTTCCTTATAGAACTTCTCCAGCTCCACGTAGAAGGCCTCGACGTCTTCGTCGTCGTAGTCGGATGTTGGGGCATACGCGACGAACACAGTCAAGGCTGGCACGGAGCCACATCGCTTCAGTCGCAGACGTTCGATTCGGCTTGTCAGAGACTCGTACGAATCGATGTTTATGGCCAAGCGCGTGTTGACGAGGACACCAACGCCGCCTACTCCCCTGCTGTCGCATGTTCCGAGGAACAGTTCTTCTCCGGAGTCGTAGGCGGCGTGTAGGGGGTGGTGTCTTCTCGTCTCGGTCAGTCCGATGACGCCGTACTTGATCTTCCTGGCTTGCATCATCAGGTCCTCGACGGATGCTTCCGACGCAAGCGCGCGGGCGTTGTAAGTACAGATCGTCATCCTAGTCCTTCTCAATTTGCGCAGCCTGGTTAGGCCCTGAGATTTTAGCAGCCTCTCCGTACTCGTCCTTCCCATCGCAGAAATGGGGGCTCTTTCGGGGTCAGGGGAATGAGGCCCTTTAGTGCTGCTGTGTTTGACTGGAATACAACACGGGTAGCTAGTCAGGCTCTGTCGTGCGGGCGAAGAACTCCGGGCAGCCAGCCAGACTGCCCGAAGGGCCGGGGCGAGACTTAAGGCGGCCTCGAATCGCCTTACATGTACTCCCAGTCTACCGAGTGCAAGCTTTTGGCCGAGCCGACACAGTTACAATCCGCACAGTCACGGACACATCCACGCACACTGTGCACGAACATGCCGCTCCCACGCACAAGGAACGCATCGACCCGACACAGCAGGAGCAAGGAGTCCATCCCCTGCATCCCACCTGCGTCTCTGGGCAGTACACGGTCGCATTTGGTTCGCGTTTAATTCCCCTATCCACCACCCGGGGACGCGCCACGTGGCCCTGCGACAAGCGGCCCGAGATCCCTCTTAACAGAGAGCCCGAAGGCTCTCTATCGAGGGAGATCCGTGGGCTAGCCGAATAAAAGTTCTATCTTTCCTGGAGAAGAACGGTTTCAATTCGCCGATCACTGAGGGATGGAAGGCTTGGTTGCCTTGGGCGGGAAGTTCGAACAAGGAACCTGGAACGAGGCAGCCGGTGCACTACAAGGCGCCTACTTCCCCAGTGATAGTGAGTGAATAAATTGAGGGTCTGGCCAATTGCAAGCCGTTCCGTGTTTTACGAACCAATAAGTCGCTAGAAACGAGCTGATCTGTCAACTACTTAGTGAATCAGCGTTTACTGGCAGTTCTTGAGGTGCTGAAGCAAACTGACGGCTCTATGTGGACAAAAGCAACCCCTCCATCCAAAGCCACTTAGCCTTCTTTGTGTAGATGGCATACGCTTTTAAGCGTAATAAGGCCTTCAAAAATGGTTTTTAACACATCGAAGAAGCTGCGAAAGACTCCTCTAATCCAGAAAAAACTAAAACATGCTACCTTTCGTCGTAACAGTGCAAATTGAGGAGATCCTCTCGGAATAATCGAACAACAGTAGCACCACATAGAATACTCCGGCCAGATCAATACGCATGTGAGAGACAGCGATCAGCACCGGATTCCTAAACGAATTCTTCGCGAAAACATCTTCCGTTGCTCGTCGCAGCTGTAGTCATGACACCGGCCTGGAACGTCAGAATTGGGGGAACAATGCGTCCGAAAACGGCCTGCGGAAACCACTGCGGAACTAACTTTTGGACTCTGGGCAAGTGCGATTTTAGAAAGGAAGGGGGCGGAGGTTTAAAGACAACACTGTCCTATAACACCTTTTGTATGAACTTTGAATTGTTAGTAACAACGAATTACAACTAAACTAGTATGAAACACCGAGTAACAAGCAATAAATGACATAATAATTCTTAATTAGTGACGGATGGACTTTTTCTGTTACAAAACCTTAGTGGGAAGGTAAGGGCGTAACGCAGTCGGAGAAGACACCGGCTGCCGCGTGCACTAGAGATTGGAGCTCATGGTTCGGATCAAGTCCAAGCCAAATCTGTATACCTTCACTCCAGACTCTGCTAGCCATCCAATCTTTCAATCTGGGAACGGTGAATTGGTACAGCACTCTGGAGAAAGATAAAACACTAGCTTGTGCAATAGCTGCCTCAAGTTACTGTACGGTGCAAAGCACGCATTGAAACTGCCGCATCTAGAAAAAAGAGCGCATGGCGCACCTTAGAGGGACTAATCAAAGCCATGCTCCATTCTTTACCTTTTCTTATTGTCAGGGAAACTCAATTCTTAAAACGAACGACCTACAGAAACTCTAACACACCTGTGCATGATCTTAGTGGAACTTTTCCATGACTTCACGACAGAGAAACAGCCACATCTTCATAAGGTCACAGGAAAGTCGTACGGAATGTGGAAGCGTCCAGTGCAGTTTGCGGCCTCTGAAAAACAACCTGCAATCGGCTGCAAAGAACTTTGCAATTGACGAAAAACCAGTGGTTCCATCTCGAGCTAGGTGCAGAAAGGCGAACGCTGAACCACTCCAAAGATAGTAAGAAGCAGCGAAAGGGACAGGGATAAGGCCAAACCGGGGCCCTTTCAGATCCAGCTGTCTTGTCGCTTTTAAGGCAGCTAAGTCGCAGAAATGGCACAGTCCCTTCCAATGAGGATACTTCTCTACGAGCAGCCACTGCTAGCGGTGCTTCTCAAATCCCTATATCTTAAGTGAGAGCCAAGGTTTTGTCGCCACCACACCATAAACATTCCAGTAGTAATCACAACGGCGGATTTCGTCACCAACTGTGAGAAGGTGAGGCTTCGGGAAATAGATAGAATCCATCTCTTCATCCGTGTAGGTTTTTGTTTTCAGATAGACGACGAATGGGAGACGAGTAAGAACTCCCATATAAGACTTCCGACCGAGCAGAGGGGCAAAGGTGGTTGTCACCAATTTCGTCCGATCCCGACAACTGGAGGACTACTCCACCTCGTCCGTGCCCCGTGTGGTTCGTGATCTGTATTTCCGTCTGAAGTCATGCCCAGGATCATGTGGATAAAGTTATGACGCAACAGAGCTGTGAAGACAGAAGCAAGTCCCGTGAAGGGTCGACTTGGGACGCGCTCGAGGTGAATCTAGGCCTAGGATAAAAGGCGTCTTTTTATTTTAACCCCTTTCCTCATCCTTTTAGTGTCAGCATATCGGTAGCCTGTAGATATGGCCCTAAAGGGCGGTCGAGCTCAGCAGAATTGTAGCGGTTGACTGCTGATGATTCGTTTCAGGTCCGAACTACAAAAGTATGTATAATAGAAGATCCTTACCTGCGCGCGACGAGCCCGGTTGTGGATCGTACAGCGCAGAACGGCGACTGCTCGTGCCGGCGCCTTTCTTCGGAGCGGGTTCCTTGCAATTTCTCCTCACGTGAGCCCGCAGCTCATTGCGCGATCGGAATCGCTTCTCGCAGCTGTCGCAGGCGAACTGTGGATCGTCTTCGTGACCGCGGAGGTGGTCCTGCAACAAACAAATTTGGAATAGCTTTGGAGACCATCTGCCACGGCCTTAGTGAGCCCTGCGTTTCCTTAAGTGCAAACTTTCTCCCTTTGCGCTCCACTGGTGTCCTGTTCACGTTTCCGAATTTGAACCTCCAAAGAAGCAAAACCGCATAGAGTCCAATTGAAATGACTATTGAGACTGAAAATTGTATTCAGCATATTCTCGTCAAATGGGACACTTCAAATCAAATTGGACACCTCCTAAGCAAGCCTCATGCTTTTGAAATCAAGCTGATCATCGTCCAAATCAAAACGAGCGTTTTTCAGATTAAAGTAGAGACTCTCTGAGAAGGTTATAATAATATTTTGTTCAAGGAAAATTTAGTACTTTCTTTGAAATTTTTTAGTTTACCTGCCTCATGAGTGAAGACACTGTTAGGAACTACACATTTTTATATTTTAAGGGAAAATAATGGTTTATAGCTTGTTTTAAAGTGAAGGAAAGCGACGAACTTTTAATGTGAAAAAATTGTGCTATGTATGTGCTCGTACAGGACAAAAAATTCTGTTTGCGTGGAGTTATGAATTTGTTGACGGTACAAGAAACGACTGTAAAAAACACGTATACTTTCACTTTGTTGTTTAATCTGAGGAGCATTTACACATCAATCAAGTGAAAGTCGCAACGAGCTGGATGATTGCATGACGCAATCTCTTTTTTCACCGCTTAAAAACTGTTGCCTTCCTGCACTTCAAAATAAACCTGAAAACCTTGTTTTTCCTTGAGAATTTCAAACAGTGTGCTTGTTTGTTCGGCAGATGAATCAAAAAATCGAAGAAAGTTACACTAAATTTTCCTTAAACAATTAATTATTCTAACCGTGTTTGAGAGCCTCTAGTTTAGTCTGGAAGACGCTCGTCTTGATTTGAAAGATGTTCACCTTGATTTCAGAAGCGTTGAGCATGCTTAGAAGAGTGCCTAATTTGACTTGAAATATGTCAGTATGGAAAAAATTGCTTAAAAACATTTTAAAATCGACTGTACTCGCTTCAAGTGATTTTAACACGTTTGCATTTCAAAAAACAAAGAACTCTGCAGTGGAGAGCACAATGCACAACTGCAACTCATAGGCACGACCGTTGGTACCGTTCCTTGGGTTATCCTTTATCAATGCCGCTTCTATCACAGTATGGCTTTTTTAGAAATCTAATAAATCCAGGTCTGGATATTTCGTTAGTAAATGATGGAAACCCCACTTAGGATAGACCACAACAGTATACATTTCTAATCCGCCAGATGAAATTTTCGCGTTGCTTTTCCACCTCCTAACCGATCTACTCTCGCGAAGATAGCTCCCTGCTCCCAGCAAGGCCCGGCCAGTGTATTGTCACCAGTCACCTCGTCATCTCCAGGAGCAATCACATTGAGGGACTTCGCTGGGCTATAAATGAGCAATACACAGGAATATGATGCAGTTTGCTTCTGAATTTCCGCCACTCTTTTGCTCCGAGACCCCTCTCTCGTACCTTCCATCTATCACATTTGGTCCTTTTAATGCTAATGCAATGTAGCTCTGACCGTTGTTACTCCTGCATGTCTACCGCGTATTGCTCAATTATACCCCAGATAAACTACCCCAACCGATACCAGGTTCCTGGTTCGGATTGCCCGCCCACGCCAACCAAGCCTTCCATCCCTCCGGGGTCGGTGAATTGGTACCAGACTTGTCTGGGAAGGATAAGGCACTGACTTGTTCATCGGCTGGCCACCACAGGTCATTGTATGGCCAAATATGCATTCAACACGCCTCCACGACATCCCGTAGAAGTAGAATGCGTGGCGTATCCCAAAACAGATTGACTAACGCCGTCCTTTATCCTTTAAACTACCCTACTCTCGGTCCACGCAAATTTCCCGCCTCAGGTTCAGCCCTCTAGGAGCTCCACTGTACAGGACGCGCAAAAATTATGACGACAGCACATGAGCGAACAATTTTACCTCCTACTCGGAGCGTCTGCTTTTTTCTGTGCTTTTATTGTTTTTATGGCATCAATTTGTTTATGCCTATCTCAGTCAAGCATGAAAATAAATGGTTTTTCAGGATGCTGAAGCGCTCGTGCTACCGTGCTTCAATCACTGAGCTTTACCGTCACACGATATTCACCACCGTCTTAGAGTTCATCGAAGTGATATATGTATAGATCCATCAGACGTTAAGAAGGCCCGGGAACCGAGGATGATAGATCTGAACGAGGAAGATACACACCAGTGCAAACCACGGACAACACCAGTAAGGTACGTCAACGAATTCACAGGAGCCCGGGCGCTCGGTCCGTCAGATGTCGCGAGGAATAGACATCAAAAAAGGCTATTTGGACCTTCTGAAGGACGAACTGCTATCCTAGGCTAGTGCACACTTTCAAAACCGCTCCTGAACCTTCCAACAGGCGGAGCTCCAGCACTCAGAGCAAGAGTGGTGCAGGACTGGTGCAAATGCAACTTCCAGGTCTTTATCAGCTTCCAGTGGCGAAGCAACTCGCCGGATTCGAGTCCGATGAATTACGCCGTCTGCTCAGTTCTGGAAGGCAGCCTGCGGGAAACCTCTCCACTCCGTGGATTCTTTGAAGGAAGCTGCCCGGTTGGGGTGGTATGGGCTCGACGCGCCATTCTTGCGTGCCGCCGTCGATACTTTCCCGAAGCGCCTCAAAGCGTGTATCGACGCCAATGGACATATCTTCGAGTCTCAATGTTGTGATTTGGACGCCGTGTACCTTCCAGTCGTCTCCTTAATGACTACCAACCCTCCTGGAACGCCCCAGAACGCGCTGCGTGTGTCGCTGCAGGAAAAGCAAACGGAAAGTGCGTTGACCGACCGCGAAATGAAAGGCGTGTTTGTAGACGGCTGGACACTGCGGACAGGTGAACACCACTCGTTCGCAGTGCGTTCGGTCGATGTGACGCATCATGTTCGAACGGCGGTTGAACGACTTGAAGCAGTGCTGAAACGAAGTCTCTAGGATGAATGAGAAAAACTTCAATTCGTGCAACAACTATGCAAACAATTATTGTTAAGCTCAGACAAGCATAAGTCTCTGTGACATAACAAATTCTTAAAACCTAGTCTAAACCTTACCCATCACGCCCTCTTTGGGTTTTGACCTCTGGGTCATGAACCTTTAGGTCCATAAGGCGTGTAGTCCCATGGGCTCTAAGCTCATTCACTCATCTTTCGTCCAGCTAAGGTGAGGGTAGTCTCTTCTGTCCACATCTAAAGTAAGCCTTTTCGACTTCTTACAGCGTCGTTTTCGTGGTCTCTTAGCTTTTTTGATGGGTTCCTGCAGAATTGGATGGCATTTGGGAGGGCAGCTTCTCAAGTGACTTCTACTTTTCCAGGCTGTGAAGAAAGCGACGACGCCGAAACGTGAGCCGCAATAAAGATCTATACCATTCGTGGCTACGCTCAATCAACGTTCGGTCCGAAGTGTAGGTTGATTTGTGACAGGGTTATTTCACCGCTCAAGCAGTTGGACGTCAAACGTGGACCGTCCTTAGATTTGAAATCTTTAAAAGAAACTGGATGTCCTGTCTTGCGCACGAATTCTGATTAGTTTTTATCCCTAAATGTTCTAGGCGTTAAGCTTCTTCAATGTATTTTACTTTAAAACCTGTCACTAGATTTTAGGGTGCGTGAAGCGCAGTCGGAGGTGCCGCTGTCGTCAACACCCGATTCCATGCTCTTGGTTCGGATTTCCCACCTAGGACAACCACGTCTTCCGTCCTTCCGGGGTCGATGAGTTGGTACCAAACTTGTCTGGTAAGGATAAAACACTGGTTTATTCCACAGCTGGCCACCACCAATTATTGTATGTATGTATGGCCCAAATCGGCATTCGAACTGCCTCCACGGCATCCCGTAGAAGTATAATGCGTGGCGCATCCCGAAACAGATTGACTAACGCCGTCCTTTATCTTTTTTATTACTAGATTTTGTTTTATTTCTAGAACCCAGACTTTTTAAATTGTTTTGAGCCAAACTGCTATACGTTGCATCGTTCCCTCAGCCATCCGAATTGTATGTACCTTACCTATCAGTTGTTGTTGTTTATTATCCTTGCCACTTGAATGAGCACTATAGTTATTATCGAATGCTCACGCAGTATGTGTCCAATAAATATTAAATATATAAATCACTCTAAAATCCGGCTTCAGCTCATTAACTAAAAATCCCGGTTCCTATGATATACGACGTAATCAACGGTTCCTACTGGTCTGGCCATCACACTGTCTCCAGCCTTATTTCCTGCAACTGAACAAGATGTTCCGCTTCGTTCTCCCCCCCCCCCCCCCTATCGGCCAAGCGTAAGAGGCGACACTTTGTCACACAAACCTAGCACAAACATCATGACGTTTAGGCGGATTTTCTTCGACATTCATCCCATCAAAGCGCGATCGATGAATGAAGCAGTCACTCACCTTACAGGCAAAATACTCGGTGTCGCCCAGCAATGACGCCATCGTTCTCCGACGTCTCTTGTGGAGAGTTGGCGCATTATCGGCTTGCTCGATATAGGGCAGTGGAATCACTCGTTTACGTCGAACTTCCTGAACTCAGTGAATGAGTTTTGGTTTGATCGACGCTTGAAACCGACAATTTTAAGTGGTGATTGGATCTTAACTGAAAAATCGCGAAGCGTCACGAGAGGCAAGCGAAGGCGTGCAAAAAAAAAAACTAGTCTGAAAGCTTCTGGAAATAAAGGGCATGCCCAGTTTGAAAAATACGAGGTACAGCCTCCTTAGGCTTGAACCTATCACCTATCTCTGAGCAATCAACCATAAGCTTCACATGGAGCATAACGTTTAATGAAGGATGGCATCATGTTATTCGCCACAGATCTCCAAAGATTGTATAGGAAGCACCCATTTTATCGGAATTCCCTCGTATTTCAAAAACCGCAGTTTATATACAACACAGATTCAATCAGCTACAGTCTCCACCACTGTCTAGACATGTGCCCAGCAATCCAGCAGCTTAATTGGCTGAGAACAGACTCCGCTTAGGCGATATACGGCGTCCTCAGACGGCGCGACGGGTCACAAGGGCAGGCAGCGGGACTGACTCCGCACCTAATTCCCGACCAGGGCTATTAGGCATTCGATTCGTGATTCGTGGGCCACTGCGAGTCGAACAAGAGAACGAATTCACCAGGGAGGGAAGAGTCTCAGGTGTAGGTCTGAAGATAGAGGATAGTACTGCGAGAATCTCCATCCTTCATAGAGTAGAAAAACATGTTTCGTTCTTGCTGAGTCCTTGAACCCAAAGAGTTAAGGGCCCTCGAAGGGGGTACAGTAGCGCATCGTCAGCGCGTGCCTACGTGCCTGCGTGCGCGCGCTGTTGTCTGGGACGTGGCGAAAGGCTCATCGGCAAGCGAGTCGGTGGCTCAGCTGGGTGCGGGGCTACTGCGCAGGTGCTAGGTCAGATGTTCGACTCCCGCGGTACACAATATTTTTGCATTTTTCATGATTGCCGCCTTCTTTATCAAATTGCTTCCTACACATCTCCTACATATTTAAACGCGAGGTTTCGGCAAAAACGGTGACATGACCTCACCATTAATCACCTTTACCTACAGTAATTTAACATACTCCAAGGTAGTACGGAAAACGGATGTCAGATTGGTGATCAGCACTACAAATAACCTTCTGGGCAGGGTTGGGGCGAAGTCGGTGAATATGACATCGACAACCCTAGTCACCCGTACCTGCCTAACCCCTACCTGTTGTAAGGTCATTGTTTATCATTCGCTGAAAACGTTGTATAGTACAAAAAGTGAGAGAAGTGAGAGAAGTACAGCTCACAGCAACCCTGATTTGACAATTTAGAGTGAAATCAATGTGTAGGAGATGTGTAGAAAGTAAGCTGATTTAGGCCGCCATAAGGCACGACTTTCACGACTCCAGAGGTCGAGGAGAGTTCGAAGAAAATTTTTCGCTCAAATCTCGCCCAGGGAGTTATTTGGGGTGCTGATCACGAATCTGACGTCCTTTTTTCGAATTTCGGCCGACTACGGTAGGTTACGTGGGATACGGGTGACGGTGCAATACTGTACCACCAATTTCGAGGACCCGTAGCTGTTTGGGTTCAAGGACTCAGCAAAAACGAAACATGTTTTTCTACTATATGAAAGGTGGAGATTCTCGCAGTACTATCCATTTCCCCTATTCAGACCTACGCCTGAGACTCTTCCCTGGTCAGTTTAGAGTTCCGACTATCCGTAGACCTCTTATCGCGAAGGTGATGCTTCAAGGCGCGAAAAAGGAGGTGGTCAAAAGGGACCAATCCAGGAGAATAAAGAGCACATTCTTATCCGAAGCGACCATGTTCAGTATACTAGGCTTAGCGAAGTGGGGACGAGTTTTGTCGTAAGTGCACAGGCTGCGTCGCGCTTAGGAACCTTTAGGGGAACAGCGTCGGCCAATTTCTGAAGCTGAACAGCGCACATCTGGCTCGTCTCAGTGGCCCAGTTGAAAGGGACTCGACTAGAGCACCTCCTTAGAATCTGACTAATAACAGATCATCTTCTGCTGTTGGCTACCTCCGGGCTGCCTTGAGTTGGTTGTTCGTGGGCATACAGTGGAGCTGTCACGTATGGTTGACGTAAAGGACCCAACTCTCGCCCACTTTGCAGATATTTTTGAGAAAATTCATCCTATGTGGGCGGAGGAACAACGATTCAAAGGCACCAATCCTCGACCCTTGTTCGAATCACGCAGTTCGTGTGGTACTTGAGTCGGTTACTTTTGGAAAGAAATACTCGATCGAAAGCGCCGGTACAAATGACGAACCGTGGATTCAGAGATGATCACTTCCTTGAACACAGGATAAATACTGGCAACAGCGAATAGCAATTCATTGTCTTGTAGGAATTCATAGCAGGCGGCGATAGCTCACAAAAGGATTCGATCAACTGGAACAGTGACTGCTTCATAATAATAGGCACGCGTTTATATACCATTTCCACGTTGAATTGGACACTTTCCAGATCAAATTGGACACTTCTAAGTCAGGCTAAGACTTTTGAAATCAAAGCGAATTCTTCCAAATCGAAATGAGCTCCAGGCAGGTTAAGCTGCAGACTCGCTAACATGGTTAGAATAATTTTTGTTCAAGAAAAATTTAGAATAACTTTCTTTGAAATTTTTAGTTCAGCTGCCCCAATATGTGTAACAGTTTTGTAAAACAAAGTCATATTTGAGAAAAATAATAAATTTCGTTTTGAAGCCAACAAGCCAGCAACCATGTAATGCATTAAAAGGCTGGATCGCGCCATGCACTAGAAAAGCAAGTCTCAATGTTTATTTGATTGATAGTGTAAATAGAGCTTACATGCAGCACCAATGTGAACATATATGCGTTTATTTACAGTTGTTTACGTTTCACCGTTTGCAGGTGTTAAACTCCATGCAAACAGAAATTTTGCTATCAATCGAATAAAAATCGCGACGTTTGGATGAGGGCATGGCGCAATCCCTGTTTTGGCACTTAAAAATGGCCGCCTTAAAACAAGCCTTAAACCAATGTTTTTCCTTGAAAAAAGAATTTTATAAAATTTCAAACTATGCCTTCTCTTATTGGGTAGATGAATCAAAATTTCTAAGAATGTTTTACGAAAAATTTCCTTGAACAAAAAATTATTCTAACCTTTTTGGAGAGACTCTAGTTTAATAAAGAAGAAGCTCAGTTCGATTTGGACGAGTTCGTTTTGATTTCGAAAGTCTTAGGCCAGCTTAGAAGAGTGTCCACTTTGACGTGAAAAGCGTCCTATTGATTTGAAAAGTGTCCAATTTGAGGTGAAGATGGTATATACTGTACTGGGTAAGGTTTCGAGAACCTTCTGACACATGATGTTGGTATAAACATATCCTAATATGTTCTCCAAGAATTCTTAGAGAAGAGAAAAACGACCAAGACTTTTTTGGAGCAAGTACAAGTAACCCTAGTTTACTTCACCAACATTGAAGAGAGGCTTTACCTCGTCAAGCTTCCTCGTCGATATTATCGATTGGTCTACCTCATTATAGACAAGGCAGTTCAATGGGAATAACCATCTCCAACTACTGATTTCGATCTGGCTACAAAAGTTATAGGACAGCCAGGTAGGTTGACTGCAATCTAAGGAAAGTCACAAATGTGCCCAAAATCGCGTTGATCGACCCATTTCCTCACGGACGACAGATTTGAAGCTGTTCACCTACCCGCGGTACTCAGTGACGCGACAGTTAACAAAGGTAGCACTGGAGCTGAGCAAAGTGTTCGCACCTCAACTAAAATATCATCATCGTCCCCCGTATCGACGTCCGAGGAGGTGTCGGACATCGCGACGATACGAGGAGTCTCAAAGTCGATCCTGAAATGATCGAAGAGGAGGTAGTGAGGGTGACAACAGCATGGCGTCACATAATCAAAATAGGTCAGCTTCAGCTCGTCGAAACAACGATTGAGGAAGGGAGTCATCTGCATATCGCGATCTCAGCATACCTGTGGTTTGCAATCGATCTGTGGTTAAGGCGAGAGGAGAAGGCCCGATAGAAGGCAGGCGTGAGAATGGACGCCAAGACATTCAACATAGTACGTCGAACGGCCAACGACGCCAAATCCAGCACAAGGCTATGAACAGTTCCGCAGCTGTAATTGTGAGATCAAAGTCTGTCGATTCCCTTTTCTTCAGAGAAAGTGTGATATTTCAGCTGCTGCATAGTTAGATCTGAAGATCGGTTGCGTGGAGCATCCAAATGTCTCGGGCGACTTACAACGACCAGCTAACATGATTTTCCCACTGGCGATCCCAGTTCTTAATGCGTGGGTAGCTGCCCTAATAACCCAGGCAGCCAATCTCCATTGGCTTGCCTACGTTGCGCGAACTGAATAGAAATGACTGTGGCAACAGAGGGCTTCTGGCTTTACAGAATTGCTGCCATTATAAGATCTGGATCAGGCCTAATTTAGTCGCCACGTTAGACCCTACTGCAGCCTGATCGGTCTTGGACCTAGCGATCAGAATCCACCATACGCTCTCACCTTCATAAGGAAAGTGTTGGAAGTGGAGCATGCAAAGCTCACTGCTCCTCAACGGACCTCGGAAAGCGATGAGGACCATGGTAGCTCCTACGGCGGCTTGGTCCGAGCTTTCGTGGAGGATTGTTTTAACTATTATATCTATGTGGGCCTGGAAGCCTTGGGATGGTGTTTAGCACGTGGGCGGACTTATTGCTGTCCTAAGCAGCGCCTTCAGAACGTGGGACATCTGCATCCTATGAAGGCAGCGGACCGAAGAAATGTGTGAGGGCGCTGATGTGGATTAGATGAGCCACAGAAACGTTCTTCAATTCAGGGAGGCCTGATATGGGACCCGAAACTTGGAAATAAAATCCAAGAACTGGGTCTTGCTCGCTGGTAGATCTTGAGCGCCCTGGCGCTACAGCGAGATCGATACAAGCCCCGATAATGGTGGCTACTTGCTGAAGACTCACTGCTGACGCCATGTGACCCGTGTCAACGGCTCCTGTATGACGTAGGCCGCAGACCACATCTGTAAATGGATTTTTTCTTCTTCTTCAGCCTTTTCCAACTCAAATGGGAGGGCGGGTGGGGTCGCTAGACGAGAAAAGCCGGAATGGGTTTAGTCCCTCTTTCGTCAGCGCTGGCACTTGCTGACCTCAGCAAGCGCGAGGCGCTGCTTCGTGACTCTGCGGTACCGTATCGCTGGTACCGGCACCTGCATTCGGGACCGAATGCATCGACCGCTGTCGATGAGACATGCAAAAATTCAAATCATCATTTCTCTATCGCATGTTAGATGGATCGATTTCTTGGAAAGTCAACCCGACGTCAATGGGAAATATGAGCACGTCTTCTTAAAGGTTGGCCACCGTCCTCCTCAGTCACTCCTGATGAGGTTCCTTTTAGCTTTATTCAATAGATTGCTGATGTCATCTGTGTTCCTTTGGCTTATATTTTCAATCAGTTTCTTATGCAGGTCCCAGCGCGCTGGAAGCACTCTTATGTCACTCCTGTTTATAAGATAGGTGATCCTTCTAAACCGGAAAACTATAGACCAATTAGTATCACCTCTAACTTTTGTAGGCTCCTTGAGAAGGTTCTTAAGAATTACATACTGGAGTTTGCTTGCAAGCATGGGATCCTACTTCCCGGACAGCATGGATTTATGAGACGTCGATCAGTTGAAGCGAACCTTCTAGAATGTATCAATGACTGGGGTGAAGCTTTTGACAAGAATTTGAGTTGTGATGTCATCTATTTCGATTTTGTTAAGGCCTTTTTGAACGAGTATCGCACAGGAAACTTTTGTCTAAACTCTCTATGCTTGACTTTCATCCCATTATAGTGGAGTGGATTAGAGAGTTTTTAAGCAACAGAACTTGGAGCAGTCCTCTTTAGGGTCAAAGCCGTCTCCAGCGGCGTGCCTCAAGGTGGTGTCTTATCACCAATCTTACTCAATCTTTACACTGCTGATTTGCCTACAATCATAGAACCCACGGCGGTCAAGGTCAAGATGTACGCCGACGACTTCAAGTTGTATAAGGAATTTGTAGATTCGCAGGATGTTGGAAGGCTTCAGGAGGCGGTGGATCTGCTAGTCCAGTGGAGTAAGAAAGAGGTGGCAGCTTCCGCTGTCCCCGAGTAAAACTGTGTACATGTCGCTTCACTAGGACCGTTCCTCTGTCTTTCGAGATCGTGAGTATCGTATTGACAATTTTCCTATCCAAGCGGTAGGTAGCGTCAAAGATCTTGATTTCCATTATGACGCTAAACTGGATTTGTCTGAGCAGGTGTCCAATTGTTGCAGGCGCGTCCAGCATAGATCCTATCAGATTTTCAAAGGTCTGACTACCAGGAATAAGGCTGTTCTTATAAGGGCTTACAAGTCGTATGTGCGTTCGTTAATGCAGTCCTCCACCACGGTCTTTTCCAGTAAGAAAAACCTGATCAACGCGCTGGAAAAAATACAGAATAACTTTACTCGCAAAATGCTTATTCGTATTGAGGGCTTTTTGTACTCCAGGGTACCTAAAGCCTCTAAGGAATAAATACCTAGGTCTCCATTCTCTGGCATCTCGTAGAAAAATCTTTGACATTTGCATGGTCTATAAGTTACTCCACCAACCGCGTCATAGGGAATCTAGTTCCTTTACAATGCGAGCTTCTCACACTAAGGGAGAGCAAGAAAAGATTTTCCTCTCCTGCCCTGGGAGCAGGTTTAAGGTAAGCCTCTTCCCCCACAGAGCAGCAAGCGCTTATCTTAGGATGACGAAATGCATGCAATCCTCCTTTTCTCTGGGGCAGCTTAAGCGGTCCGCTCAGAAATCGTTGCTGAGTTATGAGGTTTAGGACTGAGGTGTCTTTCATTTATTTATTTTTGACTCTGCGTTGCTCCTTAAGTAAGCTGTGTTGTGCTATTTTTTATTGCAGATCTAACTTGATTTGATTTGATTTGTTTGCTGTGTTTTTTTTTTGTTTTTCCCTGAGTATGTTGTATGAGGATGTTGCGCTTCGGTTGTACTGTTCTATTGGTGTATCTGTGTATCTAGCGGCAGCGCTTATCGCGTTCGTTTTGAATAAATAAATAAATAAATAAATAAATAAATCTGTGAACAAAACTCCGGCTAGAGCGAGAATTCCAACTGAATTCTTTGCTTTCCGCAAATGCGATTTGATAAAAAAGCGTGGCACGTTTGTTTGCCCACCATCCATGCAAATTTGGCTCGACCAACACAATGGACGATAATTTTGTGTAAACGTGCTTAAAGAATGTATCGAACCAATTTGTTCTTTAAAAAAAGACTCCGAACCGGGATCCTGTGCAGAGCTCGTTTCGTTGACGATACACCATACTTTATAACAGTGAGGCCTATAGTCACAGTACAACTCTGTAAACTCTTAAACTCTCATGTATAAATTTATGTAACGCTGCCTTGCGTTCACAGAAGAATCTCAGTTGCCTTTTATACAATATTCCTTATTATTATCCTTATTTTAATTTACTCCCTCTACTTTACACCTTTCCTGGATTAGCATTATGGAATTTTCAGTTGCTTTATAGCACAATCTTTGCAGTGTACTAAATAATAAATGGATAAATATATCAACTTCACTACAAAATGTATAAATTTCAAAGTAAACAGAACATTTTTTAAAGTTATACTAAACATTCTCCAATTCAAAACGATCGTCTTTCAAATTGAATCAGGAAGTCCCGCCTCGCGTAAGAGTTTTAATCGCAACGAAGCATCCTTCTAACAGATCAAGAAATATTTTCGATTTAAAGATTTACTAGAACTTTCTTGGTACTTTTTTTGATATACCAACGCTTACAAGGGAATACAGAGCTTCAAAATTCATACAATTTTCTATATTTATTTTTTGGGAACAAGAAAGGCATTGGCCATATTTTACTGTGCAACAAAGCAAATTTTTTGATTCTAATACAAGAATTGATTCTAATACAAATAAGCGCTGCTTAGTTGACGCTCTGCATATTAGCTATTTATTTATTTATTTACGTCTAAATGACGTGTCATACTTACCTAGAACATGAACCAGAACAGAGATCAATTAAGTTAGAGGAAAAAGCAGAAGGAAACGAAACAGAAACGGCAACAGAATCGCGAACTAATAGGCAGCGGCGACAAGCATTAGTAGCTAACTGGAAGAAGAAAATCAAAAGACCAAACCAATTGGGTTGTAGAGCGGCATTGGGATTTTGTAACTAGTGAGGCATAACTCGTAGCAAGTCCAGCAACGGAGACGGAAGCAATTCAGTTGGAAGGGTAAGCTCAACGAAGATGCGTCTTGCTAGTCATGTTGGAGTAACCGTTTTCAACCAAGAAATGCGTGCTTCCCGAATCTATTTTGTTGTTGTATTGCTAACTACATAGTGCATAACTCCAATGCGCAAACAGAATTTTTCATAATCATCACATACATATGGTGAAGTGGGACGAGTGCATGGCGCAATTTCTTCTTGCAATACACTCATAAGTTGTTGCTTTCCTAAACTTTAAACTATGCATAAATTCACTTTTATCGCTGAAACAATAAACATTTTGTAAAAGTCCAAACACTTTATTCACTATCCTGAAGAGGGCGAATTATAAAATTCCAAACTCAGTGATTTTTTTTAATCGACAGGTTACTGCTCCTCTTGCAGAGTGCCTGTTTAATTTTGCAAAACTCCAGTTTTATGTGGAAGGTGTTCTAATTGCTTTGAAAAGTGTTAAGCCTAACGAAAAATGGTATACTGCCACACTTGCTAACCGTTTGTTGTTCGCACTATGTTCGAGAGTGCGACAGGGAACAAGGACGTAGAGAGCATATAAAGCTTAGTAGACTTCGCGCTCTGTCGAACCACTTTCCATCTAGTTTTTAGTAAACCAGTCCCAGCACCTCGTGGCAACGGTAACGGCTAAGCTGAGCGTTGCTTCTCGCCGTCAACGTTTCCATCTAAAGCAGCTGAGAAAACGTTGATGATATTGACTAAAGAGACGATGGTATCCACACCATTATCCAGCTATCCACACCATCAGCCGGCTCAGTGATGGAAGTTATTGGCTTACTGCTACCAGTTAGTTGCTCACGAATAATTACTCAAGAATAGTGTGAGATAGACGAGGAGCACGCAGCTGTAACGAGGAAAATGATTCTGCTTAGTGTCCCTTGGGGACGGCTTGCGGAGTCACTTCCGCGGTACAAGCCCCTTCCCGCTGCCCAGGCTTGAAACTGGGCAGAGAGAAGGGATCATTCAATAGATGACTCAGTCTTTTTCTGGAGAGCCTACATCGGTGGTGAAACACCATCCTATGAGTTGCTTAGATGAGGTTTTTTGAGGTGCCTCATTCTCCCATTTAACACTTGATTTTCAACACCTGAGTCGATTCGAGCACAGATAAAGGCGTACGCTCCTGTCACCGTTTCAAGGCACACAGAAGGCAACTGCACTGTTTCTTGACAATTTCTAATTAACCTCTTCAATCCTAGACTTCCTACGATAGATGGTTTGACTTGTTGCACTGAAGATCGATATCGATGTTTATTAACGTTTCCGGCATAAGCCGTGTTCGGCTCTATAGACAATTGTGTCATGGTTCAATTCATTTTCTTTAAGCCACAATTGGCAACACCGAAGTTGTAAGCTCTCATAACGACGATTTGTTGCGACTGCCATTATGTCATACATCACACAATGAAATGACTAGAAATTTGGACTTAGCATCCAATGATAGATTTATAAGGAAGTGCAAGGGCTACAGGATAGAACATTTGAAATCAGTCTGCACATTTTCGAAATCAAAACGAACGGCCTCCGTATTTAACTAGAGACTCTCTAGGAAGGTTCCGATTCGAACTAAACCCTCCCTAAGACGGTCAAAATGAATTTTTGTGCAAGAAAAACTACATATGGCTTTTTTGAAAATGAATATTTTACCGCCCCAATAAAGCGTACACAGTAATTGAAATTTTACAGGTCTTTCATTTTCCGGAAAAATAATGGTTCAGATCTTTTTTAAAGCACAGGAAAGAAAAATTCTTGATATACCGAAAGAAGGGATCACGCCAAGAAAGGATCATACATGTCAAGTTATGCGAACCGTGGGAGATGGGAAACCGAATTGGTCTCCATTTCACGTTTGGCGATGGTTGAGCGAGAGGTAAAATAGATGCCGAAGTTTGAGTTAGTGTTGATGTTGGCATTGAATAAAATATTCATGTCTCCCAACCCGGTTCGCAAGTGGATGCAGGGTTATTTGTGCCTACCGGCCTACCCGATTCTCCAATCGGAGAATTTCGTCGACCTTCTGCACTGTTAATTGAGGAACAGGCAGAAGGGCTCTGGGAAATAGCTGCACCGGGCACGTCTACCGACATGTTTGTTTACTTTTTTAAGCTCTCCCTAAGCTACTGGTAACCGATTCCTACTTGACAACTCAGAACGGTTTACCTATGGTCCCCCAACGTTTCTTTTGCCGCCCTCCTAGGTACCGAACGGCTGAACAGTATCAGACGGACATCGTTTGTATTATAAAATTTGTGATAAAAACATAAACGATGAAAAACGGCTCAACACAAACTTCAACACAACGCGACGATGCATGCAAAGAATATTGAAATGATATCAAAGCAGAAATGCCACTGATGAGAACTGGTTAGTATGTGAGATGGAAAATGTGGCGCGGCCGAACGACGAGGAGAAGGTACCCACCAGCTGTCTATACTCTTGACTCCCTCCGTGTTCCAATCGCACTACGGTGGACGAAAGGGACAAGGGAGGAGAAGGGTCAGTCACGAAGTGGAGGTCGAAGCCGACCATGGAACTTATTTAATCCTCGGGAATAGCTCTCTCACCTAGCAGTGAAGGCAACCCGCATGTAGCAAATGCTGCCTAGCTGCAGCCGGGAGCTTGGTGCACAGCTTCACGTAATAGTCGAAGTGACAATTTCATGAAGCTGTGCACCAACCTCGTTAAGGATTGTTTCTGTACTTTAGTGGGCAGAGGTTTCGCCAATTTTATCTTCTTCGGAGACTGGAAGAATCCAAATAACTGTCTCCCACCCCCCAAAGCGAAACTGTCGAAACGTTAGCCGAATAAAAAGCTGGAATAAACTTGGTGCACAGCTTCACAAAACCGACACTTCAGCAAAGTCGTTCCAAATCTTTGCAAGGCAAGAATTCATTTCATTTCTTAGAGAACGTCAGGTCTAACCTGCAATACGGTCGTTGGGTTTTGGAAGCTTTCCAATACTAGAACCGCCAAATATGATTGAAGAGGCTTAAAGTTTACACATTACAGGAATAGTAGGAATTAAAGAGCTAATTGCAGGATGATGCGAAACCCGATAAACTCATCCTAATAGACTCTGCATACCATTGTTCATTCAATTATAACACGAGCTGAATGCTACATGTGAAAAAATAGCAAACAACAACATAAGAACGAAGATGAGTTAAGAACGTAAAGGAAGACGAGGCAAGAACATGATTATAAAAAAGACAAGGAATAATGGAAGAGAGTCAGATTAAGAGCCCGGTACTCCTTCCAGATACAAAATCATCAATTTTTTGAATGACGAAAAATGGCGAGCCACTTAATACCTTTTTCAAATTCTGTTACAATGTATAACAGTTCGTTTTAAAGCTTAAAGGAAACCGATGCGGTTGCTCAGCGCCGGTGGTTTGTACATCCTTAGACCAAATACGGCTGAGCATCGGTTAAAACGACTGGATCGGAGGCAGACCGATATCAAGGACATGCGGTCCAGGAGATAGCTTACTACACCAGTGGTTAGTGCTGATCCTACCACCAATTTACCCTCTTGACTCCTGAAAGAGCAGCATGTGCTAATTAGGGTGGACCAAATGGTGACTTATACCTCTGTACACCCTACCCTGAATCCCGACGAAAGCCCAGTGGCTGCAGCCTGCTCCAAGTAATTTCAAGGGAAGAGGGGCAGCTGCCTCAGCTGTGGTCGTTCAATCCGGGATTGCATCAGACAGTGCTTCTGAACTCACCTGAGTTGAACGATAACCTCGAAGAGACAGCCGTGAAGCCGGCGCACATCGAGCCTGACCCCGAAGAACTCAAGAACGGTGCGCAGATCGTCGCAAACGAATGTGTGGCTGACGTTTGCATCAGAGAGCATCTTAAGTCACTCCTCTCATCGCTAGTCAGCAAAAGTGATCAACCGCACTGTACAATACCGCAGCGTGTGTGATGGGCACAACAGTCTTGTCAACAGAAACACGACGAGTCATAGAGTCTTCATTGGTTCTACAGTGAAACAAATAAAACAGAATAAATTCCATTCTTCCCTTAAACAGACTCGTTACCGAATATCACAAATAGGAAACCGAAATGAAGAGTGATTAGGTATGTGACGCAGAGAGGATGGGCGGTGATACTAGTAGAAACGTTACCAAACTGAAACAATCATCAAGCACGGGCGAAAGCCAGACGACGACAACGACGAATCATACGGAGAACAAGCGCTGCTACACCGAACAAAGCAACCACACTATGCAAGTTCCCAGTGAGAAGCACACACAGGAGAAATCCCTCGATCTAGGCCATAAAGAGGTAAACAGGTCCCGTTGGCTGCGAAACATACGTGATAACAGGTCAGGGCCCTGTTCGAGAACTACAGAACCTTTTTCTTAATACGACAGAAGAAAGAACGCATAGTGAGCGAAGTGCATTACGCACGTACGTTAGAAGGTCCTTGGCCGCAAATAAGCAGAACCAAATGGGCGTGTTAGCAGGTCTCGGCTAAAACTCTTCTCACGCCCGTGTTCTCGCAGATCGCTAAAATGGTTTGGTAGCTTTCCCAAACTCGCACCCGCCTCTTCCTAGGGAATATTAAAGTGGTCTTGGAATTGTTTTGGCCAGGAAAAGGAAAAGTCACATAGACCAGTCCAAAGCTCCCTCCGGCTGTCCCAGGTAAGTTTAAATTTGTCAGCTACTCCTTCTTCCTCTGAAATCTTTCACGCACTTCAGCATATTGCCTTATTATAATCTCACTTGCGTATGAAAATAGATCAGATTCAAAACAACGTGACAAACAACGCACAAACCAGGTACCATCTCTCGGACCTTTCCTGTTGAGGCGCCACTCAATCAATGTACGGAGTGTACGCACCCTTCAGGGTGCCCTTCAAGGTGCATACAAGAAACTTGAACTATCCATCTGTACAGGCCATGTCAGCTGTTAGCTCTGGGATGGGAAGAGTGGGTTATTAACCGCTTTACTATATAAGAAAAGATAGAAACTTAGTCGATGCCTCCCACCGTTATGGTTGAATTCTGCACAGAACTAGAACTCCGTGATAAAAACAATTTTCGCCGTTTAGACGGATCACAACATCCCAGAGTTGCTTTGACTGTGCAGTGACGTGAAGAAAGCTCCGGCTAATTATCTACGCGACCGTTACAGAACATCGGTTAATAACTCTAGCCTCCCCCCCCCCCCTCCCCCCACGATCTAATCACTAAAACAGTCCGCACTGAGCGGTAGTTTATGCGCCTTGCTTGTGCGCTTCTCTACGGTCGGTCACATCGAGTGGATGAGTCCACTACAGCAGACGTGTACATCCGGTGCATTAACTGACGCCCTCCTCTCCCCGTTTAATGACACAGTTGGCTCGTGTCAGTTGTTATGGTATTTCTTAAACAACAGCTTGTATAGCTTATCACTCCAAGCCTTTTAAGTGGCAATTGGTCCCAATAGTCTTGGATGGAAAACGGGTGATAAACTGCGATCCCACTTAGGAGCTAGACCAGTTTAACAGAAAAATCCACTCGTGTATAACCAGGATCTAATTGGCCGCTGAAATGACTTCGTGTCACTATTTGGTCAGATTGGTTGAATAATGGAGCACATCCTGCGCGTGACGCTATAAACCGCCATGCATTCCTCGCGAATCGATTGATAGTAGGGGACAAGTTGTTGCATATGAATTTGGGCTTAGCTTTAGCTACGCGGAAATACCGCTTGCCTGTCTGAGAACCCTCCTTTCGTGGTACTTTGTGTCATCCAGCACAACGCCGCGAGTATCTCTCTTTTTCAGCTTGCGGTTACAACCCTTCTCCCGGTCGTACGCAAACACACCGCTTTCACTATGCATATCATCAGCGACATTGCAGAAGCGCCAAGACTACCAATAAGCAAGTGATCTACACAACATGTGAACTATACAAGGCAACAATTCACGACGAGAATTTGCGCGAACTCATACGGTTGTTGAGCCGAATGGAGAAGCACAGAAGCATTTCACGGAGGCATCTTCGCTTACAATGGACCATTGTATTGAGGCGCTGAACAGTGGAGTGAAATGCTATCGCAGAACTCTCTCGCTGATCACCAAATTCTACCAGAAGGCTATGACTATGCGACTAAGCCAAGCGTCGTGTTCGATAGAAGAACGCAGAATCTATTCAAAGCTGTTAGGATAAGCTCTACCGGCTTCTCAATCACCACTCGGCCTCCCCGCTGCACTTCTGGAAGCAGTAGTCCTTGTTGTCGATATGCATTATGCCGTCCTTCAGCTGGAACTTCCACTTGCTACGAGCGCGGTGGACCTGAAAGTTCCCCTTGTCAGTGGAAGGAAATACACCATTGCCCATAAGAGTTCAAAATCTGGAGCGAGGTTCAAATAATCCAACAGTCACACACCTTCTCAAATTGGCACATGATCACATTGTCGGCGTCAAACAACGTCTCCAAATCCTCGTCATCACTTTGGTCATCGCCTGAGTTCAGTGGATCCTCCTCGACAATCTATCAAAATGAGACATTAAGTGAAAGTTTTCGGGACTACAAGAACAACTACAGCTTTTGAAACTATCAAAACAAGCACAGGTGTCACAACTCATGGGTAGAGAGATTCATGAGCACTGAAAGGTGGGTTTTTTTTTCTGCGGAACCAACCGCACTATGTCAGGTCGAAGCAGATCCGAAGTTGACAATCTCCTAGTAAACAACCGACTTAATCAGGCCTAAATTGCAGTTACTCAGAAACTGCGCCCGTTTCCGTCCAGGGGCCGGATTCATCAACGACTAACCCGCCGGTATAGCGGTAGAGATACCCACGATGAAGCCTGCGTCTCTGTCTCTTACCTTATCTATACCCCCTATGCCCCGTATACCCGCGGGTTCAATAGCTGATGAATTCGGCCCCAGGTTTGTTATTTTTTTATCTCAATCAGGCACATTGCATTAGTCGACCCACAGAAAGCAGAGACTGCTTTGGCTACTCACCGCTTGTTCACCATCCTCTATTTGACCGTCACCAATTCTGTCAGCAATACGGCGAATAGGATCGTCATCGTCGTCCGCCTAAAAAACATCGTTCAAAACAATTGCACATAAAGTGTAGATGAGACTGTGACAATACTCGATCCTCCGAAAATCGTTGGATAACTGGATGATTCAGAAAACGCTATTTTCCTGCACCCCGGATATTTGGATACCCGAAGCGAGCATCCAAAAACGATTCCTTCGGACCCAATGCATAGAAGACATTTAGAGCACGATGACTAACACTCAACGCAACAGGAAATCAACAAGAAATAAAACTCTACTGATAAAATCTCATTCGCCACGATCTTTTGGATCGTGAAAATATCAGACAGTTAATGATCACGAAAATAAATCAATCAAAATCAGTAGATGCGGAAAGTTTTCTACAGGCACAATTCTTGTCGCGACTCCCTCTTAACAGTTTATTCCAAACAAAACCCGGCTGTCAATACTCAGTATTGTATCCGATTCGGGTTAATATTTACCATGGTGCATGCATAAGAAGAATGTTACGCGAACTGTACCACTCGAAGGGTGGCAGTGGCAGTACGCCTGGTCTCCACCTAGCATCAACGAATCGACTAGACTCCAGACTCACAGTCAAGCAAACCAAGGCTTCCGCCCTTTTGAAGTCAGCGAACTGACGTCAGTCGTGTGCGAGATCGTCTATTGGTTGGCCAACGTAAGCGATGGTTTACGCCAAATAGTTATTCTGCCTTCAGGACATCTAGCATCTACCAACTATTAGGGGGGGGGGGGGGGGCAAAATAATGAGACACCCCATGCCGTGTCCATATATCTCGTGGCTGGAGTCTGGTTTCGTGCTTGTCGTATTTGTATGTTTGTATGCTACTTACTGAAGCCCATCTGAGAAATTACCACTTCCACCCTTTCCAGAAGCATGCCAAAACCCCAGCCTGTCTCATGCCGAAACCCCAGTCTGACGAGTCGACCTGTGTCGCGCAAATCTCGCCCAATTCCCAACCCCGAGCAGCCTGGGCTCAATATTCACGCAAAATGAGAAGAACGTCTTCTACCTTAACCCTGCCAAGCAGCGAGTCTGGGTGAGGCCTGGTGACCTGTTACCGACCTTCGTTCGGCGGGATGTTCACGGCGAGAAGCATCTTTGGAGTTTTTGGGTCTGCGCCCATGGACCGGTTTACCGGAAGCTGTTTCCCAAGAGCACTACGATGAACTCCAAGGCCATGGTGAACGAAATAGAAGAGATGGGCCGGCGACTCGCTTTTATTCATTCGCAGCGCTTCAAGAAGGTCCTCCTCTTCGACAACGCCGCACCCCATCGGGAACAAGTAACCAAGGATAAGCTTGGCCAGCTGGGCTACGTTCATATGCCTCACCCACCGTATTCGCCGGACATCTCTCCACTACCACCACTTCTTGGGCCTACGGGACTTCCTGGTCGGAAGGGACACAAATCCCAAGGAGTCCTTGACAACCATATCCAGCAGTTGATCAACACCAGGCCCAAGCAGTTCTGGAAGGATGTGATCAGGAATTTGGCTCAGCGATGACAGCAAGTCATTGCCCTTAATGGCAAATACATTCCTCATCATCGCTGAGTTGTAATTGAAATATAAAGAGATAAAGATTTTTTTCAATTTGTCTCATTACTTTTGCCCCCCCCCCCCCTCCCCTGATATATAACTGAGTTGAAGTGCTCAAGGTGCGTAGACAATACTTCGCCACTGCAACGTACCCCACGCAGAAAAATTTTGGGTATATGTCGCGTAGGTGAGCAGCATTGGTAGGTGGGAACGCCTAAACCAATCAGATCGCATGGAATGGGCATGCAATTCAGAGGGTGCATGTACAGTTGGTACCCTGATGGGCCGGCATGCGTTCGACCTGTGCTCTGCTTGGTTACTATTAGCTAGCGCGCTCCCACCTACCAATGCTGCTCATCTACGCGACATGTACCAAATTTTGTTGTTCATCAGGTGCAACATTGATCGCGTTAAAAATGGGAATCCTCCAGTTTAACAGCGCAATCCTGACGATGAATTCCTCGTCTAAACTATCGATACCACTCCCCATAATTGATCGTTGAGATGAGATGGAGTTGTATGAAGTCCAAGGTTAACATCTAGTGATTAATGATTATGTTCCTGATAATAAAAAACAGCGGAAGATAACGAATAAGGATTTAGTGATACATGAAACGATTGCGAATTAGAGCTATCGCAGCATTTGTAGTCCAAGGTTCCACACACGAAATGAAAGCATGGCGCATTCATAACAGGGAATGGCCTCTTTAGCCTTACCATTAGTTTACACTTGAGCCGCTGCGCAGCGCGGCACCATGGTCGGAATAGATATCAACCGGGCGACGCGAAAAATCGATATCTATGGCGATCGTGGTTCCGCGCAGCGTGGCGGCGAAAGTATGAACTAAGGCTTATCCCTGAAATGGGAGAACAAATGGGCTCGCTGAATAACGTCTTGTGAGTTAACCCGACGAAGAGATCGGAAATGTTAAATAAATGCCGTTTGATCAAAAAGAAACTTTAAGCACAGATCGGCCCAACAGTGAGACAGATGCTAGAAAAAAGTAAAGAAAGCAGGTACGAATGAACACCAAAATAATGGGCGAAGGTGCTAAGCTTATTTAGTTTCCGTCCAAAAGAGATTATAAGCGAAAGTAAAAAAAAGAAACAGAAAAAAAGCAAATAATAAGCACCTCCTCCTCTTCACTGGATGAATCCGACATGCCTCCACCACCTCCACCATCCAACTGTAAAGCGGTTAACAAATGTCGAGCTATTCGTAGCGCTTCCTCATCTATAAATCAATGTGAGATAAACCATGGAATGCAGATTAGTCTAGGGAAGTGCCCACTAGCTTACCAGTCACGTCCCTTTTCTTCTTCTTCGATAGCCGTATACATTTAGGAGCGGCTGCTTTAGATGAACATGGAGCATCAGCGGAATCCTAAATATTTAAGCGCGGATAAATAACACCACAAATGGATTCAGCTTTCAGTTACCAAAGCATTGCTTTCTTCAGACTCGACAAAACAGCCATTGCCGTCCAGCTGGTGCAGTTGGTGGCCTCCATGCGCTTGCTGAATACGATGTTGGTGGAGCATTCCGTTTGAGACGGTTACAGGAAGTTGTTGCGCTGAAATAAATCTGCCGTTACAACAATGCAGGAACAAGACATATGGAGGCAATATTCAATGGCAACAGATGTTGTTGTCTACCAGCAGTTAGCCGGCCTAGCATTCATTTTCAATAACCTGCAAACTCAACTAGTTGTGGATGAAATGATTCAATGCCTGTACGTGGTTCCCACATCGAATGGTCAGTTCTGTACGGAAATGGGGGTACTAAGCGGGCTGGTGTCCGCTTGCGCACCGGCAAAGTATCTACGTTCTACATATGGATTTTCGTCTACGTCCTTAACGTCGGCACCTCATTGCCCTTTTCTTTACATACGATAAACTCCACCACAGAAGGCAGGAACTGTCGGTGTTAGTCAGCCAGTATGTAGGATGCGCCACACATACTACTCCTACGACACATAGTGGAGGCAATTTGACTGAGCCTCTGGAGTGAATGAAGCTTCAACTCCCATACTTTAAATTGACACCACACTGTCACCCGTTCCATCACTCTTCAAACAAGCAGTAATAACCAGAAACATACCATTCGCTTGATGCACGTACACTAGTTGCTGTCCGGCTTGGGTGATGACAAACTGCTGTCCAGGTTGAGCCGGGATGCTGTTTGGAACCATTCGAATTCCTCCTTGAGAGGAGAACGTCGGCATGGACCCTTGCTGCACCTGCTGAAAAGAAAAGCGATAGAGAGGAGTCTTCAACCACTACAAAGGCTGTAATTCAGTGGATAAAGTTATTTATAAAGCTAGAAGAAACACTAGTGCTGATCAAAGCTCGAACAGTTCAGAGCCTACCTCTCGTCGCAGTCCCAAAACTGCAGACATTTAGTGCTAAGCTCTTACAAAACAAAAAAAAAAACATAAAAAACAACAAAACCTCGTGCTCTACAAGCGAAGCTACAGACCTGAACTTGGATCTGCTGCATGCCCTGTTGCGGCACGTACTGCATCTGTATCGGTCTACCTTGCTCGACGTGGTTCATCATGCCTGGGTGGGACTGTGACACCATCTAGAGGAACAGCAACAGGAATTTCATCGCCAAGCGCATATGCTTCGAGCCACATACCTGTGGAGCCGTCTGAAGTCGAACTTGTGCAACTGTTCCCATACGTGGCGGAAGGACATGCCCGCGCATCGGTGGAGGTGCCACTTGTTGCTGAGCGACATGACGTGGTTCCATATCCACACATCCGCTCGCATTCACTTTGTCTTCCCATTCCTGAACACGTGAACCGTTCCAAATAGCGAAAATTCTACTCTGAAGATTGCCAAAGCACGTCTATACTTATCGTTGTGACAACTACTAGGCCGGAAGGCTTATAACCTTTTCTCACGAACAATTAGGTTGATGTCATTCCTCCCCGCAAAGAAGATCCTCTTCCCGCTCAACCTCACCGTGAGCTTAACTTAAGTTTCTGTAATAATTCGCCGACTTTTTGTCTGGAGTGTCCTACACATGGATACCTCCTCAAGAAAGGAATAAACTGCTACGCAGTCCTAAGACCCGATTCACCAACGATTAACCCGCGGGTATAAGGGGTAGAGATATCCACGATGAGGCATTCATCTCTATCCTTTACCTTATCTCTTCCTCTTACACCGCGCATACCCGGGGGCTTAATCGTTGATGAATCCGGCCCTTGTAGCGGGATACATTTTCGATATGGAAGTTTCCATTCCACGAAGACCTATAGTGTTCGTCGTGAATTTCATTGGATTGTTCTGATGCTGTCATCATAAATAGCGGCATAAGCGACAGCAAGACCATATCTCACGACGGCTTGCACCAATCTGTTCAAGCCTTCCACCTTTACACGGTCCATAGATGTGAAACCACATCGGCTTTATGTCACAGAGACATACTGTATTTTCACTCAAGCGGGACACATGAAATCAAACTGAATACGTCCCGAACTATAAACTACTAAACAGAGTCCCCAAATTAAACCAGACACTCTTTAAGAAGGTATAAACAAATGTTTAATTCAAAACATTAACCACGTCTTTCTTTGAAAAGTTAAAACTCTTCTTGAAATTTTGCAATCGATCTGCCCCAAGAATCCGGCACTGATATTTCATAACATTTTGTTTTCCTAGAAAAAGAGTTGAGGTTTATTTTGGTGAATAGAAAAGCAGAAAATCTCGGCTTGTCGCAAGCAAAGATTGCGTCACGCACTCCAGCACAGCACAAGTTATGAAACAATCACCGGTACAACAGAAACATTAGCGGGTGCAATCCCAATCGGAGGGGGAAGGGCAGTCCACTTCAACTTCTAAAGCAATGCAACATACACCACGACATATAAATAAATAAATATAAATATAAATATATGAATATGCTTACGTTATCAATTGCTGTCCTTCTAATGCCAAAATCGGTTTTCTAAATTGCTTTCCTAGTCGGGAGAGGGAGTAATGAAAACACAGTAAATTTAACAGAAACCTGGAACAATTACAATACTATAAAACCACGAAAACACGTTAAAGCAACGTTATTACCTTAATCAATTAGTGCATAGCGGTTTGCGATTTCTTTCCAAAGCAAATACAGTTTTGGATCACAACTACTACTGCCGTGCATAGTGCCCCCCCCCCTGCACCGTGCACGGTCCCATAATGAAAACTTTTTAATGTTTCAGCGTAACGCTCGGACATTTACAAGGGATGGGACCAGGTAAGTTAAGGCATTCATATGTTGTATTGCATGTGGTATGTACAGATGAGTAGCTATCGTTAACAATTCATAATGGACTCCCCCCCCCACCCGATTGGGATTGCACCCATTAGCGGAAGCAAGCATACACCCACTGTGCAGCTTCAATTCATACCACCAATCCTATCAAGCACGTGCTGTGTTCGGTGGCCGAGTGTATGACACCATCTCTTCTCATAATACCCAAAAAAAAATGCCGCTTTCAGCACTTCAAAGCATCCTTGACCATTTTTCTAGCTAAAATTCTTAAATAAAAATTTAACACTGTATTGACTTCTTTGGGGAAGTGTACATTTGCATTTTCATATAAATTTTCAGTCACGAAAAACTTTTCAAATTATCGAACCGTGGCAAACCTAGATCATCATTCATCTGCTTGGTTTAATTTGGAAGATATTCGTTTTGACTAGAAAAATGCCCCGCTTCCAATGAAAATGGTATATTACTGATGCTCCACACTAGGTATGCAGGACAGTTGTTGACCAACGTTGCACTGTTCTGGGCTTGGTCTATATCGAACTGTGGCTACTCGAGCCTAGCTGACTCAATACCCCCAAAACGAAGAGAACTTTTCAATGAAAGTCAGCTTCCTGTGAAGCAAAGGCCTCCTTCCACTGACTGCACGATCACGAGATTGTTCTGTGCACGGGAGAGGCAGCTAACCACAGCTTTACTTCGTCTGTCTTTTGAAATAAGCACTGGCCAACACATGTCTGTGACACCTCGTAAGGGGCCTAGCAGTATGTTATATCACTGCAATATATTGAAAGAGGGGGTTCGCCACCCTTGAGTCAGAACGCTTGAATGACTCAAGGAAGCTCGCTTCGATGAGCTGCGGAGAGCAGCGACTCCTGCACACTGCACGGCGCCCGCCTATGTGGGAGGAGAATCTGTTTGCTATTCCCCCAGAGGAGATATAACTGAACTGCAGTCAGAGAAGCCACTTAAATCTCCTTTAAATCGACTGAGCCCACTTTTCTTCTACCTCCAAGCTCACTAAATACTCATTTGTCCTATCTACAATGGCACTACATTGGACACCTTCTCCTTGAAAAACCACGCGTAGGAAAAACACCCGAGTTCCAACCTTCTTTAGCTGCGACAACACGTCGATGTCCACATTTTCGTCCAAGAACGCCTCTTTCACCTGACTGATGACATCCTGGATCACTCCTTTGTATATTTCAGCCTGAAAGGAATAGAATGAGTGGTAGAAGAAGAAATCCCAGCACTTACTCACCTTCTGCTGTCTTAGATATATAGACCGGTCAAACAAGGAAAGTTTCGTTCAGATTTCAGAGCACAACGCTACCAAGGTTAGGCCATAATGCGCCAGAATGGCACATCTCTGCATACCAGGAGTTGGAGTTGTCAACTGTGTGGGAGGCTAAAAACCTTTATAGCCCAACAAGAACCCAGAAAGCATGGCCGATATCCCGGCCAACTCTTTATTCCGGCCAGAAGAATAATATTTAGGAAGTTCCCAATTGCTAATCATAGGTTTTTAGTGACGGTTGTCTCTAAATAACAGCTTCGATTTGAGAATTCATTGGAACTTATATCCAAGTGCATTCCACCGACTTTTCCAACCAAACAATATCAGGTTGAATCAGATCTGTCCAAAGCAGGGCCAATTAAAACAGAACTGCTCATATCCGAAGCGCATGCCATTTTGAGCGAACTGTACCTTCAAAAATGAGAAATCCGCAGAAAGAAAGTTGGAGGACCAGGTTTCGCAGCGCTAAAACACTACTGATAAAATACAAGAGGTGCTTGAGTGTGGTTCTGCGGACACTGCGCAAAGGAATAAAGCTCTAGAATAGTGTCAGTTTTAGCAATAGTGCGTTAGACTGTTCAAATGTCCGAGTTAGGGTCTCAATTCTCGCCAGTACCCAACTCGTTTCCGTGCAAATCCAAATAGTACTCATCTCATGTGTGCACTACAACAGACAGCGTTGCCTTAGCCGGGGTCAACAAAGGTGTGCTTCTACATTTATGCGTGATCGCACTCACCGTTCCCATATTAGAGATCCTTGGACTGTTTTTGATTGTTGTGAAGGAGAAATAGGCTGCATCTCTCTCTAGACTTGCACCTAAACTTCTAACTGCACGCGAGTGGGACCTATAGTTCTCTTCAGGGCTGTTCTTTATTCATCTTTAATTCAGATTTACTTTTCCCCTGACATTTTAATTTCCTTGCAGCAGAGGTGCAGGTACCCCAACGTGATAGCACCGCATCAACAAAGAGTATAGATGAGTCCAAAGCAAAGAAGGAAACATACGATTGTGTTGCCTCCAGACTGAGACATATTTCCCAGCGCTGCAAAGGAACGTCAGCCTGAAATAGTGATGTTTACCGTTCTATCTATAAGAGGACAACGTTAGAACTCAGTAACTGTTCAGAAATGTTTATCACGCTCAGAATTTCTGACGCGAGACTTCAAGATCTGACTTTCAAGCATTCCAAAGACCGACCTTCCGTTTTATAGTACATCCAAAGAATAGAGAAACAATGCCCCATATAATGGTGGATGATAGAGGCAGCAGGATGAGAGCCCAGGCCGGCACTGTACATTCAAAGCTCTAGGGTTGAGAGGGGGGGGGGGTGACGAAAAAATCAGCTTATGATGGTTGTTTGGGTGCTGGTTACGAATATGAGGTCAGTTTTTGAAATCTCGGTAACTGTAGGTCACGGCAGGTGCAGAACATCAATGCTGTCTGCGTTGTGACAACCGATTTCGCGCATTCGTTTTTAGGGCTACGGTGGAATACAATAGGTTGCCCTCGTAGACGAGGATAGGGCAAAAACGGTTACCATGCCCTCACCCCCCTTACCGTACTCCCACCGCAATATTAAAGACAGGGTACCAACCAGTGTGAATTCCTGATGCAGACGCCGTTCTGCTAAGAACCAAAACAGATGAGCGCTCAAAGTTGGACCTTTGGACGAAATTCAGAGGAAATTTTTCTCGAGCTCCCCTCTCTCTTTGGAGTGAAGAAAGTGCAGTAATGCTCCTTACCTAAACAACTACTCCCATCGTCTTAAATTCAGATGAGCCTAGTGAGGATAAAATGCTGGACCCGTTGCCCTAACAAGGGACGATATGCTTAAAAGCAACAGTAGGCCGCCACTTCAACGACGAATACCTCATATACGAATAACGACCATCGAAAATGTGATGAGCTATTACGCGAATGCCCGTTGTTCTACTGATTGAACGATCGGCCACCTCCACGGAAAACTCGACCGTATTTTTTAAGTGTACGTTCAACGACGAGTAGACGATGGAACATCAGCATAAGACGATATCAGACATATCCGCAACTTTAAGGACTGGATTGCCCTGCCCTGTGAATTACGGCTTTTGGCGCGTGGCTCAGGGGGTCACAATGTAATACAACACGGCGCTAAGAGGTTCGTGGGAATCACCTTGTATTATACGGTTATCCGCGTTGGTAAGAAGACACATTAATACCCAATTGCAGAAGTGACCCATTTAGTTCACCAATGAGGTAGGACACACCCGTGTAAAATGTCTAATTTCGTGCAGTACACAATGTCGTATACGGATGACTTTACACGGTGACCCTCCCCCTCCCGGACCGCTTTCCCCACACGAAGTTTTGGGTTGCAGGAAATCAATAATTTTATGCAGCTCTGGTATTTTCTACACCTGTGGCAAACTGAGCTAGACCACTTCTGATGTTGTTGAGCAATCATGCGCCCTCTTCCCAAGGCGGATTATCACAGAACGAACTTATCCTAGTCGCAGGGGCATCGCTGGAGTGGAGCAACCGCCGAGTGTGGCGCTCGGATAGAACATTATAAATAAAGATCTTCCGTGGATGGGTTCACTGATCATCTTTGTAAATCAGCATAAGCCCAGTTCTGTCGCCGCTATAAGTCAGAGAGAAGTGACTGCCACCACATTTCGACAGATCCGTCAGAATAGCAGTAGTTGGTTATACAATAGTTACAAACCATATGTCAGTGATAAGGCGACCATGCTGATCCTCCGTTCAGTCGAGGCCTCTGTCAGGTTTACGACTCCGACACAGGACCTCCCTTATCAAGACTTAGGCGCAATGTGGCTCGGGGGGGGGGGGGGGGGTCACCCCCCTACACAACGGTTTGTGCTTTTTGAAACCGGAATTTTTTTGCAGCAATGGTGTGTTCTACCCCTACAGTGAACTGAGGTAGGCCATTTCCGATGTAATTTCACACACACGTATCCTTTACTAAGGCGGACAACCACTGAGTAGGGGGGTGACCCCCCCGGAGCCACATTGCGCCAAGACTTATTCACGCTTACAGTACAACTGAGTGCATTTCGCGACAGCATACTCAAACAAGCGTAGGCAGAAGAATGAAGCATCCAAGAAACACTGTCCAGACCTACTCCGTTAAACCCTGCGAGCCCACCAGAAGTAGAGGGAAATAGAGGGAGGCATCCCTCTCAGAACTTCCTCCGTTCAGCAATGGCCTTCTACCAGTCTAGCAATCCTACAGAACCATCCTCGAAGCACCCTTACCGCACTGTCGCCTTCACCGGCAGAGATCTCCTTGGCGCCATTCCTCGCGACGCTCGTCACGACTCAAGCGGGCAAACGTCTCCAAACACTCACCGATTTTCACCGTTGACTGGCGGGCGACTGAGTATTTATACACGCACGATCACGTGACGTCACTCGACCGGTGATGGCCTTAGATGTGCAGGGAGGTGTGGCTTGGCAGCGGTCGGCGGAGTGCGCGGGAATTCAAACAGCATCGTGTGGATGCATTGGAGCGCGATTGTTGACGTCCGCAGAGAATCAGAACGCATAGACGATAGCTACACTTGTTCTGGCCAAAGCCGTGCCTCATATCAGAAATTATGAGATCTGTTCTAACGGGGTCATTAGGAAGGCGAATCGAACCGAATCAGCGGGTCGATCGTTGGATATGAAATAGCAAACGAGTTTCGGTACTAGATGGGACTGCCCGCGACTAAACAGCCAAAGGTAGCGTCGAGCTGCCCGGCACCAATGGACATGTTTCCTTACAGTATTCGTGTGGTCGTTGTGGGACCACACAAGCTCTTCCTGTGCTTTGCCAGGTTCAACTGATGGACGAGCCAGCAGTAGAGCTAGTCCTTAAACTGAATTCCTAGTGCATATTTAAGTCTGACGTTGGAGAGCGCTGATCACATCATAACAGTCCTACCATTAGTATGCACTGAGCGGTAATACTAGCAATAGGAGGTGAATGAGGCACTCTTGAAGCAAATCATAAAAAAATCTAGGAATGTCGGTACTAGCTGGTTGTGAGTGGACATCAGGGGTGCATGTTCACGTATCGCGGTTAACGATTTAACGAATTTAACGAATTAGTGGTATTTTTTGTTAAAATGTGGCTTAAGGACTTAATGGAAATTTTTTGAAATTTGACGAAAATTTTAACGGACGGTTTTCTATTGCAAGCCTCGCGCTTCAAATTAAGAGTGCTCCTGAAAAACTCTTGAAATCAGGAAGAATAGGCAAAAACAATCCGTTCTTGCCCCATGCCCAATCTGTTTGTTTCTGCACTGTGGGATTGTTCCCGTGACATCAGGCACAGCACGCGAATTCTTTTTCATTTTTATTTGGACGCTGTTTTCATACATTCCGTCGCGCAATTGAATTTTTAAAAGTAATGCATTTAAGAGCTAGAATAATTAATCCTCGAACCACCAAGCATCTCACCAGGGAAGGGTCTCAGGCGTAGGTCTGAATGGGGGAAATGGATAGTACTGCGAAAACCTCCACCCTTAACGTAGTAGAAAAGCATGTTTCGTTTTTACTGAGTCCTTGAACCCAAAGAGCTGCGGGCCCTCGAAATTGGGAAAAAATTGCACCGTCACTCGTACTCACCATAACCTACCGTAATCGGCCGAAATTTGAAAAGCAGATGTCAGATTCGTGATCAGCACCCCAAATAACCCCCTTGCACAAGGTTTGGGCGAAAAAATTTTTCACCTTTCCTCGACCTCTGGAGTCGTGAAGTAGTGTCGTGAAAGTCCTGCCTTATGGCAGTCTAAATCAGCTTACCTCATACACATCTCCTACACATTTGTTTCACTCTAAATTGTCAAATAAATTTTTTTTGTGAGCTGTGCTTCACTCACTTTTCTCAGTTTCTGATTTATGCAATGTCTTGTGTGTTTCAGTGAACGTTAAACAGTGACCTTACAACAGGTACGGGTTACAGCAGGTACGGGTGACTAGGGCTGTCGAGGTCATAATCACCGACTTCGCCCAAACCTTGCCCAGGGAGGTTACTTGGGGTACTGATCACGGATCTGACATCCGTTTTTCAATTTTCGGCCGATTACGGTAGGTTACAGTAGGTAAGGGTAACTAGGGCCGTCGAAGTCATAACCACCGACTTTGCCCCAACCCTGCCCAGGGAGGTTATTTGGGATGGGGATCACGAATCTGACATCCGTTTTCGGTATTACTCTGGAGTATGTTAAATTACAGTAGGTAATGGTGATTAATGGTGAGGTCATGGTCACCGTTTTTGCCCAAACTTCGCATCATGTACGAATCTGATCCTTATTTGACAATTTAGAGTGAAATAGATATGTAGGAGATGTGTGGGAAGCAAATTGGCAAAGAAGACGGCAATCATGAAAAATGCAAAAATACTGTATAGCACGGCGGTCGAACACTTGACCTGGCACCTGCGAAGTAACCCCGTACCCTGTCGAGCCACCGACTCGCTCGGCGCCGACCCTCTCGCTGCGTCATGCAACAGTGCGCGCACACGCATGCACAGGGGCATGTGCTGACGGTGCGCTACTGTACCCCCCCCCCCCTTCGAGGGCCTGTAGCCCTTTTGATTCAAGGACTCGGCAAAAACGAAACATGTTTTCCTTCAAAATGAAGGGTGGAGATTCTCGCAGTACTATCCATTTCCCCCATCTAGACCTACGCTTGAGACCCTTTCCGGGTCAGCAAACCCACTATCCAAGGGATATGTCACACTTCGTCGCCGCGACGGCTTCTCGCCGTGCGGCGCGCTGCGACAAGTTGCCCTTGCTCCCATATCAGCGGAAGACGTGCGTCGATGGCACATTCTCGCGTGCACTCTGTTTCTCTCGTTCCGCTCTCGACAAATGTTTTTCGCTTTACTGAGCGGTAACGTATTACCGATAGGCCTCTAGTTGTAGTTTTATTAGTTCTTTCGGCGGAAGTAGGCTCAGAGGGGTAGTTTTGTAGGACAGCCCTATACAACATTTTGTGTTATCACCTCTATCACCTGTCGTCGGTTGATCATCGACTTGCTCGAGCGGGCGCCAGCAGCGTCTCCCATTCGTCCCTGTCGCGTGCCAGAGTGGTCCAATGGATCCTCCTCGCTCGAGGGACACGAAGAGCGTCATAGCGGTCGTTCAGGGCTTTCACGAAGAAGTGCGACCAACGCGTTAGTGGGCGTCCTAGTGTTCTCTTGACATCCCGCGGAATCCAGTCGGTGATGGCACTCGTCCAGCGGGTGTCTGCGAATCGCATTACGGGGCCGGGCCACCTAATTTTCGACAACTTGGCCCATGCGACAGCGTCTCTGATCTTTGAACGTCGGCGAAGCTCGGAACTCCGGAGGCCTTCTCTCACTTGCGTGAGTCGTGTCACTCCGAGCACCGTCCTCTCGATTCCACGCTGCGCGACGTTTTGTGTTATACGAAATTAAAAGATTTATGTAGCACTGTTGTTTTATACCCCAATGATGAACTAATCTAGGGCATTTCTGGTGTAACTGGACTATACTTATGCTCGAATGACCTATTCGAATAGGTATTCGAATGACTTTCGTTCGAATTTGAATATTAGAATTCGAATATTCTAATATTCAAATTCAAACTCGTTTGGCGTAATCATATTTCAGAATTCTTTCAACTGCACTTGGTTTCTGAGTTTTTTCAATCCTTTCTTGTGAGGCGCACATTTGCGTGCATCAAAATAAATAAATAAATAAATAAATAAATATTCGAAAAATCACGTTTTTCGAATGTACTCGAATTCGAATATTCAGAAATATCGCGTTTTTCGAAAATATTCGATATCGAATGCTCGAAAATTTCGGTATTCGAAACCGTTCGAATATTCAAAATTTCCCAGGAAGCCAAAATTACTCGAGTATTCGAAACGTGTGATTCGAATGCACATCGAGAATTTGTGTAACGGCGTATTTTGAAGAGGGTTGTTAGATTTTTCAGGTAATTAGGATTTCCAAAACAGTTATGTCTCTGAATCAAAGCTTTGGTGTGACAAAACAAATTTTCCCGGCCCCTCGATACGCTACGATAGAAACTCGACTCCGCCCCAACTCGGCCGTACATCCCGCCCCGCCGCCTGAGAGCACTATGCTGAAGCAAAAGGCACTTGCTGGAATCACTGTAGCGAGCTACCCAAGACACAGTTTCCACTGCAAAGCATGATCAAAACACCAAACTGCCTACATTATCCTTAGGAACGAAAAAGGTTATGTTCCACTTGGTTCTGTGTGCAGTAGGTGAAGTTTAGGGGTGTAATCGGATATGGAGTTGTTTTTGGAAACTACTGGGAAGGGGGCTTCCTCGGCTCTTCAATCACCCTTTACTTGCCGTTGACTCATCAACTGTGTTCGGGATGTGTGGTACAGACTTGGCGTTCGGGGGTTCCGCCTGTGTGCGGTACGAAAACTCGTCCATTTCCGCGGAAAACTCGCGCTACTTCGGTAGGTTTGGTCGCGAGTGACTGAATGTACCACAAGGGGCCAAAAATTCGTCAACCGGTTATAGCCGATAATGGTGAAAAGTACCGCCAAAAATTTGAAAAGGCGTAGAAGACGTGAAGAAAACGCTAAAAACACAAACAATGGGGAAAATAGGTGTTTGCAACGCTTTGCTTTTTGAATTACATGCCAGGCATGTTAACGATTTTGCTAAACATTTTCCTCGAAGGCACTCTTGGTAATTTCTTTAGGAGAAGCACGGTCAGTATACACGTGAAACAGTGGACATAGTACATGAAAGCAATACAATTGGATAAAAAAGAGAAGGCCATGGCCACTCTTCGTTAGTTATATGAAGTTAGTTCAAAACTGGTACTTTACACGCAATCTATTACATGAAGAATTTTAAAAGTTCTATGGAAAAAAGCATATCATTGAAGTTGCAGGTCTGGCTCGAACAAGAAAGTCCTTTACTTCGATAGATTTTGTTGTCTGTTTGCAAATTTACTGTTAGTAATACCGTTCGGCAATCCAAAACGTGCCCTAAAATCGGGAGGAAATTGAGCAACGCAGTGCACGTTCGAATCTTTAGCAAATATGCTACACAGTATGGTACCAGGTGCTTCGAAAAGAAAATCAGAGTGGTCAATCGATGAAAAGACGTAAAAGAGTGATAGGCAGTGGCGAATTCTATTTGGAGGGATTAGGGAGGTGAAAGACAAAGTCGACTACTGACTAGAGCAAGAAACGCGCTTATTTGGTCAACCGTACGTGGCTGTTTATTCGCTTCTCTGTTTTCGTTTACAGTGAGAGCAAGGCCTTGTGAGACAAAAAACCTTTACGTGAAACAGGCAGATCTATGGACTTTGCAAAAATCTTACGAAGACAACTGCACCGATGGACCCGCTGCTGTTATTGCTTGATTCTTTATTAAAACACTTCGTGGTTTTCCGAAGCAATTATGGAAGTACTATAGAAGAATACTGGGCTGTAAAAGGCAACCTAACGAGCTTAAATTCTGTAAAAAGTTTTGTCAGGAAAAACGAAAACGCTCAAAAACGTCGAGCTATGGTGCATAGCACTTTGGGTCTTCCCAGAAAATCAACGACTTTCCAGAAGCTAAGCGAACTAGGCGTAGTACGAGATTTGTTATTTGAGGAATGTTGTTGTTACTGTTTGGTTTTGGAATCTGAACGATTTTTCTCGTTTATCAGTTTTGTTGATGATAGATGAAGTTGTTATTTGTTGTAAAGATGAAGACGTATTCATATAACTGCCATGCAGATGGAGTAAAAAATCAGTGAAGAAAAAGATCTGATATTTTATATACAGAAATGCAGCCAAACTTACTGCAGCTAAGGGATACTTTATTTAACGAAATTATCGAATTTACCGATATTAATGAAAAAATTTCGTTGAAAAATGGTCGTTAAAAATTTACCGAAAAAATTTAACGCACACCCCTGGTCTCCATGTCGTCACATCTCCTTTCCGGACTTCGTTGCTTTTTTAGATTCTCTTTTACTTCGTGAAATCTTGCTGTCTTTGTTCTCCGTCTGCTAGAAAGAGGCCTTTTCAACACCATATCCGCAGTTAATATGATTCTTAGGAGACCTAGAGAGAACTGGTCTATACCTCCACGCATTGCCTCTCAAAGAGTTGCAGAGGCGTTTTAATGGACTACCGAGAATGTGATTGAGTTCTGCGCTGCGAATTTAGCTGCGAAAATTTGGCGGAGTCTATTTCCAGTAGGAAAAACCGTAATGTCTCTCCGAGTTCAAAATACTTTCGACATATGGGTGGCTGTAAGATTACTCTGAAATGTTCCTCAACCCTCCCGCTTTGCCTAAGCCAAATAAAGTGATAGGATCATGCCCATCTCTGCGTGTATGTAGTTGCATGCATTATACGTGTATTATACTCTGCATCTGCTTTAGATCTCCATCAGGTCGTGGAGCTTCCGTTTCCCCGTGCTTTCAAAACTGTTGGTTGGTTCTAGCTAAACTTATGCCATCTGGGTTTTTTAGAGAGGTCTGATTGTTTAGACCAGCATTTCGGCATACACCACTTCTGGTGGACTAACTAGTAGGTTCAATAGGTTCTTAGTGGATTCCGTTATTTTTACAGCGATTAAAAGGAATCGGGGAGGGCAAGCCCTATATGAAACATTGTCATGCATAGCCCACAGGTTTGCCAGGCACACTAGGTAGCTTCAGGAACCATAAAGTTTCCGACCATAAAGTCTGGATTACTTAGGACACTCCCCGATCAACCTACGTATAATATAAGTGCGAACAGATTTTTTGATGCTCGAGAGCTTACTCTAACATCGCTTGAGTTGCCGCAGCTAAGGTACAGTACCGGACGCGTCTTTTGAATAGACGCCGAAAAAACCGCGCTTTTGCGGTTTTTGCGTCTTTTTGCTATAACTCGCCCAATAGTGATCTATTTGAAAAAGCAAGAGTATATTTGAGCTCAGGAGAAAGAGCTCTATCGTTTGATATATACATTTCATATGAAAGATCAAAAATGGCCAAAATTGAAAACTTGCGCTCCATTGAGAAGCCCGGCCGCGGACGAGTTGTCGGCCGCAAGGCGTCGAAAACCGTTGCATGCTCACAAATCCTCTAATTTGAGGTGTTTTGAGAAGCGGTTGGCATCGTTCGATTCGTCTCCTCGAGATCTACACAATCATATATACAGCTTCGCCAAACCACCGCATTTTAGCAGTGGGTGGTCAAAGATGGTTGGAGCAGACTTTTTGCTGTTGGGGAAGCTTATATTCCAGGACTTGCACGTTCTCAGAGCATCTCAAGCATGGCGTAAAGTGTTTCGTCATGCCAGGAATCATCTGAGAGTGCGCCGTGCACAATGTAAATAAAATCGAACCTATCAATCGAGTGGACGGCGCGACAGCCTGTAGAGTGAGCATTTGGGTAGTTTTATAGAAATTCCCAGCCGCCCTACTCAGAAATTGCTGCACTTTGTCCTGGCAAGACTTTGGAGTGCGCTGTGCACAATGTAAATAGGATCAAACCTATCAATCGACTGGGCGCGACAACTCGCAAATTGCACCGCGGGCGTGTTCTGAGCGTAATAACTATGTCAACTTCGAGTCTTTCCGGCTGCAAGTTGTGGATTTTGTAGGCAGTAGAAAGTTCAAGAAGCGTGCTGAAATATAGCGCCGTAGCTTAAGATTGGAAAAAGTTACAGCAGTGCGAAAATGCAGGCAAACCTTGTGTGACGCGATTTTTTCCAAGTTCAGTCGACTACTACAGGAATACGAGGCGAGCACAAGACTGAAAGCATTTTACGAAGGTATGCTCGTAGCTGTGGCGAGAACTGTTATAAGGACGAGTGAGAGCACGGAGAACATAGACCGTTGTTGTGCTAAATTGCACGCGCAGGCGTGTTCGGAGCGCAATAACTCTGTCAGTTTCTAATCTTTCTGGCCGAAACGTGTGAATTCCGTAGGCAGTAATATGCTTTAGTAAAGCGCCAAAGCATAGCAAATTATCCTACGAGTTGGCAAGGTTACGTCGGTGCGAAAATGCAGGTTGGGCACGTGTGACACGATTTTTTCAGATTCGGTCGATCGCTACGAGTACACGAGGCGAGCTAAAGGCATACAACTCGCGGACGAGCAAGGCACCGAAGGCACTTTACGATGATCTGCTCCTTACTCTCCAACTGACTAAACTTCCTTAGCTCCATCTGCCATTTTAGAGCGGCGGACGGCAGCGTTGAGGATTCTTCCACCCTACACGCTCACCCCAGACAGGGTACCGTTCCGTTCAGCTCGAAAAGCCCTATCGAACGGTATCAATTTCGACCAATTCCGGCCAAATTTATTTTTTGACAATTTTCCCCGGGGACGAGGGCGCTCGCTCTTCGCCGAGCCTGCCCGGAAGATGACGTCATCGAAGGTCGACGATATCGAAAGTTGCCAAATGTTCTTGTCCGAACTTAGTTCAAAATCATCCGGGGGTTATTTGGTGCGCTGATTACGATTCCGTGTCCGTCTTTGAAAATTCCGCCGATTTCGATAGGTTTTGGATTTCCTACTGGATAACTGAGGGTGGTCGAGATAATAACACCGATTTTGCTCAAACTTCCTCTAAGGGCAGGGGTTGGTTATTAAGGGTGCCGAATACGATGCCGAAGTCTCCGAATACCGATAACTGAGGATGGTCAGTGATCCTGACCCTACCAACCTCAAATGGCTGTAACATGCCAAGATCGGCGGAATTTTCAAAAACAGACATCGGATTCGTAATCAGCGCACCAAAGAACCCCCCAGATGAATTTGAACGAAGTTTGGACAAGAGCATTTGGCAGTTTTCGAAATCGTCGACTTTCGAAGACGTCATCGTCCGGGAGGGCTCGCGAAGAGCGAGCGCCCTCGTTGTCATGGTAAATTGTCAAAAAATCAATGTTCCTGCAATTGGACGAGACTGGTATCGTTCGATAGAGCTTTCCGAGCTGAACAGAACGGTGCTATCTCTTGTGTCAAAAACTCAAATGTGGGCGTGTAAGGGCGGAAGAATCTTCACCGCTGCCCTTTGCAGCTCTAAAATGGCAGCTGGGACTAAGGCAGGTTAGGCAGCTGGAGAGCTATGGGCGCTTCATCGTAAAGTACCTTAGCTGATTTGCTAGCCTACGCATTCGTAGACCGCTAGCCGATCGCGCGTTGCTACAGTGGTCGACTGAAATCGGAAGAAATCGTGTCACACAAGGTTTACCAGCATATTCGCACCGCTGTAACTTTGTCCATTCATAAGCTACACTGCTGTGTTTCAGCTCACCTATTGAGCTTTCTACTGCTTATAAAATCCACAAGTTTCTGCCTGAAAGATTCAAACGTGACAGGGTTATCGCGCTCCGAACACGCCCGCGCGTGCAATTTAGCACAACAAAGGTCTATGTTCTCCGTGCTGTTACTCGCCCAGATAACAGTTCTCGCCACTCAGTAACACCGCTCAATTCAGCACGAAGTGCTCTATGAAACGGTATCAAACACGAGCAACTTTGGAAATATCGATTTTCGATGATGTCATCGTCCGTCTGGCACGGCCTAGAGGCCGTCTTCGATGGGAAACTGTTAAAAAATCGATGTTTTCAGAATTGGTCGAAATTGATACCGTTCGATAGGGCTTTTCGAGCTGAACGAAAAAAAAACGGTACCCTGGCTGGGGCTCGAAAGCTCGAACATGAGCGTGTAAGGGTGGAAGAATCCTCAACACTGCCGTCCGCCGCTCCAAAATGGCAGATGGAGCTAAGGCAGTTTAGTCAGTTGGAGAGCAAGGAGCAGATCATCGTAAAGTGCCTTCGGTGCTTTGCTCGTCCGCGAGTTTGCATGCCGTTAGCTCGCCTCGTGTACTCGTAGCGATCGACCGAATTCTGAAAAAATCGTGTCACACGTGCCCAACCTGCATTTTCGCACCGACGTAACCTTGCCAATTCGTAGGATAATTTGCTATGCTTTGGCGCTTCACTAGAGCATATTACTGCCTACGGAATTCACACGTTTCGGCCAGAAAGATTGGAAACTGACAGAGTTATTGCGCTCCGAACACGCCGGCGCGTGCAATTTAGCACAACAACGGTCTATGTTCTCCGTGCTCTCACTCGTCCTTATAACAGTTCTCGCCACAGCTACGAGCATACCTTCGTAAAATGCTTTCAGTCTTGTGCTCGCCTCGTATTCCTGTAGTAGTCGACTGAACTTGGAAAAAATCGCGTCACACAAGGTTTGCCTGCATTTTCGCACTGCTGTAACTTTTTCCAATCTTAAGCTACGGCGCTATATTTCAGCACGCTTCTTGAACTTTCTACTGCCTACAAAATCCACAACTTGCAGCCGGAAAGACTCGAAGTTGACAGAGTTATTACGCTCAGAACACGCCCGCGGTGCAATTTGCGAGTTGTCGCGCCCAGTCGATTGATAGGTTCGATCCTGTATACGTTGTGCACAGCGCACTCCAAAGTCTTGCCAGGACAAAGTGCAGCAATTTCTGAGTAGGGCGGCTGGGAATTCCGATAAAACTACCCAAATGCTCACTCTACAGGCTGTCGCACCGTCCACTCGATTGATAGGTTCGATTTTATTTACATTGTGCACGGCGCACTCTCAGATGATTCCTGGCATGACGAAACACTTTACGCCATGCTTGAGATGCTCTGAGAACGTGCAAGTCCTGGAATATAAGCTTCTCCAACAGCAAAAAGCCTGCTCCAACCATCTTTGGCCACCCACTGCTAAAATGCGGTGGTTTGGCGAAGCTGTATATATGATTGTGTAGATCTCGAGGAGACGAATCGAGCGATGCCAACCGTTTCTCAAAACACCTCAAATTAGAGGATTTGTGAGCATGCAACGGTTTTCGATACCTTGCGGCCGACAACTCGTCCGCGGCCGGGCTTCTCAATGGAGCGCAAGTTTTCAATTTTGGCCATTTTTGATCTTTCATATGAAATGTATATATCAAGCGATAGAGCTCGTTCTCCTGAGCTCAAATATACTCTTGCTTTTTCAAATAGATCACTATTGGGCGAGTTATAGCAAAAAGACCCAAAAACCGCAAAAGCGCGGTTTTTTCGGCGTCTATTCAAAAGACGCGCCCGGTACTGTAGAGGAGGAAAACCCATAGATTCAGTACATCCAGTCATCTGAGGCTTAGAAACCGCCCAAGGAGTCGCAAACTCGCACTTTTCGTTTGACAGCAAAACCCCGATTACTCGTCATCTCAGCTGGAAGTCTACGGGGTTATTACCAACCCTTAAAAGGATAAAAGGATAGGCGTTACTCAATTCCTCTTTAGATGCGCCACGCATTCTACGAGGAAATTTGAATGCGAGCGTAGCCTGTACATACAATGACTTGCGGTGGCCAGCGGTGGACAAGTCAACTCTTTATTCTTCCCACTGCACCCCACGAATGAACGGCGCTTTCAGTTTTTGCCCTAATCGTATTCTGTTCACCAATAGCTTGTACCAATTGTATTCGAGCAGAGATTGACGCAGACGTACGTGTATCGCGCCCTTGGAAGAATTCTTTCCTATCAGGTTGTAAGGGAAGTACGTCGCCACTTGGGCATTTTTTGCTTTTTTTTCAGATTTATTTCTCTAGTTATATAATACAACAACTAACGAACATGCAACAACATATGATCATTGCTATCTACAACACACCGCCATTTGTCAAGTAATTTGTACATCCCGCTTCTACAGAATTCCTGGGGTTTTGGCGAACAAAGAACTCAGTGAGACACTTTTCAAGTAGCACCCTCTCGTCAAATTGTTTCTACCTCAAATAGTTCGACAACGAAAGAAACAAATGGTAGTCCGTTAGAGCAGTGTTTCTTGAATACGGTGGGACCATGCCATGCAAAACACTGACGTTTTCTTTGAGTCCCTCTTGCAACGTGTGGACTCGCATTGTCGTGAAGGAAGAAGATTTTGTGCTACTTCCCAAGAAGAGTCGCTTCAACGCGATCCAACTGCCTGCAGTAGACATCGCTAGTGACAGTAGTGTTTGCAGGTAGCAGCTCCCAGTGAATGACTCCTTTGCAAATCCACCGGACACTGAGCCTTAGTTTTTTTGGATGAAATTCCGGTCTTGGCGTGGGAGGTCCTGCAGCTGCAACCTATGTCATGGTTTCCGCAGGAAGAACACCTTAACTGCGTCGATTGCGGCAAGTTAGAAAGAGACAGAAAAATGAACGACATCTATGTATAATTTGATCAATATCGATTGATGGTGATCGATACCTCAAAAACAGACTTTAGATTCGGGTCCAACGACCTCGATTACCCCCAGGGCTGAAGCTTCGTGCCGCTTGAACACCATCCTCAAAAATCAGTAATATCGATCGATATCGATTGGTTGACTTCAGATCCGTGTTCAGACCAAGACTGTCCAATACCGATTATCATTTTTTCAAGCATTTAGACCGTCATGTGAAGGATAAAAATTCAGCAACCAAGATGATGTTGAAAATGACTTCTCATGTTTTATTAATCCTCGTAGTTCTAGCTTTTACTAACATTTCATTCGAAATCGGAAAGTTTTCATTCAAAATCGGCCATTTCATATGCAACGACCTAATAGTACGGAGGACAGTCTTGGTCTCTTGAACGCTAGGCTTTCATGCTTACGTAGGCGGTCGAGGACCAACTTCCAAGCGCCCTCCTCGGAGAAAGGACAGCAGAGGAACTCGCCGCCTCGTCGCGTCGCTGGCGGCATGCACTTTCGGCCACGGCCGTATGGATTCGTGGCTCTCAGCGACGCGACGGGGCGTCGCATAGCAATCGACGATTCAGCAGCCTTGCCGATGTATGTCGCTCTCAGCGCCCTTTACTGTATGTTTTCTAGACGATATTCAGCAATGTCGATGGTGCTTGTGGCACCTCGCAGCTAAGCTTGAAAACACCTGACATAAGGGGCCGAAACTACCACATGTAGGGAGTCGTTTCAATTTCTGCTTGCTATTTTCTTTTGTTAACATTACAAACCTTCATGTGCCACCTCATCACGGTGAAGGGGTGAACATCACTTAGTGATGGCTAATGGCACAAATGGTCACGCAGTACATGATGCTTTGTCGTGTATGGGCGGCTCTCATGTATCCCTGGCCAGGAACATGTGAGTAACCAGACCACCGCCATGGCTCAAGCAACTAAACCCGCGTCCCAGTCCTCCGCGCGCCGGAGGTGGACTTCTGCGACGTCGGTTGCATCCACCTTCGGCGAGGGGACATCTAATCCGGAGTTAAACTATCAGGACGTCATTGGAAACGGACTACCGGAAGCTCCCTCTCACCACGACACGGAAACTGCCTATTCGTCTGCACTTATAACTGTCGTTCGATCGCATCTGAGCAGGATCTTCGGACACTGCTTTACAGAAGCCGCAACATCAAATAGGACGTTATCGCCCTGCAGGAAACGAAAGGCAGAACGGAAACCATAAGAAGGGCCTCCACAACGAGCTTCTCATTATCGGAGCAAAGGTGGACAGAAAGAATATTGGCGGGGTTGGATTTCTCGTCAATTCGACAGTGCACCACCTAGTAGACTCTTACAAGATCATCAGTCCGCGAGTAGCTGTTCTTCGTCTGGAAACCAAAGATCAAGGAACCATCTCCATCATAAATGGATATGCTCCAACATCTGCGGCCACAGATGAAGAAAAGGAGGAATTCTACAAGCTGTTCGAAAGGACTGTCAACGACGAGAAGAGCTACTACAAAGTTGTCGTTGGTGACTTTAACGCCATCGTCGGTACGAATGATCACGACGAATGGAGGCTAGGATCACATGGAACTTCCTCAAGAAACGAAAACGGAGAGCGCCTGATAGACTGCCTATCCGCGTGCCATTTCTACCATGGAAATTCTAGAAGCCTTCAAACCGACGATGGACCTGGGAAAGCCCAAATGGAGAAACACGTTTGGAGATCGACCATGTTCTTAAAAACAGACGCTGGAGTCTGTTCGACGTCTCCATGCTGCCTCCATTTGACACCGGCTCGGATCACCGTCTTGTCCGTGCGAAGCTGACTCCCAAAGAGAAGATGTTCAAACGTGACATTCTGAGGATCCCCACATTCAAGTCGGAGGAGTTGGAAGTCAAGTCAGATACATAGAATGATTATAGTCTTCTTGAAGATGCATTGGAAGACTACGACCTTCTCTCCAAGGGACTGTTGAAATGTGCTAGCAGCTCATGTGAAGTCACATCACCGTCTGCCTCAAGACTTAACGCACATGCGATTGAAGTCTTGGAGCAAAGAAGAGCTGTTAAACTGGATCCTAATGCTTCCCATCTGAAAAAAGTCACCTCTCGAAGGCCTGTCGAATTGCAGTGAAGGAGTCCACATAAGCCTACAGAAGATTGAAGCTGTTAGAAGCCGCTGGGTAGGTTCAATCATAAAGAGCTGCAAACGAGATCTCTGCGATCAGAAGACATGTCAGCCCTTTTGGATAAGAATGGAACAGCGCAAATGTCTCGAAGAGCGATGGAAACTATCGTTCAGGAATTCTACACAGATCTGTTTCGTTCTTCCATCACTGTCCCGAAATGTTTGATGCTCTCAGCTGACTAAGCACCTCCAATTTTGGAATCAGAAGTTACTCCTGCCATCAGAAGGATGAAGCCAGGCACTGCTCCCGGGCCAGACGGCATTTCTGCTGATCTCCTTCTTGGTGGTAGTGCCCTCTGCTCACTTCTTGCTAAGCACTTCAACCACTACCTTCATCTTGGCAGGTCAGCAGGGGGAAATCAACAACTATCGACCTATCAGTCCTCTCTCGGTTGTGTACAAGACCTTCACCAAGATACTGCTCAATCGTATGGAGCGTTGCTTGGATGAGTATTCAGCCAGTGGAGCAAACAAGGTTTCGCAAGGATTTCTCCTGCATGGACCATATTCAGGCTGTCTCACAACTCATCGAAAAGAGCTGCGAATACCACATCCCACTTGTCCTTGTCTTCGTGGATTACCGGAAAGCGTTCGACTCTGTGGAAATCAACGCCGTTTTGAACGCACTTGTGCACGCTGGTATGCCATCGCCCTACATCCGACTTCTCGACGAATGCTTCTCGAACACATCGACTACCATCCAGCTGTTCGATCGAAAGCTTAAAATTCCTGTCGGGAAAGGAGTACGTCAGGGCGACACGATTTCTCCTAAGCTATTTACAGCGGCACCCCAGGATGCCATGAAGGAGTTGAACTGGGACGATTAAGGCTACCTTGTCGACGGTAAACGGATCAGCAACCTTTGCCTCGGCAACGATATTGTTCTCATCTCTACCACCACGGCAGAAGTCGAGAAGATGCTGAACGAGCTCAATGTGGCAGGTATGAAGATTGGATTGGACATGAATATGTCCAAAACGCAATTTGTGGTCAACCAGTGGTGTGACACGGGACTCGTAAAGTTAAACGGAGTCGCTCTACAATAGGTCGACTCCTACGTCTATCTGGGAAGAGAGCTGAACATGGAAAACGACCTTGCTCCTGAAATCGCCCGCAGGAGATGCGCAGCATGAGCAGCCTTCAGTTCGATTCGCGAAGTCACCGATCAGGTCAAGGATGCCGGCATCAGGGCCTCGATATTCAATACTGCCTGCGATGTGTTACGCGACGAAAACCTGGCCCGACAACAAGACAATCGCCAGAGCGATGCAAACTACGCATCGTGCACTGGAGAGATGTCTTCTGAGGACAAGCCTTCGTCAGCAATGGCAAGAAGGCCTACGAAGCTCGGAGCTACGGGAGAAGTCGCAATTAGCAGACCCGCTGCAGTACATGAAGAAGTCCCAATATTGCTGGACCGGACACCTACTTCGACGAACGGACAATAGATGGAGTCTCCGTGTCACAGAAAGGCTCCCGAGAGACCATAAGAGACCACTGGGACGACCGCCAACGCGATGGACAGACTCATTCTCAAGATCTTTCAGAGAGCGGAGTCTGCCTCACTGGATGCAAATAGCCAGAAATCGAGCGGTCTGGAAGAGTTGTGGTCCCCGCTGAGAAGACCTCCAGCCGACAAAAGGACCATCAAAGTAAGTAATGCTACTGTGGCTTCGGGATTTTCCTGAAATCTAATGCTTGACAAGTCATCGGTAAAAATCCGAGTGTCCTAGTAATTCGCACTATCCTCAACAAGCTGTGGTAGATCAAAGGAATTCCTTTTTTCACTACCCATCTTATTTCACAAGGTTTTCTCCATTCTTCCGCCTCTTCATTTGCTCACCTGATTTCCACCTCGCAGTTCGTAATTCATCTCTTTACTGTTCTGACTCATTCTCAAGATCTTTCAGAGAGCGGAGTCTGCCTCACTGGATGCAAGCAGCCAGAAATCGAGCAGTCTGGAAGAGTTGTGGTCCCCGCTGAGAAGACCTTCAGCCGACAAAAGGACTATGAAAGTATCAAAGTAAGTAATATTACAAACTTCTCGGAAAAATGTCTTGGTTCTACAGAAATGAGACCTCCAAGGAATAGAGGAATATTGGTGAAGAGAAAATCACATTGTCGAATCCACATCGACGTCCATGAAGCCTGAGCATTTCGTGAGTAACCCTAACTCTGTCTTCTCTGTGTTCGCGCCAAAAACGTTCTTTAATACACTACTATAGTAGCTCTTGTTTTATCGAATTCTTCCGGAAGTAGATTTTGAACAGTAATTCAACATTGTGGTCGCCTGGAAAGTGGAATGGTTCCGTGGGTTGACTTATAATGGAATAATTAGTGAGGGAACTTAATGCCATGCGCAACTGTAGAAATAAGCTCTAAGTAGTGCTTGAGAATGCGCACACACATTACGTCAATGCAATATCAGTCTGGGAGCTCATTTGGCGTACAGCGAATTAAAGATGCGCATCAGGGATGAGCGGATAATAAAATTTTGAAACTCGGATATCGGATAACGGATAATTTTTCCCAAAAATGGCCGAATAACGGAAAAACGGATAACGAACAAACAACAAAAAATTCTTTCTCTGACAGTAGGTCGGGATTTGTTATACAGTCCTCGTCACATGTCAAATGAGCCACTTTAGCCTTCTTATCGGTGTTTTTCTTCAAGGTGTGAAGTAGCGCACTCTGAGAAGGTGCCGACTTTCGCATGCACTCCGACCCAATGTTCTTGGTTCGGATTCCCAGTCTAGTTATCAGGATCGCACGGGAATGTTAATGCACTGACTTGTCCATCGGCTGGTCACCGCAAGTCATTGGCCAAGTACGTATACCAGTATTGAACCTGCAGCTCGTCAACAACTGCTTCTACTGCTCAGCAATTACCCGTAAGCCTATCGGCCGCAAAACGTCTGGTTGGGACTTCGGCCCAAACTCCGAAAACAAAACGCCTTGGACACGACGGTTTATTGACCCTTCGGTCCCATTAGAGAAGAAAAAACTAATCTTGCTTATTACACAGAATAGAGTGAGGGAAGATCCTCAGAAGATTGACGTCAGACTTGTCAGCTGCCCACCGCATTAGTGCTATTCCCACTCCGAAGGATCTAATCTGCAGAAAAATCGATAGTCGATCGGTAATTCGATCAATCGATACCGTTATCTTGTTCTAGAAACTGTCTGAATCTCTTTATACTGAAGTATTTTCTGCAAGCGGGAGTAATTCTCTCGAAGAAACTGTCGTGTGATTCCCACTCCAATTGGTCAAATTTGGGCGAAAACCGATAACTGCGGACGGAAAATCGATACCATCGATTAATATTGGTCTCCTCATCCGGGATAATCATTATCGCATCCCGATTGGTCAAATCGTGGTGTTGCACGACAACTCTGATCGAAAATTGATGCTATCGATGAACAGTGGTTGTCCGTTCAAATGCTTCTACTCATTTTCCAGCCTGGTCATTTCCCGCTAATTTTGTTTCATTTCCATCCATTGCACATGAGGATAGCCTTGGCAGGTTTTACATGCACGTGCGGATCACTTTTACACGATTGACATGTCTTACTGGTTTACACAGGTTTGTGACACACATACACACCCAAGGACAGAGGGACTAACGCTTTTATATATTGTAGAATATTAAAGAGTAGGATATTAAAGTACTGGCTTTCCACCCACCACTCGGAAGTTACATGCCAAACATAATTTTAATGCAGTAAAAGATCGTGTGCATAGAGGATCAATATCTGACACATCCTTAAAACGAAGTGATTCGTATGAAGGCTATTCCTTTCTCCTCCAACCGGCACGTTTTTCCCAGATACTATATTATGCTAGAAGGAATTCTGGTGAAAACACTACAAATAGAAATGAGCAAGGCAGTATTCTGCATTTCAGAACGCGCTATGAACAGGTTGATAGTTTGGCCTAATTATGCCATTGAGAACTAGGAGAAGGCACCGACCTAGCCTTGCAAACGTATCTCGACTATCAGTGGAAAAAACAAAACGATTTTTAAAAATTGTCCTTATATTCAACTAAGTAATCATAAGTGTGCCTGATTTTGCTGTTCGTTATCCGGCCAAAAGCCACCGGATAACGAACAACAAAACGGATAGACCAAAACCCGTCGGAAACCGTATAACGGATAACGGACAATCCGCTCATCCCTGGTGTGCGTACATAGCGCAGTCGCAAGAGGCGCCGATTACGCACCGCGAGTCTATTCAGTGTTCATGCTCCACCCAGGCGCCACATCTCTCAGTGGGTAATACATCAGTTGTACATCGTTTTGGCAGGTTTGTGACACGCACACTGCATGCACCGTACACACTACACGCGGCAGAGAAACACATACACACAGACTACTATTCTGTAGCATATATGGAGGATTTTGGACTTTCGTTTTAAACTGGGCATTTTTCAAGAGAAAGGAAACGCATCTGAAGCCGAAATTTTTCAGTAATTGATTGACTTTCTAATTTTTAACAGAACAATGAAGTGCTTTGTTTTAAGAAAATTCTCATAAAAATTCTAACGGAAGCAATGAAATGTTTTTTTAAGAAAATTCTCATAAAAATTCTTAAAAGTTCTTATTAAAAATTCTCGCCTTAAGAAAATATACACACTTTTAAAATGAGCATGAAATTTATGCCCCTTAGCCTGAACATTTTTAGTCCCACTCTGAAACGCTTTGAGACAAAGAGTTTTCGGCTTGAAGAGGTTGCCCCTGTACACTCGACCAGAACGCTGTCTGCCTGAAATTACGCAGGGGAGAATGGTGGCCGGTTTCTTCTATTGTGGTTGCTCTGCTGTTTCTATTTTTAGATTAGTATAAATCTAAACTGCATTTATGTACGCTATCAGTTGAGTTGACTGTGTGACGATACGACGAGTGGGCGGCACAACCTCTCCGCCCAACACACCAGCAAATTCTTTGAACTCCAGCAGCTCAGATCGTCTTAGATTATCGGACTCGTAAATCCTTCTCTAAATTTCATCACATTAGTCACTCTTCAGGGATCCCATTTTTGGATAAATATCGATCGCGAGCTTCTATGTAGGAATCGATGTCGAGTGAGTAATTGCGAAGGCCTCCTTGTCACAAGACATTTTGCTCGGACAAGATTGGAGGAATACTTGCTTTTCCTACATTCATATTGTAGAGTAGTACGGTAAGTTTTTGGGGAGAACCTGCCGTTGGTGGTAATCATCTAATTCAGTACGAGACTACCTTATTAATCCTGATTTGGTTTTATCTTCTTATATTTGGCTCGTTTCAAACAGTAATAACTTCCAAGACTGCCTAATAGGATGTGGCTTAAGCAGAATATCGAATTCTTCACTCGATAATTTGGCTTAAGCCACATCCTATTAGGCAGTTTTGCTTTTGCACCTCCCCCTCCTGAAACAATGTTGATTTCCGTGACAAGCCTGCCTCAGCGAACAATTATATTTGCAAAACATCTGTCCCATTCTGCTTCAAGAATTCCATCGTACACTTGCTAAAAGAGCTTTCAAAGCCAAGTTTAATATATGTATCTTTTTACCCCACGGATCTCCCTCGATAGAGAGCCTTCGGGCTCTCTTGTTAAGAGGGATCTCGGGCCGCTTGTCGCAGGGCCACGTGGCGCGTCCCCGGGTGGTGGATAGGGGGATTAAACGCGAACCAAATGCGGCCGTATACTGCCCAGAGACGCAGGTGGGATGCAGGGGATGGACTCCTTCTCCTGCTGTGTCGGGTCGACGCGTTCCTTGTGCGTGGGAGCGGCATGTTCATGCAAGCCAGGAAGATCAAGTACGACGTTATCGGACTGAGCGAGACGAGAAGACACCACCCCTACACGCCGCCTACAACTCCGGAGAAGAACTGTTCCTCGGAACATGCGACAGCAGGGGTGTAGGCGGCGTTGGTGTCCTCGTCAACACGCACTTGGCCATGAACATCGATTCGTACGAGTCTCCGACAACCCGAATCGGACGTCTGCGACTGAAGCGATGTGGCTCCGTGTCAGCTTTGACTATATTCGTCGCGTATGCCCCAACATCCGACGGCGCCAGCAGAGTCTTAATTCGTCCCTGTCGCATGCCAGAGTGGTCCAATGGATCCTCCTCGCTCGGGGGACACGAAGAGCGTCATAGCAGTCGTTCAGGGCTTTCACGAAGAAGTCCGACCAACGCGTTGGTGGGCGTCCTGGTGTTCTCTTGACATCCCGCGGAATCCAGTCGGTGACGGCTCTCGTCCAGGGGGTGTCTGCGAAGCGCATTACGTGGCCGACCCACCTAATTTTCAACAACTTGGCCCACGCGTCAGCGTCTCTGATCTTCGAACGTCGGCGGAGCTCGGAACTCCGGAGGCCTTCTCTTACTTGCGTGAGTCGTGTCACTCCGAGCATCGTCCTCTCGATTCCACTCTGCGCGACGCTGATCGCGTGTTGATCCTGCCTTCGTATAGCCCAGGTCTCTGAGGCGTATGTTAGGGCAGAAGAACAGTGGAGTCGAATAGGTTGGAACGGAGTCGGACGTTCTTCGTCTTCTTTGTGACTTCTTCGACGCTCTTGAAAGCTCCCAAAGCCGCTCGTTTCTTCCTGCTCAGCTCTGGCGCCAGGTCGTTGGCCATATTGACCTCGCGACCCAGATACACATAGCTGGAGCATTCGGAGATCTTCGTTCCGTTGAGCGAGAATGGGGCATCAGAAACTTGTCCGTTCCTCATGAACATCGTCTTCGTAAGGTTCTGCTGCAGTTCAACATTCCCACATACACGATCGAAGTCGGCCAGCATTCGCTCCGCCTGACTGATGCTCGGTGTTATGAGAACGATGTCGTCAGCGAAGCGAAGATGGTGCAGTTGCCGGCCGTCGACCTTCACTCCCATGTCATCCCATTCTAGTTCGCGCATGACGTTTTCGAGGGTGGCGCTGAAGAGCTTCGGGGATATGGTATCCCCTTGTCGAACCCCTCTCTTCACGTCAATGACGACGTCGTTGTAGAATGGTGAGATCTTGGTTGTGAATCCACTGTATAGCTCTCGAAGGACTCTGATGTACTGAGTAGGAACGCCCTGGGTGAGCAGAGCTTCCATGACCGCTTCAGTCTCGACGGGGTCGAATGCCTTCTTCAGGTCAATGAACGTAAGGCACAGCGGCAGCTTGTACTCTCGCGACACTTCAATGAGCTTTGTAATGGTGTGTATGTGGTCGATCGTGCTGAATCCTCTCCGAAATCCTGCTTGTTCGCATGGCTGTCCTTCGTCCAGCGTTCTACTAATCCTATTCAGGATGACTCGAGTGAACAGCTTGTAGACTACGGACAACAGGCAGATCGGGCGATAGTTGCCAATGTCGTGCACGTCTCCCTTCTTGTACAGCAAGACGGTCTTGCTGGTCTTCCACTGAGATGGAACCTTGCATTCGGACAGGTAGCGTGTGAAGAGCCGCGCCAAGGTGTTGATGAGCGCTGGCGGGACATTATTCAGATATTCAGCTCTGATCCTGTCAGGACCGGGTGCTGTACGTTTCTTCACCGACGAGATGGCGTGTCCGATTTCGGAAGGGAGAACAGAGGGGATGACGTATCCATCCTGCGGAAGATGGCGTAGGGGCAGGTGGACGTGGCTATCGAAGAGATCGGAGTAGAAGTCATGGATGACTTTCTCCATGGTCCTTCTGGAAGAGGTAAAGGTTCCGTCAGGACGTCGGAGAGCGGTCATCTTGGTCTTGAAGTTCCGGCGGGCATTGCGGATGCTCAACCCTGCCTCTGCTGCTTCCGCAAACACTTCTGCCCTTCTCTCCTTAAGATCCTCCTTTATCGCCGCTCTGCATAGCTTCGCAAGCTCGGACGTCAGTTGGTAGTTGCCTGACGCTCGTACTGCTCCACGTCGACCTATCAGTTGAGAATTTTCGGGATAAACGTCTCTTAGTGGTCTTCAAGCTCTCTGCTTCCTTAGCGCTATCGCGTTAATGGTGCACGAAGCTGTCATATTCCTCGCCAGTGTTGTCCATGACGGCATCTTCTCAAAGGCCGGCAAGAGAGGTGTAAAAGTCCCAGTAGATGGTCGTTCTGGGACTCCTCTTCTTAAACTTCGCAGCCTTCTCTCCTTGACGCGAAAAGCGGAACCTCGCGCGAAGAAGGCGGTGGTCCGATCCCGTGTAGAACTTGGGGACAACGGAAACGTCGGTCAGGCAATACTTGCGGTTGAAGATGATGTGGTCGATCTCGTTGTGGAACTGCCCACCGGGGGATTCCCAGGTCCATCGTAGAGAGGGAGGCTTCTGGAACTGTGACTTTCCATGGATGGTCTTGGTCGACATGATAAACTCAGACAGCCTTTCACCTTGCTCGTTCCACTCCAAACCCTGGGTTCCGATGTGAAGTTCTTCCGACGACCTTCGCGGTTCGATCTTGGCGTTGAAGTCGCCGACGATCACTTTGTAGAAGGTGTGGTCTTCCTTATAGAACTTCTCCAGCTCCACATAGAAGTTTTCGACCTCTTCGTCGTCGTAGTCGGATGTTGGGGCATACGCGACGAACACAGTCAAAGCTGGCACGGATCCACATCGTTTCAGTCGCAGACGTCCAATTCGGGTTGTCAGAGAGTCGTACGAATCGATGTTCATGGCCAAGTGCGTGTTGACGAGGACACCAAAGGGTACCAGTAATAGAATCACTAAAGGGGGAGGGGCAGTAAAGGAGAACAGTGAAAGGGTCCAATAAGGGGAAGTATTTTCTCGCAATGTCGTCCAACGTGGCGTTAGAAGACGTGCTACAGACGTCGTGCCACGTGTGCCGGGGTCAAAAGACGTGTCGTGGACGTCGTGACATATTTCTGGACTCAGCGAATGTGTCACAGACGTTATAGGGAGAATGAGTAAAGGAACCGGAGTAATGTTATTCCCGTCGGAGTATGAACTGCATCGAGCGGTCTACCAATACCAATTGATTTCATTTGTGTTTCCGCAGAATAAGCATTTCGGATTAAGGCTCTCTATCTGTTCCTTGCCATGCATAGAGCGAGTGCTTCAGAGAATGAATCGTGTTCGTGCGATAGAGAGTGGGTAGGCCCCATGGGAGCAGTTTTGAAGATTCTGACTCCCGTATCCCGGTATACTATTCTATATAGCTAACCAGTTTTTTTACTCTGATGAATGAGAAAAGGCCTAAGGAGGACAAGAAGACGGTCCGGATGTTATATTCTCCGGGTTCTGTTGCGAAGCCCCCAACCAGACGTAAAAAGGTAAAACACGTAAAACATGCGGTAAAAAGTGTTGATAGGTCATGCAAGCCTCTGTAACTCATCAGCAGTACATATAGTAGACTGGCCGCTTTTTTGTTGACAGCTGGCAGCCATCTTATGAATTTATATCGGCAGCTATTTGAGAGTATTTCAGAAAATGATTCCGAAGAATGAAATTAATGGACGCTGCAGTAGTCTCTTCCTTCTCGTTCTTTCTCATACAATAAAAGGTAAGGATCGGTATTGGCTCTGTGGTTTTCCTAGATAACTGTTATTTGCAACTTCACATTGATGTCCTTTTCGTTGTAGCTCAAGTCACGTCGAGTCGAATTCCTGAGAAAGTGCAGGCGAGCGGCAGATACAATATGTTTGTGTTCGCCGCTGGTCTTGACGCTTACGACCGACACGCCAGCCATGAGAGCATTCTTAGTTTGAGAAGCTCTAAAAGTTTTCTCCTAGTGGCGGATTACTCTGCACTGGGATGGGAACATTTCGCTTTCCTGTCTTCAAATAAGGTTCCCTCCTCTGTGTCACCTACTCACCGAAATTCAATAATCGATTATAGCTCCTGCGAATCTAGCCGTTGAATTGTCGTGCGTTCTTCAGTGCTGTTTTCTAGTAGTTGCAGCATACATCACTGCTCCACATTAACCACTTGTGTTCCGATTCCACGACGTTGTGCACGTATGAAGAAGTCTCGCACTCAAACAACGCATAGACTTGATAGACTATCCCAGGTTGTAGGAAAAGTGATGTACGTTAGTCTCCGTCTTCAAAGTTAAACTATGTGTACGCCTAAACATGGAAGGTCACGAGCGTGCCCCCGGTCTTTTCAATGCATCATGACTTTTCTGGTACTCTCCAGGATACTGAATTCAAATATGGAATGCGATCCAGAACACGGATGGTAATAGGTGAAAGTGCACTGTTCCAAGCCCACTTGGAACAGCAGAATAAAAGCACGCCTCCAAGCTGAAGTCGTACTGTCACTGGTTTGGACCCATGGTCGAGGGTTTGGTTCCCGAATTGTCCACCTTGTTACGCTTTTGATTTCAGGTGTAAAAATGAAGGTTTTGACTTGATCTGCTTTTTTAAGTAACGTTAGTTGTAAAGGTGTCTACATTAGCACAAGCAGAACATTATAAAATGTGCGTAAAACAGACGCTGCTCACACACCGCACATCGAATATAGATGCCATCTTCGCTAGTGAAGAAGAATTCGGCCGAGGTTGGGAACTATCCTGCGCGCTCCTCTACGTATCTTGCTTTCTACCAGGAATACTTGAGGAAAATAGCGGACTGTAGAGAATTGTATCTCTGCGCCGGTTGCGGGGCCACTCGCCCCCGCTAGCGCGGTTCCGAACGTGATAGGTTAGACTCCAGACGGAAGAGTCCGGCCTTTTCTGTGTCAAAATGTTGAATCACACCATTCTCTTCATCGCAGAATCTATTCTCGATCGTTGTTTTCGTCAGGGTCGAGTTTTCCTGCATTTCTACGCCAAACTCCCTTACGACACAGTCACGCTATATTTGTGAATACCTCTCGGCAATCTTCTCAGCACGGCAGGTTTCGCGATAACCGGCCGGCTCGAATCTCTTCAGAAGCAAGGAACAGCCTTTAGTGTAGAGAAGGCCATGTTAGAATGGCGATAAGGCAGCAAACAGTACCATGCTGCTTTCATAGATTTTTGTCGTCTTCGCGATCTACGGGGTCGTGGTAGCACAATAGGTGGAGACCTATTGCGCATTCAAATCGCCTCCACGACACCCTGTAGAAGTAGAATGCGTGGCGCATCCAGCAAAGGGGTTCACTAACGCCGACACTTATCTTTTATCCTTCAGGGTCTACAGCCAAACGGCCGGGCGGCTTACAGTGAGCAGTGGAGGTGAATCGATTCAAGCAAGCAAGACGGGGGGAAACTATACATAATACTTACCTTCAGCCTTGGAAGTAATAATTCAGAAGTGTTTCCTAGCTCGAGTATTGAACCCTCGACCACGAGTCTAGACTATTACCCACTCGCAATGGACTGCAGCTGGTAGTGGTGCTTTAATTTTGCAGTTCCACCTTCACATATGTGCAATCTAACTCTTGGCAAATTTCGAACCCAAATTTGGATTCAGCACCCTTAAGAATAACAGGAAGGATATGTCCCATCGAAAATCCAGTGGTAAATTTGTGATCTTCCCTGGTAAGGACAAATCTTTTTGGGTAAGTCCAAACAATGCAATTCGATATGCATAGGCTTGTGCTTGAAAATCCGGGTATATTCAGACGCGTCGTGATCATACATAGAATGCTCCTGCTTCCTCCCAAGCTTGAAATTTCGAACATTTCTACAAAATTAGGATAGGCAAATTTCGTTTTTTTGTGGTTTGTGTGATGTTTTGGTATAGTCTCTTTAGCGCAGTCTGTAGAATATCTATCTGTAAAACTTTCAAAAGCAATGGTCGCGCGATGTGTGTAGTGAAAAGGTGATGTGGGGGCTCATTTTTTACGTACAGTTTGCGGTTCAAATAGGCCTCAGGCGGCATTCGAGAAGTACTGCTGCTAAACACTACCCGTAGGAACTGCTCTAGCTTCCGTGATGCTTCCTGGTGTCTGCGAGTTATTCCGCAGCTAAATGCTCCTTGCCCCATAGATTTTGGCTGACTTATAGCAACGCAGGACACGTCAACGTTTTTTCTTGAGCAGAAAGAGCGCGGGCGAGAGTCATACCTGCGCTCTTCAACTAACTACAATTTTTCCATTACAACTGGGTTTATTCTACTAATTTGTTTCCATTTGTGCCAATCTGTCACGCTTCCTCGCCTTTACGTCTTTTTTTTTTAGCAGCTCGGAAACCTCCAACGAGTGCCTTCCGATGTGTCTTCTTTTTGGTGCTGGTGCATCTGCCTGCACACCTGCCTCCACCATGTCCCTGCCTCCTCCATGTCTCTCATAGTCAGTTCTCCATCAGCGCAGCAGAGGAACAGCCGACTTCCAATTTCGCTTTGACGCTGAACTCGGCTTCACAGATTATCAGACTTAATTTCTTTACACCATTTTTCCCTTCTTTATCTCATGGTCACTACTGTTCTGCGCCTTCTCCTCTACAGCGCCAGTGCGTTTAAATTTGTGGAAGAAGTGTGACATCGCTTCTTCAACATATTAGTTTTCATCCATGAAATTCAAAATTAAAACCCTCATTGCTGTGAAAAACCTTCACCATATAAGAAAGTGTATAAAGTAAGCCCAGCATTTGTACGCGGCCTTGCATAACGTCGATAGGTCTATACTGCCAAAAAACAACGAAAAGAGTCAAATGGGAAACTTACAGTGCTTTTCGAACAACTGCTCTTTAACCTTGCACCATTTTGGCCCCCAATTCTCAGCGATGAGAATACGCGCTACTACTACTACTACTACTTTTGCCGGGATGTCGCGAAAGGAATTTAACTGGGTATTTGGCTTATACAGTGTCTTGCGAGGGCCAGTCGAGGACCATTCAGTGGTTTTATACTCTTCAGGCAAATGTGGAAGCTATTCGCCGACCTCGGAGAGATGGAAGGCTTGATTGACCAAGGCGGAAGCTGAACCAAGGAACCTCTGTGTTCAGGGTGAACGCAGTCGGCGCTCCTTCCGACTCCGCTATTATGCGCCCGCATGTCACTACTAAACCCACCGGAGAACACAACAGTATCCCGAACGTCAGACTGTGTATGTTGCTGGATGCAGAACTTCTTGGGGCTACTGTTTCGCGGTCTATGCAGGGGCCGGATTCATCAACGACTTTCAGCAACTTAACAGAGAAACGTACAGCCGAAATCCCTGATAGCGCGGCTTATCAAGCGATGTGGTGAAGCATTAAGTCGTCGATTGATCGGCCCCTGGTCGTTTATACTGCATTGAGACTGGAATTTGAAATCCCTATATACACCACTTTCACGTCAAATCGAACAGTTTTCACGTTGAACTGGACACTTTTCACGTCTGAACACTTTCCTCGTCAAATTCGACACTTTTCTAAGGAAACATGTAATACTTCTGAAATAGAAGTGAACGTCTTACAAATCGAAACGAAACAAGCTTCCTATGGGTTATGATTACAGACCCTCTAAGATGGGTAGAATTATTTTTTGTTCGAGGAAGATTTGAAAAAAGAACTTTCTTTGAAACGTTCTAATTCAGATGGCCAAGAGAGTGTGACAATTGTATAAAATGTTTATCCCGCAACGCATTAAGAGGAGAGATCGCACCATGCACTCGAAAAGCTTGCCGCGGTCTTTATTTGATTGATAGTGCTTACATGGAGAATCAAAGTGACAATACAGTACCGCCGCTAAACATTCAACCAAACGACGTTTGCGATGAAAAACGCGTTTTTTGCGACAACTTGTTTCAAATTAAAGATTTCCTAACAAAAATTTTCAGTGGCTTCTAGCATAGTTTGATCTATAATATGGCATGCGGTTACTATCTTAGAATGGGTAGAAGCCTTAAAACTAGAACCGAAATTAAGCAGCCCGTTAATTGCGCTGACCTGACCGACATCCCTCGCTGTGTCTCCCATAATTGGGCCCTCAGGCGAAAGTGGACTTCTTCAGTCAAATTTTAAAATCATTGTCTTTGCTTAAATTTACTTCTCTTAATGCTTTTAAGATTCTTTTCCCTACGACAATTCATTTGACACCCAATTCGATAGGAAAGTATCCACTTTGAACCTGCTGGAGAATTCTCAACCGTCATTTTCGTCATTTTCAGCGAACAAATTATCACTCTTTCAGCTGCAATTGATGTCCGTCATTTTTCCACGTTGTTGGCAGGAGAGTGAAAATAAGAATTCTACGTTTACAGTTTATCTTATTCATTTTCTGGTCGGCAGCCAACTATCAAATTCGAAACAACCAGACTTTTAGTAAAGAGTACGCTCCGCCTCCGAGTGCAGACATGGAAATCCTTGCTTAAGCTTATTGGTATAGTACAAAAATGCGCCAGCTAGTTAGGCACGAAGCAGAGACTCTGTGAAGGAAGCGGCAAGATCGTCAGGTGATCAGACAGATAAATTTCAAGTAGTTGAAGCGAGCACTTCCTCCAGAAATGAGGACGATGTTCTACAGCGTTTGCTGCTCAGTTTTCTGGGAGTAACCCCTTTCATGCTGAATAATAACACTCTTTGATTTTTCACTTAAATTTCTCAACAAACGACGACGCTGCTCATTTGTTGCAGCATCAGCTCGAGCGCTGATGTAGTGGTATTGTGTCGTAATTACGCTGACCTGATATGCCCTGAAGAAACACTGCGGCCGTCTGGCTGTCCACTTAATCCCTCTTTACTCTTCCCTACACCTATTCCATTGTATTCAACCTATCGTCTCTTGTTTTCAAATTTGGCAAGTTTTCAGTTCTGCGCTCGTTGGAGCTCACTTCTACTAGGAGTTCCAAGTACAATTCGATCCGAATTCAACGTGTATGCCGTCCTCTTATCTGTGTATATCCCGTCAGACTTCCATATTCATTTTCATTTCTGAGCATGAAATTTGGATGGACCAACTTTCCCTATTGCGTAAGCCTCGACGATGTGTTCATATTTCTTGCTCTTAGCCGTAAACGCCTAAGTAGTGTCTATTAATGATTTTTGAAAAGGAAGGAATGCTTAAATCTACTTTAGTTTACTTAAGTTTAATGTAAAGGGTGTCTCAAAAAAATGTATACACTGTTTGGAAGCTGACAACTTTGCTCACAGTAAAGGTACTGAAAAGTTAATGGCCCATATGAAAGCTTGGGAAAATAGAAATTTTTTGACATATTTGTGGCATGAAATGGCCCATGCACTTGTCCGAAGTGGTCGTTTTGATTGATTTCTGCTCCTTTTCGAGTTTAAAACTTAAAAAAACACACTACGGCTTGCGGAAAGTGCAGTATGTCCTAAAAATGAGGGTAGTATTGAAACGTTCTAACATTGTTGCTAATAAGCATTTTAAGATGTTTGAAACAGATATGAAAGAGTGCGGTAACGAGATTGCTGTGGCGTGCAAATAGTCAAGATTGCGCCATGCTCCCGCCTGAAACTTTGCACTCCAGGCTCGACTAATTGTGCATGGCTGAATGCCTGTTACAATCTTGATACTACTTGGCCAGATCAACCTGTGGTGTGCTTTCTTTTAACGTTTGAAACTTAAAAATCATGTGAAAGACACGCGACATGCGAGTTTATTGATCGTACGATTTAAATGTGAACAGGAGCCCCATTTTCCAAGACGGATTCTATGGATTGATGAAGCAAGATTCAAGCTGAATGGAGGGGTTAATCGGCATAATTGCAGCTACTGAGCGACGCATAATGTTAAAAGAAGCATGGCACAGGTTAAAGTGGCCAAGTGGTAACAAGATTATAACAGGCATGCAGCCCATGCACAATCAATCGAGTCTGAAATGCAAGGCTTCAGGCGGGGGAAGGGCGCACTCTTGCCTACTTGCACGTGCCAGAAATCTGGTTTCTCTGTGCTTTTAAATGAGCCTCAATCGTCTTCAAACGCTTTACTAGCAGCAATGTTAGAACGTTTCAAACAGCACCTGGGTAATTTTAAAAATCTGCAATCCACAAAGATTGTTACGCGGGGGCTTATAGCGAGCGCAGAACTGAAAACTTGCCAAATTTGAAAACAAGAGACGATAGGTTGAATACAATGGAATAGGTGTAGGGAAGAGTAAAGAGGGATTAAGTGGACAGCCAGACGGCCGCAGTGTTTCTTCAGGGCATATCAGGTCAGCGTAATTACGACACAATACCACTACATCAGCGCTCGAGCTGATGCTGCAACAAATGAGCGATGTCGTCATTTGTTGAAAAATTTAAGTGAAAAATCAATGAGTGTTATTATTCAGCATGAAAGGGGTTACTCCCAGAAAACTGAGCAGCAAACGCTGTAGAACATCGTCCTCATTTCTGGAGGAGGTGCTCGCTTCAACTACTTGAAATTTATCTGTCTGATCACCTGACGTTCTTGCCGCTTCCTTCACAGAGTCTCTGCTTCGTGCCTAACTAGCTGACGCATTTTTGTACTATACCAATAAGCTTAAGCAAGGATTTCCATGTCTGCACTCGGAGGCGGAGCGTACTCTTTACTAAAAGTCTGGTTGTTTCGAATTTGATAGTTGGCTGCCGACCAGAAAATGAATAAGATAAACTGTAAACGTAGAATTCTTATTTTCACTCTCCTGCCAACAACGTGGAAAAATGACGGACATCAATTGCAGCTGAAAGAGTGATAATTTGTTCGCTGAAAATGACGAAAATGACGGTTGAGAATTCTCCAGCAGGTTCAAAGTGGATACTTTCCTATCGAATTGGGTGTCAAATGAATTGTCGTAGGGAGAAGAATCTTAAAAGCATTAAGAGAAGTAAATTTAAGCAAAGACAATGATTTTAAAATTTGACTGAAGAAGTCCACTTTCGCCTGAGGGCCCAATTATGGGAGACACAGCGAGGGATGTCGGTCAGGTCAGCGCAATTAACGGGCTGCTTAATTTCGGTTCTAGTTTTAAGGCTTCTACCCATTCTAAGATAGTAACCGCATGCCATATTATAGATCAAACTATGCTAGAAGCCACTGAAAATTTTTGTTAGGAAATCTTTATTTTGAAACAAGTTGTCATGATGCGACGCAAAAAATGCGTTTTTCATCGCAAACGTCGTTTGGTTGAATGTTTAGCGGCGGCACTGTAGGTGTGTTCTTCGCAACTGTTTTTGTTGTTGTGTCGTTTATAGGTGTGGAACTCCATGCAAACAGCAATTTTACTATCAATCAAATGAAATTCATGACGTCTTGGACGACGGCATGGCGCAATCTCTTCCTACAGCACTAAAAAGGCTATCTTTTTGCTATTTAATAGAGTTAGGTGGGTGCGTGTAGCGCAGTCGGAGGAGTCGCGACTGTCCCGTGTAGCGCAGTCGGAGGAGGCGCGACTGTCGCGTGCACCCGATACCAGTTCCTGGTTCGGATTTCCCGCCCAGGCCAACCAAGCCTTCCATCCCTCTGGGGTCGGTGAATTGGTACCAGACTTGTCTGCGAAGGATAGAGCGCTGACTTGTTCATCGACTGGCCACCGCAAGTCATTGTATGGCCAAATACGCATTCATATCGCCTCCACGACATCCCGTGGAAGTAGAATGCGCTGGCGCATCTCAGAAGGGATTGAGTAACGCCGTCCTTTATCCTTTATCCTTTACTAAAGAGTTAAGTGTACATCTGGGCGTAAAATTTAAAAATCTATGCGCAAAAAAAGCTTTAAAACATTTTTTTCTCGAAAAATGAGAATTGTATAATGCTTCAAACAGTGGGATCAATTATTGGGTAGGCGAATTAAAACGTCAAAGAAAGTAGTAAAATTTTTCCTGACGAAAAATTATTCTAACCTTTTTTGAAAGTCTATTTTAATGTGGAAAGACCTCGTCTTGATTTGAAGGATGTTCAGTTTAATTTCAAAATCGGTAGGCTCTTTAGAAGAGTATCCAACTTGACGTGAAAACGGTATATATGGACTGTTAAGACAACGGCGGCCTTAAGACCTCGAGAAGGCCAAATATCTTAGAAATGTCTCTTCTAAAAGATGAACTGTATGCTCTGAATAAAGTAGTAATGGATGCATGAAGAGGTGATGCTCTGATGACGTTAACGTCCCCGTTTCAGAGTCTTTTACCCATTTGGTGATGCAAGTGTCGACTTTCCTCTTGCTGCTGCTGCACGTCTGCGTTGAAACGAAGAGGAAAAAGAAGCCAGGAAGTCAGATTGTAACTCACCTCCAAGAAGGAAATTTCTCCCTACCCGGCATCCAACTGCAAGTCTCCGAGTTTATGGACTTCACGCTGCCGCCCGGTCAATTCCAGGTGTTCTACGCCATATTAGGAAAACAGGATGCGGTGAGTTGTGCATTTTATTTATTTATTTATTTATTTATGGCGTTGAACAAAGTCTAGCATCGATGATATTAAAAAGGGAACGCGGGAACGAACAAAAACATTCCTAGCACGAAATATAACAATCAACAGTCACTGTTGAACGATGCATGAGTAGTAGTATATCTTCAAGCACTTCACGGAATTCAACATGTAGTAGACCTTCTACACACGTGCACAGACAGTCTCGCCAAACCGTCGTACTTGCCAAGCAGCAAGTTGAATTCTTTGAGAACCCTATAGGCTAGAAAATCTGACCTAATGCGTGACTTAGCTATCGACACTGGAAGCTTAAGCTTTCCTCTTACAGATTTTGTCAGCATCCCTTCAAAGTTATCAATCAATCTTCCGGATTGATTGATAACTTCCTGGACAGAATTTTATACATCATGGCAATATCAGCAGTTTTCCTTCTGTTCTTCAGTGATGGGAGACCGAAGAATTCAGACCGTTGGGAACCATTTGGAATCAAGCTATAATCCACTGAAAAACATCTTATCATGAGCTTCCTCGTGAAGCTATTTTGGACGCTTTCCAAAAGATCGATATCCCTATTTCTAGATGGATGGAATACTGTAGTTCCAGTTTCAACGATAGGTCGAACATAGCTTTTGAAAGCCCGTATGTAGATCTCGGAAATACATTCCCTTCGTATACTGGCGAACTGGGATTTTTTGTTCTGTGAGATGAAGGCAATTCAATTTCGCTGACTCTGCGTTTGAGTGCAGTGACTGAGAGCTGGCTTTTTCAGTCGATTGCCAACTTCGGTTGCAGAGATAGGAGTGCTGCAGATGTCGAAAACTATAACGCAGCGTTTAGAATATCAACAGCATCCGCCATCTACTGCCTAACCGATACCAACTTATCGTTCATCGCGCCGCGCAGCTACCTATACCCTAACCATGACCGAGTCCCCGAACGCGCTCGCAAGGCGTCTCCGTCTCATTGAAGCAGTACTTGGTGCGCCATAATTATGGTCACTTTTTCGCGCATCATTTTTTGTATTTTTTAAACGTTTTTGTGTATTTATTGTTTTTCGGATTCTGCGTGTCATCTTAACCACATATAGTTTTTTCTTCATCTCCACACTGCTTCTTTTAGAATTGATGAAGTCTTGTACTCAAAGAGGCGCAATCTTGGATCTGAGAAGGGCGGGACTTTCTGTTCCCAACATCGCTCGTCTACTGAAGCTGCACAAGAAGACAGACTATCGCTGTGTGGAATGTAACTTTCTCGTTGATCGTCCCCGATGTGGCCGTCCGGTATCCGTAGCTGCGAGCAGTCTTCGATCTCTTCTCTCTTATCTTAATCCAGGCCGCAGCACGAGAAAGATGGCCTCCAAGCTGAACGTATCGGCTACGACAATAAGATGAGTTGTTAAGAATGAACTTGGACTATATCCCTACAAATTCAACTGCAGTCAACTGCACGGACTGATGCCTGCACAGAAGGCAGAAGAAAAAATGTCGAAGACTCCTCGAGCATCACGACCACTGTACGACGCTCTTCACCAATAAGAAACATTTCTCAATTTAGCAGTCTTTTATCCACCAAAATTCGCAGTTATTAGCCGAAGGTGGTGAGGATAAGACATGAAGGGGAGAATTGTTCACAGAAGCTCTCGCACAGCTTCCCTGATGGTTTGGGCCGGAGTTTGCGCCACAGGACGGACCTCTTGCTTTTTGCTGAAAATGAGTCAAGATCAACACCGATGTCTACCTGAACGACATCACGAAGTATTTTTTTGCTTCCCTGGGCTCAAGAACACTTTGGAAATACAGCATGGATCTTTCAATAGGACGGCGCACCCGCTCATAAGTGCAAGAAGTCTCAGTAGTGGTGCGCAAAGAATCTTCTCAACTTCATCCCTGCTTCTGAATGGCCAACGAACTCGTGAGATTTGAATGTTATGCATTACTGCGTCGGTATATTTTGGAGGAAAAGATCTGCGCTAAAAGGCACACTATTTTCGGGGATTGAAATCTTCACTGGAAAAAGCATGGAAGGAAATTCCGCAAGCGACCCTGCATGCCGCCATTGAGTCCTACCCTAAGCGTCTGTAGGCTGCCATTCGTGCCAAGACAGGTCATAATGAATCATATTCACTCTGTTTGTTAAAAAGATTGTTATCAAATTGCTGACGAAATTTCGCTGGTAACTGATAAATTCCGCGTGAGTAATTTGCTATTTATTGAGTAACCACATTTATGGCACACTCTGTACACCGCTACGCCCTTCGAAATTGCTCTTCAGATATGGGATGTAGTGGTGCTTTAGCCCTTCCTTTTTTCGAGATTCGAGTTTTGAAGCACTACAATAGTCATCGGTATCGATTCTCCACGCGACTTAACCGATGGTTATGCTGTCGAGCAGCGCGGCACCTGCATAGACTGCGTCTTATAGATTACTTCACAATGTATACCACAGTGGGACCAGGACTGGGCGGAAATTTTAAACATTTTCCCAGAAAACAGAAAAGCCAGAAACGCCAGAAAATCAGAAAATTTCAAAATAGTTATTTAAGTTATATAAGTTGCTTGAATCTTACTTAAACAGGAAGCTTATTATTATAAAGGTCTAGAAATCGTAAAAATCGCTCTAATGGCATAAAATTTTCGAGTAGAGGACTCACCAACGTTTCAGATTACTTCGTAAGGAAAATGACATTTAGCTAACGCCCATTTTTGACAGTTCTGTTTTCATTTTAATTCAAATTTTGTCTAAACATTTTAGAACTGACAATGTTTAGCACTACCTGAGAGAAGGCTATCGCAAATTGCAACCAACAAAAGCCTTCAAGCTCACGAAATCGCTTCACAAAACGATAAATAACATGAGGAAACAAGTGAACCTATATACCCACCTTCAGTTCAGGATCTGAGATTTACACATAGTGACAATAGGAGGTACAAAAGCTTAGATCGTGTTGAAAAAACCGCCCGCGCAATCGATTCGGTCAGGTGTTCGCGGTGGAGCGCGCTTCCGCAACGCACTGTGGAGGCGACGCGGGCGACGCGTCCGGCGCATTCGGATTCCAAAAATTTTGAAATTTTCTGTTTTCTGACTCAATTTTGCCCCATTTTCCCAGAAAACAGAAAAAATCGTCTAAAATCGCCAGAAAATCAGAAAACAGAAAACAGAAATTCCGCCCAGCCCTGTCTGGGACCTTATCAGCAGGAACACATTGTGTCATGAGGGAATAAGCTTGCAAAGTCGGTGGCGATGGGGTCATGCCCAATCTATTCCACTTCAAGGTAACTAACCTCCCTGGGATGAGCAGTTTAACATCTGGTTTTGGCCTATCCATTCTGTTTGTCGTGATCCGAATAAAAAACAACAGCCACGAATTAGCGGAATGGCCGTTTTTGGCGGTATGTTTAAAAACCCTTCACAGTCACAGGAGTGATCGTGAGCAACGGCAGAAGGCAGTTACATCAATTCAGAACGGTCATTAGGTGAGGCATTTTCTCACTGGAATACAGGTGACATAGAAAGACGCGCACGTTCCACTCCTCCGAGGTCGCTAAACGTATATCAAACATTTTTGAAACCTACAAAGCACTGAATTTTCATCGACTTGCCACCGCATGTCACACGCAGACCAAGAAATCATACATACGGGCTACGTTCAGGCCGAAACATCTAGACCAGCTTGGTAGTATGAAATAATTGCATTGCAAATTAGTATTGGTTTTAAAGCTTACGGTTTTCCTCCCGGTGGGCTTGGTAGCCTTTAATACTCGCCCAGATGACAGTTCTCGCCACAGCTGCGAGCATGTCATCGTAAAGTGCTTTCAGTCTTGTGCTCGCCCGTTAATTTGGATGCCATTGGCTCGCCTCGTCTTCCTGTAGTAGTCGACTGAACTCGGAAAAAATCGTGTGACACAAGGTTTGCCTGCATTTTCGTACCGCTGTAACTTTGTCCAGTCTTAAGCCAGGTCGCTATGTTTCAGCGTGCTTCTTGAACTTTCTACTGCCTACAAAATCCACAACTTGCAGCCGGAAAGACTCGAAATTGACTGAGTTATTGCGCTCAGAACACCCCCGCGGTGCAATTTGCGAGCTGACTCCCCCAGTCGATTGATAGGTTCGATCCTATATACATTGTGCACAGCGTACTCCAAAGTCTCGCCAGAACAGAGTACAGCAATTCCTGAGTAGGGCGGCTGAGAATTTCTCATAAAACTCCCTAAATGCTCACTCTACAAACTGTCCCCCCCCCCTCGATTGATAGGTCCGATTCTATATGCATTGTTCACGGACTCCAAAGGTAACCTGGACAGTCTTAGAACAATTCCTCAGTAAGATGGCTGAGAATTTCTGGAAAAAAATTCCTAAACGCCCACTCTACAAGCTGTCGCACCCACTCGATTGATTCTGTCAGGCCTATATGCATTGTTCAACTCTACTTAGATTTATATACCAGAAGATAGAGCTTGAGCTGTTGAGTTCAAATATATGTTCATTTTCGCAAGTACTCGATTTCTAAAGAAGTTATTAAAAAAGGCCGCTTTGGAACGCTCTAAAGCGGCCTATGTTGGCCGGCGCGGCTTTTTCGGCCAATGACCAAAAGACATGTCCGGTACTGTACCTTGTTCTACAACGTACCTTGGAAAAATAGCTTTGATTGACATGGGCGCACAGCGAACCTGAGATCGGTTCGGAGAGCACGGAAGAAATTTACTTTTACTGGTGGGCTCAGAAAGTCCTACAGAGCGTCGTTAATGTACTACATTAAATGTTGTGACTGCATTATGTTCTAAAAACACTGTTAAAATAGCTAGGAACTTCTTAAAATTTTTAACAGTGCTTGAATTTTTGATTTCCTATTGATTTTTCGATGTTTGCTCGCTATCCGCTTTCCCGTTATCTTGATATTTTTGGGAAATTTCATCAATTCTCCATTATCCGGTTTTTTAAATTTTGCTGTCCGCTCGTTCTTGTTAGCAGCCTCTCTACTGCTTCCGTAAGGCTCTGACGAAGACGGTTTTGTCGAAACGTCAGCCGAACAAAGTGTGACTCTTTTCTCCACTTAGTTTATTTTATTTCTTTATGTTTTTCCTTCACTTCTTCTCCACTTCTTACACTCTTTTTTTCTCACAGGTTGAATTGGAAGGGGGAGGGAAGCAAGTATCCGAAGTCCATGAAGAAGAGCAGTCATGCGAACAGGCAGGGTTTCGAAGAGGTTTCAGCACGATCGACCCCATATCCACCACTACAAAGCTCACTGAAGTATCGCGAGAGTGCAAGCTTCCACTGAGCCTCATGTTGAACTGTCTGAAGAAGGCATTCAACTCTGTCGAACTCTGTAGCGCTCGTCGAAGCCCTGCTCACTCAGGGCGTTCCTACTCAGTACATCAGAGTCCTTCGAGAGCTGTACAGTGGATTCACAACTAAGGTCTCACCATTCTACCACTACGTCGTCGTCGTCAACGTGAAGAGAAGGAGTTCGGCAAGGGACAATATGTTCCCGAAGCTCTTCAGCGCATTCTCGAAAACGTCATGGAGGGATGGCCCACTAAACTACTATAGTAGGCGGTTTTTTACTCACTTGCCAACAGGTCTGCGGTCTCACTAATTATACAAAGCCAATATATTTTCCTGTATTTATTATTTTTCCTGCCAATATATTTACTCTGCGGTCTTACTAATTATACAAAGCCAATATATTTTCCGTTTACCCCTGCTATGCTCTTTTTGGACATCCACAGTCCCTTCTACTTGCACCTACACCAATGTCTACCGAAGCAAAAGTTGCAGAAGTGTGGTGTCTGCATTTTAACTGGCTTTGTTTTACTGCCTAACTTGTCAACGCCACGAGAGTGGCTGGTATACTTGTGTATCGAAGGGGTGCCAATGATCACTCATCTGAGGAGTGCTATCATCTTTTTTACAGTTCATCATGTTTTTCCGTATTGACATAGGTAACCATCATGCGCGTCTCCCTTCTGTATCATCGCCTGGGGTGCGTCTCAGTTTAAAGAGGCCTCTGAAATACAGGGCCCATCCCGGGATCGTGCGCATAGGAGGTCGTCGACCTAGCGCATTTTACATTCACGATCTATATGTCCTTACGGCAAGACGGACACTAGTCTCTTGGCTTATTTTTTAAACTTCGTTTCATGGTCAGTTGCAGATATCCTTATTTGTTTTTCTGATATATTCGTCTGTGACTATCACATACATTAATATAAACCCAAACGGCTACCACATATAAGTTAATGTGAAAGTTTATATGCTGTAGACAGTGGGTAAGGGCAGCAGATATACCCAATTTGAAATGACCAAACTGTTGAGTTGACGCAAGTCTCATGGCCGTTCACAAGTTGCGATACTATACATAGTGAGACCACTCCGAACTTCTCGACTTCCAGCCTCCTACAAGATATTGGTGATTTTCTCTCTTCTAAAATGACGGATGATTTTGTGTGGCCTTATTCGTTTAATAGCATCTTATCGATCATTTGTTGAGCAAGTTATTTTGTATTAGTTTTTGTGGTTTTGACACTTTGTTAGTACAGGTGTGCTACTTGTGAGTTTTTGAACGCGTTTTAGAACGTATATATGTAACAAATGAATAAGTAATAAATAGACGGGAGGGGCGAAAGAAGTCGTTTCTGACGTCTACATACTTTGAGGAGATCGATGATGAATGAGGATGCGACACCTTCACAAAACCAATCTCTCAAAACTCTGAATTCTCTAAATGTATGTACCTTCCGCATTTGCAGTCCTCTATTGTCTTGTTGCCATGCTTCTCTAAAGTTTAGAATATTTAGTGAGCTGTTTCCCATTGAACTACTCTTGTTTCTTTTCACGTATGCTAATTAATAGTTGATCATCAAGAAGACGCTTAGAAGACAGACCGGAGTAAAAAAAATGAACAGAATAAAATTAGAATAAAAGGTAACGAGTAAAGGGCGGCGTTAGCCAATTCCTCTCGGGATGCGCAACGCATTCTATTTCTATGGGAGGCGATTCGAACGCATATTTGGCCATACAGTGACTTGCGGTGGCCAACCGATGAACAGGTCAGCACACTCTCCTTCCCAGACAAGACCGGTACCAATTCACCGACCCCGGAGGGATGGAAGGCTTGGTTGGCCTGGGCGGGAAACCAAGAACCTGTTATTGGGCGTACGCGGCAGCCGGCACCTCCTCCGACAACGCTTAACGCGCCCAAATAGAATTAGAATAAAAAACAAAATAAGGATTTATTTTAGTACTAAACTGAGCCAAGTGAGTCAGCAGTTTAGTAAGTGGCATAGTAGTTAGTTCCAATCAAGAAATTAGCGGGCAAATCTGGCAACTATTTTTTCCCCAAACTTACGGATTGGATAATCGTGAACCTATCAATACTACCAAGTGTTGAGTACCCTGCCGGCAATCATCTCACGGGTTATGCTGTTAAGGTCACTTAACGAAGCTTCGAACAACGGCTCAGTGTGTTCAGCTTGACCTGCATCGTATCCATTGTGTGATCAAGGATGTTGGCCGGCTGCGGAAGGAAGGTCTCCATTTTCTCCAAATTACCGCCTCCAATGGGCGTGGATCTGCGTCCTTCTCACTTCCAGAGTCAACCAAGTGGGATTGTCTACTTTCAGCCATCTTCTGTTTTCATCGGTCGTGTTTTCAGCAGCGGAACACCCTTATTTGAAGGCGCTCGGCTACTTCCTCCTTTGGAAGTGGAGGATTTCGAGGACGACCAGAGTCACTTCCTATCTGCTACCGTGCTCTCCCGCGCTATGACGGATGTCTCATTCCAAATTCGGATTTGGAATTATGATCGATCCCAGTATTACGTCGAGTGAGTGTCATTGCTTTACAATTTTATTTATTCCAAACACGAGACCGACGGTCAGCAGTGAGCATTGCGTTTAGAGTTCCTACGAAGCATGGAAGCTTGAAAGTTCAGAAAAATCAGCGAGCTGGATACGTCCGTCCACTCTCGTATCAGCTCACAAACGCAGGTTCCGTTTTCTCTGTTGAAGGCTCCGCTAAAAACTGGAGATTTGAACACAGTATTTAGGTTGCCCACGCAATTACACTCGATTGTTAGGTTCAATTCTATATGCATTGTTCACTGCGCACTCCAAAGGCAAGCTGGGCAGTCTTGGAGCAATTCCTGAGTAAGATGGCTGGGAATTTCCGATAAAACTCTCCAAACGCTCATTCTAAAGGCTGCCGCTCTGACTCTATTGATTATGTCCGGCTTATATCCATTGTTCAACTCTATTGATTTGTATGTCAAAAGATAGAGCTCGAGCTACTGAGCCTAAATATATGTTTTTTTTACAAGTGCTTGAATTTAAAAAAGGTATTTAAAAGAGCCACTTTGGAAGACTCCAAAGCATTCTTTTCAGCATTTGACCAAATCACTGTAATAACAACTTCTGCAGCAGAACATTTAAGCACGTTCATGTAAATTTGGGGGCTTCGCAAAGTTCTCTAGTGCTTAGACTTTTGATAATCTCCGCAAGCGATTGCCTGTATTAAGTTGTTCTAAAAATTATGTTGAATCTGAGCCGATACATTCGAGCTGGACTATATCCGCTTAAAACAGTATATCCTCCACACTAAAAACATTTATAATCACAACGTTCTTTCTGATAATGTGCTAGGCTGGGTCTTTTCGGGCATGAAACCTTAAACTGCTGATGATGTGCTGCAGCCGATTAATACGCCGAGGTGGACTTCGCCGTTGTTTCTGTTTTTAAATTACACCCTTAGCAATTCACCGAGTATATTGAGAAGTTGTTCGGCATCAATTATGAAGATGGTCCTCTTGTGATACGCCACAAAAAACGGCGTTGAAGCACTGACGTAATTACTTTGAGGAAATTTCCCCTAAGGAATTCCTTCTGTTGCTTCCGCTCCCGGTCCCTGTCCTCATGTTTAATCCCGGCAAGGCGACTGGCCCCGATGATCTGGCTACCGAATTATGGAAATCGAAGCACTGGTATCCTGCTGACAAGTGGTTGGCTACGTTGTTCAACCAGGCAGTGAAGGAGAAGTTCAATGGTGTTGGCACAACACTACGACAATTCCCATTTGCAAGGAGAAGGGCAGCCCTATAGGCTGCTCCGATTACCGTCCGATTCGCTTGCTTTCCCACAGCATGAAGATCTTCGAGCGAATCCTCGATAGAAGAATTCGTGAAATCGTCAAGCTGTCCGACAATCAGTGCGGTTTGTGTCTGGTTGTGGGACCATTGATGCAATGCACGCCGCCCGCTTCCTGGTCGAGAATCATCTCGAGAAACAGAAGCCGCTGCATATCGCCTTTCTCGACTTGGAGAAGGCCTTCGACCGCGTCCCGTGTGAGCCTATATGATACGTCTTACGACAACACAATGTACCTGAGAAACTTATAAAGTGGGTGCGCATCCTCTACTCTTGTCCAAAAAGTCGAGTTCAAGCTGCAGCTGGGACCTCGATGGAGTTTTCCATCTCTGTCAGGGTACACCAGGGTTCTGCGCTTTCCCCACTCCTCTTTGTGTCGTCATGGATGCCATCACACGAGATCTTCAGCAGCCTGTTCGAGGGACTCTGCTTTATGCATGACGTGATGCTCGATTGCGAAGACGAAGTGGTCTCGAGCGGCAGGTGCAAGCCTGGCGATGTTCGGACTCAAATTGAACATCTTGTAGACCGATTTCCTAACGACCGACGTAAACGAGTTCAGCTCCATTAAGATTAACGGCACTGAGCTTACACGCACTTCGGCGTTTAAGTACCTGGGATCAGCAATAGTGTTCGACGACGGTCTGATGTTTGCGGTGAACTCACGGGCGAGTGCAGCTTCTTCTAAATGGCGCCCGATGGCAGGTGTACTCTGCAATAGGAAGATACATGAGCCGATAAAGTCAAAAATCTATAGAACCGTGTTCCGGCCAGTAGCAATGTACGGCGCTCAGCGTTGGCCTGTGGCCAAGAAAGTTTAAACGCTCATCAGTGTCATGAAGACCAAAATGCAGTGCTGGAGGGCTAATGTCACACGCATGGACGGCATCCGATGATGAACAAGGGCGAACCTCGCTTATGATGGTACGGCCATGTACTGCGTGTAAATAAAAAAGTGTTCCAGATAGGCCTTGAACGGGAAGTGTCAGGTGTCAAAAGCGACCTTCATGACGCCCGAAGCAGCGCTGGTCCGATACGTTACGCAAGGACATGTAGGTAAACGGTGTCCACACTGATCTAATGCTGGATCGCGAAGCGTGGCGTCACACACCAGAAGACGGGATCCGGTGGCGAGACCAACGCTGAAGAAGGAGAAGAAGTTAGCAATTCATTTGTTAGATGGTACTTAATTCTTGATTCTTAATCCTTGAGGTGGCGTGCAGAGCAAGTAAAAGGTACACGGAACTCCACGTATATTTTTCCTAATTCTCGCCGTTCCTCTATTTTCTCTTATTTTTCTTCATTTCTCTTTCCGAAATTCCTCTATCTTCAGAATTGTCGATTTTTCAAAGTGCGGTCAAACGTTATGGTACCACTACGTACAACATTCATATTCTCGAATCAAATTTTTACAACACTTTTGGCTGCAGATCTTTCATGAGTTGGGAATGCTCTCCGTTTCCGTAGTTGTTTCGTGAAGCTCGCAAAACTCCGGAGTGTTCTAGCGGAAGATTTCTTCCAACAGATCGCTATAGAGTTTTTGGATAAAAATTTTTTTTTGTAAATACCAAGAGAATTTTTCTGCTTTGTCAGACACAACTCGGAAAGGTAACAACTGTTAGGAGTTTTGGTTTTTGCGCCCTTCTCTTTTGAGAGAATCTCGGTGTGCATTATTTATTTATTTATTTATTTATAATGGCGTAGATGGAAGTTAGCGTAAACAGAGCTAAAAACAACTGCAAGCCAGTTGTGGCTCGAAAATAATTGAAGTCAAACAATCTTTTTCCTCTTCTTCTTCTTCTTCTTCTTCAGCGTTGGTCCCGCTTCATGGCGGGGTCCGCCTTTGGGTGCAATATCACCATCTCTCCAGATGCCTTGCTGCGACAGAGTGGACACCAGCTAATCTAAAGTCCTTGTGTAACGTATCGGACCACCGCTGCTTCGGGCGTCCTCTAGGCCACTTTCCTGACACTTCCAACTCAAGGCCTATCTTGCGGACGCTGTCTTCTTTCCCACGCAGTACGTAGCCGTACCATCGTAAGCAAGCTTCGCGCATCTTGCCCGGCGCGATACCGAACTGCAGGGTGGTCATATCTTTCCTGCAGATAGCCTTCCTCCATTGCGGAGAAGGTGTATAGATCGCCGTCTGTTTTGGACAGAAATATCTCCGACCTCAAAGCGCTGATGTCAACGGGCCACTGTTCAGTAGCGAGCAACATCCTCTATAAATGCGGCGCATGCACTGCAGGCAGCAGTCCTCGCGGAATAGCCTTGCAGTAATTAATAGTAGACAAGATAGATCAAAGTATGTTGTTTCTTAACGAAACCATCGTTATTCATCCCTTGATCGTCTGGGCTTTATATAGATAGTGTGCTCAAGAAGCGTATGTTGTCTCTTCACGAAGAAAAGTCTCGAGAATGTGTTGCGACGTCATACAACATCTTGCTTGCACAGGCTCTAGTAAGCGTAGCCAGGCATACTGTAAAGTGCCGCAAGACTTTCCGAGAAACATAATGTATGTCTTTGAACTTCCGTTTCTTGCTTCTTTATCGGCCTTCTACGTTGCCTTTACTCCTTGTATTTCTTCAAGAAGTTCTGCAATGTTTTCTACTCATGAGCTAGCTACAGGGTGCGTCGTAAAAAGCATTGACGCACTAAACGTAGACGTTAGAAATAACAATACATTATAAAATTTAACAAGTTTAAATAGGAAATGTCAACAATGATCTGGCGAACAGAATAGCGTCGTTTGTATCTTATATGGGCTTCTTTGCTGCGAATGCAGAGGCGAAGACGCCGAGGAAAGGGTGCGCCGCAAGTAGTCCACGTTGATTTCGTTCCATGCTTTGACCAGAACATCCTTCACTGACTTCATACTTTTGTGGGAAATAGCGCAAGCCTTCTTCTCCAAAAATTCCCATATAGAGTGATTCAGCGGATTCAAATCCGGCCTATACAGAGGTCATTCCTCTGCCGAAATGAAATCCTTCAAGTTGGCGCGGCAGTATTCCTAAACAATCCTCGACTCTGCGCAGGAGTCTAATCCTGCTGGAAGACATACGGCTTACTCTCGAGGTGGGATTTGAGCAATAAACTAGTTGCTTCTGTAGGACGTCAATACAGATAGTTCTACTGATTTATCTTCACTCCTGTATCCACGAAAACGAGAGAAGCTTGTGATGAATGCACAAACCATGATACTGGCCGGATGCGCCTCCCTTGCAGCGAGCCTTCCGCCAGAATTAGCACTTTGGAGGTCCTTGAAGAGGATGTAACACTTTTACATGTTGAATGGACAAAAGTATCAAGTCACTGAGGGTTAAAGCATATAAAAGCGACGTTTAGTGCGTCAGTACTTGTTACGCACTCTGTATAGCTAGAGATGTTAACACGGAATGTGAGATACCTGACGCGCTTCTATATCGGCAGTCAAAATGCAGAAATTTCTTTAGTAAACTTTTATCTTTATGCGATTTTCGCTCACTTGTTGTTATTATTTCTCCTTCCAGCTTCTATAGTTTTGTAACATTTAGGAAGAGAACTTGTCCGCATTCAGTTTGAGAGTGACGACGATTTATGTGCGCGTCTGGTGGTGGCAAGGAAGGGAGTGAGTTAGCACTTGTTCTAGCACCTTATTCGTAAACAGTTCTAATTAATTTTCGTAATTTTAGGCACAAGGCTGTCGCTAGCATTTAGATTTAGAAAATGGAATTTGACTGTAACTCCTAACTCAGGTAAATCCCTACATGAGGAAGATCGAGCGTCAGACGGACGGTGTTGAAAAGCTGCATGACATGGAGTTTAGCCGCAGGCTCGACTTAGTCCTTCCAAGGGACCGCGCTCCCAGAGTGGTGTTGATGTTCATTTTTGTCTACTCGGACGACAAGTCCTGCGATCCAGCAGCAATCAGCAGTAGGTTCCTTGTCGACGCACCGTCCGTCGCGAGAAGGAAATGCATCAGCTAGGTCGTTCAGGAAATCCAAACCAAGTGAAAAGGTTGAACATCTCATGGTCGGCTGAAGTTGCTACATCTTTCATGATGCCGACTTCTATGTTGTTTCTCCTCTATTTGCTGCCAATCGTATGCGCCTTGGTATACGTCGGTATAGTGGATGTTCGGTAAGTATTAATCATTCACGGTAGCAGTCACGTCCCCTTTAATAAATCAGGAGTCGATCGATTTGGTGGAATTGATTTCACGAGTACACATGTACTGCGCTTCTTCTTCACTACCCCATAACGGTTTTGCAGGTGAAATTCCTTTGGTTAGCGTTAGTGGAGGGTCTAGCCAAGCATTGGTTCGCGTCGATAACTTCGTATGTCATCACAAAGCTGCATAACTAAGGGAACATTACATAACATCTCATACATCATATACGTTAATCTGGAAGCTGCCTTCTAAGCCATGAAAAAAACCTTCGTTATTGAGGCAGTGTCAGCATGCACTTTGGATTTCAAGCTTCTTAAGAAAATTCAGAAAATCAGAGAAATTACACTCACCACGGAGGGGTTCCTGCGACGTCTGAACGAGGGAAACAGCACCACTGTGACGTCTTCCACCCTTCAAGTAGTAGAAAAATCGGTTCTATTTTTATTTTAACCCAACGGGCTGGGAGCCTGATAGTTTACCATGGGTTTGCACTGACAGCACGTGGCTCGTTTGTGGGTGCGCTACATGGAGGGAGGAGATGTAGTGAAAGGTGCTGAATCAAGCTGTTTCGTGGCTCGCTGTCAGTGGGACTGACGGTGCTTCATAGGCACATGGTCAGGTATTCGATTCCTTGACTTGAAGTACTGTTGATCTTCCGTATAGTCAAAGTTATGAAACTATTGCCTTCTACACGATTTCTATTCATTTACTGCACCATAGCCTGTGAAACACATGTCTTCTTTGGGCTCTTTTGCGACAAATCCTTTCTTTATTTATCACCTTGTACTTCATTGCAGTGACCTCACAAAATCTGTTTTGCTAACCTTTAGCACCAGTTATAAACAGGAATCATACCTGTATATACCATTTTTACGTGGAATTGGACACTTTTCAAACAAAATCGGACACTTTTCGAATCAAATTGGACACTCTTCTAAGCTGGCCTATGAGCTTTGAAATCAAACTGAACGCCTTCCAAATCGAAGCGAGCATTTTACAGGTTAAACTACAGACTCTCCAAGATGGTAGGAATAATTTTTTGTTCAGGGAAATTTTAGAATAAATTTTTAAATTTTTTTTACTTCACCTGCCAGGTTCAGACCTTTTGCATAGCCTTTGCACTAATTTCATGTTTTATCAAAAGGGCCATAGTCAACCTTAATAGTTAATCTTCAGCAAAAGACCGCTGCCGCCTCCTCTCGTAGACATACACTTGGAAGGTGGAAATCACGAACGAATGGATAGCATAAGTGGCGCACTCAGAGGAGTTGAAAGTGTGCGTGGTGAAACTGGTGGTGCAGCATGTATACCTCTGGACAACGTGGATAGCTCAGGTTACCCACTATCTGAAGTGAAGTTCTCTGTGCGAGAAAGCCCACACGTGTTTGCAGATGCAAACGCAGAGATCTTCTCGTGCTCAAGAAGCGGAATGGTCGAAAAAGCTGTTGACACCCGCTATGAGGACGACGAATGGTCTTGGACTAGCGCTCAGTTTGCTCTGGTGCTCCTACCGGTGTTATCGCTTGTTATTGCTATGGTAAGCCTGGTACTACTCAATTTGCCTTGAAGGATAACCACAAACGCTCGACTTGCAGCCGTCCTACGCTTCGAATTGGGCTGACGACAGTTGCTTCCACAATTACGCCTGCATGCAGCCGTTTTGGATCTTCACGTCATTCAACCATATTTTCACCAATGTGGGCTATGTCCTGAGCTCGGCCATTTTTATGACGTTCGCAAAATTGCGGAAAACGAAATCTACGGTTAGTTGGTGACCTAACTGGAAGAATGTCAAACACTGTCGGTAGGCATAAATTAATTACTCGTTGCTTCCAGCCCGGACATGGCGCATACAATAACTACGGACTGGAAATATGCATGGGACTGTCGTTGTTATGTGAATCTTTCGCCAGCACGATCTACCACATATGTCCCAACTCCATCACCTATAATCTCGGTTAGATGGCTTACAATGTTGCTCCTGTTTCGAGCGAACCAAATGGTTTTCCCGATTGGCAGTATGGAAATCCAATGCAAACAGGTGGCACGATCTGCGCAATCCAGGAAGAAGGTCTATTCAAATTGAGGTGTGGTTCCTAGGCACTGACCTCTGTGTTCTCTTACGTTTCAATCTACGGCTAGAGAAGTCTAAAGAAGCTAAAGTACTTACATGGCTAGGGACAGATATCGCTCATCTGGGATGTATGAAGTAGCCTCTACCATTTTCTTAACCGCTTCGCTTAAAATTAACCACCTATCTGGGAACTAGGCGTGTGTAGCGCAGTCGGATTAGGCGCCGGCTGTCGCGTGAACCCGATACCAGGTTCCTGGTTCGGACTTCCCGCCCAGGCCAACCAAGCCTTCTATCTCTCCGGGGTCGGTGAATTGGTACCAGACTTGTCTGGGAAGGATAGAGCGCTGACTTGTTCATCGGCTGGCCACCGCAAGTCATTATATGGCCAAATACGCATTCAAGTCGCCTGCACGACATCCCGTAGAAGTAGAATGCGTGGCGCATCCCAAAAGGGACTGAGTAACGCCGTCCTTTATCCTTATCTGGGAACTCCGTCGCCGTTAAACGGGACCATGCGATGGAGGTACCCAACTGAGGCCAGAAGACGTAGCTGAAGATGACAGTAACTCGCAACGATGAAGGTGAGAAGACCGCAATATTTAGGCAAAGGGTGACTTTTGTAAAGCGAAGTAGTCGTTCCTACACATCTTCGCGATAGAGCGCAAAATGGTTTCTTCCTAGCACAGCATGGCTGAACCCGGAGTGACCTATGGATCACTCCCGTCTGCAGTGGCAGGCTGTCGCAGCAACATGGAAGTGACGGGCTGCTACGAGTAGTCAAATGCTAAGTCCTAGCACAATTCGTGACTGGCCATGGGAACGTCCACGGGGGTATGCTATATGCCTATTGTATCACGACTGGTGGCCCTTCCAACCAAGTTTTCCATCCTTTAGTCATCGGTGGAGGTTTCGCCCCGGGGAGGGAAATACAAACATTGCTACTATGCTGTACTGTGGACAGAGCTGGTTGCGAAGGCTGCGCCAAAACTGCTCCCATCGCTCAGCAGTGACAGTGAAGTTAGGTTCTGCGCTCTTCGACTCACAATCACTTTAAATTCAAAAACTTTGCATCTTGCCGTTCAGCACGGAACTGCCTGAGACAGCGCGAGAGATTGCGTCTCGTGCACCGATGGACAAGCCGCCAAAAGTAGCCCTTCACCCAAATCTTTCGTCCGATGAAGACGTCCGTGTGGAGCTAACCAGCGGAAGAGACTACGATGGCAACATTACTGACGATGATTGGCGTTCAGATGCATTGACGACTAGTTTGGGTCAGTTGTGGATTTGGGTCACGAGTTTGGGTCGCAGGTTCTCGTGTTCCCATCGGACCTGTATCCGCTACTGCGACCATACCAGGGGCGCCAGATTCCTCAACCGCTTACCGGGCGGTAACGATATATCGGTTGCCGTGTCCGCATCTCTGCATCTCTGTGTTCCTCTGTATCACACACTACGTAGGCCGGTATGGTTAGTCCGCGGTGAGATGTTACCAGCGGTATCGTTGGTCACAATATTCCGACTTCTCTGAACTTCACGCAGTGGCGGTAAGAGCCGACGAGAGCGGCACTCTTTATAACAAGTTCTGCACTGTTTTAGCATAACAGTGCGGAAGAGACTACGATGGCAACATACATGACTCTTGAGCATGCCATGGGCAAGTTTTCGTTTAGACAATTTTGTAGTGTAACATGTCGCCTCTGGGTTGGTGTTCCTGCCCTACCTAGGCTCTCTTTCCCTTTGAAGTTCACGCTCATTGATGGCGATTCTTCCTCTCGACGCTCTCGCTCTATTTTTTAGAAGACACCTAAGTTTTTTCCTCTGTTTCTTTTGAGTTCTTCTCTTTTAATTGTGCATTGGAAATTTTCGTTTGTTTACAAGTACGATTTTTTGGCGCATCCTTATGGGTGTATTCATAAATAAATAAATAAATAAATAAATAACAGTGTTTTAGCGGGCTCATAGAATATAAAGTTGAATAATGAGCCAGCCCTTAGATAAAGCATTGGTCCTGAAAGTGCTGACTCTCTCTCTCTCTCTCTCTCTCTCTCTCTCTCTCTCTCTCTCTCTCTCTCTCTCTCTCTCTCTCTCTCTCTCTCTCTCTCTCTCTCTAGACCTACCCCACTTGTATGATGCCACGCAGGACTGATGGCGAACTTGTGGTGTATTTAACACAAGTTAGTTTATAAATTTATCTAAAAACAAAAATAATACAAATGAAAAAAACTCACAAGTGGTAGAACTTGTGGGGAGGAGAGAGGGCACTTGTGCTGAGTAGGTCGCAAAGCGAGCAGTGAAGAAGCCACAGCTAAATCGCGAAGAAGCGAAGTGATCCTCTCTCCCCTCCACCGGCTTTTATGCAGCGGGATTCTGATGACGACTGAGATAGCCGCGAGCCGCCGCTATCTTGTCAAAACATAACTTGAAGGCATGGGAACGAGGCACACGAGCTACAATCGATTTAAACCTGACAGTAGTAAAGCACTTTGGTAAAATGAATAGCAAATAATACGCACGAATAGCACATAAATGTGAAAGAATTAAATTTTTAAGTCAAATACAACACTAAACCTAAAACAACACAATAGATCAAGTCGACTTTCTCGACAGGTCCTTCACGGATTAGCCTGGCGATATTTCATCTAGAGAGCTAGCTGGTCTAGTTTGTAGATGGACCTCAATAGACAACTAGTGGTGATCTTCCAACTGCGTCACATGGTCGCTCGGATATAATGATTGGGCTATAATTTTGCTGCGAGCACCGTCTCCAATTTGATTTCAACTTGTCTTTGTTTAGTGCCTTCTCCGCTCAATGGCGGTCCGAATTCCAGTTCGATCTGAACCGCTGAAGTATTTGCAGATACGCCATTCATTGAAGCGTTATGCGTGCTAGTTGCCGTTAAGCTGTATGGAAATCGGCGTTGCACCATCTCAGCGCGAGAGGCAAATATGGCTGTGGTGCTGGTTATCTTTCTGGACAGTTTTATAACGGTGATATCTTTATCGCTGGCTGGGTGTCTGTTCAGCTTTTCTGTTCAATTCAGTTGGAGCTTCAGATGGCAGCACAAAAGCCTATCACGCGTCCTTTCGTCACAGTACTTTTCCCGGTCGCCGTGCTTGCTGGTATGCGGAAGATTCTGAGTCGAAATCCATGGCAAAGTGCGTTTTTCGATAACCGGGCTAAAGTTCCGATTTGGTTGAAGAATTGAAATTTGATGACTTTTGCTACTTTAGGATACCTGAGATCTGGCATAGGCGGCAGATTTCCGTTGAGTGCATCTGTTGCATCTCTGCTGCTGAACATTTTGCTTGCGATGGTTTTTGTATCTGTGGCACGGAGTGTTCAGCCGAATCAGATGGTGACCGTGATCTGCCTCATCAACGCAGTGCTGTATTTCTTGTACTATGTCATCATGAAGGTAATTAAATACTCTTCCCATACGTGCTCCTCATCTTGCTAGGTGACGCACAAAAATTATTTGATTCATTCCAAAGCAGTTGTTGTGCTGAATAAACATGAAATGAAATACTTTGCAACGGAGTCTAGTTACTGGAGCAGAGGTAGGCACATTTCCAGTGCAATCGTTCGCCATATTCACTAAGCCACAGGTAAGACACCACACAAGTCCAGCCACTGTATCCGAAGGCTCGATTTTGCTCGTGATAAACTTATGGTTAAGGATAACATCATTCCTTTTTGTCTTATACTTCAAGGTTTGCACATCAAATTTCGATCGGTACTATTGAGTGTCTGATCCATGGAGAACCCCAACTATCTTACCGTGAGCCTTCTGTTAAAGTTGTTCTGAGCAGTTTGAAGCATTTTACGCTTTTCTTTCGATGATGACTTAACACAGGGATCAACACTACAATACAAGTCAGCCAGTCAGCGTACTGAAATGCTTTCTTGGCAATCGACTCATGGAAGGCTCAACAGGCACCACTATTATAAAGATCCTCAGGGCATTCCTTCTTACAACATCCATGGGAGTAGATTCAACTAGTATTCTACTCTGTTCATCCAGTGGAAGCTTAGTGTATTTCATTAGGAAGCGATAGTAAGAAAGATGCACACTTTATTAGGAACCGCTGCGCATGTTCTTATTCAGATCAGAAGCACAACTGCGAGCAACATGTGGGGTATCTGATCTCGATGATGATTTTTATTTTTAGAGAATTTGTGGGGAAAGGTGGTGCAAATTTTCCCGAATGTGCGCTGCCTCCGCTCTCCTGCTGTGGTGCACTGCTCTATACTTCTTTCTCACTGAGGAGACGGATTGGGCGGTAAGCGATCTGCACAGTTCGGATATCGAAAACGAGCTGATTTGTACCTGATACAGTGCCAGCTCTGCATATGCATATGTGTAGCAGAATTAACTAGCTAGCCTTGCTGTGCACTGCAGCGTTCGTTTTTCGTCACCAACAGAGGTTGTGAGCAGAGTGATTAGTGTTCGGAAATAATTAGGACCGATGACACAGTAAGGCATCTGTTATACTCCCGCGGGAGCATCCGCGGAACGTCCGCGGACCAATGGTGCACGGCGGAGGCGGGCGTGGCGAGGCGCGGCGATTGGCCAGGTGAGGAGTCTCGGCGCGATTCCCGCCCTTCCGTGGATGCTCCCGCGGGAGTATAACAGAGGCCTAAGACTTAGAGCGGAGGCCTGCCACAGTCTATGATAGGAGTATGCCAGCGTTTCCAGCTCACATTCGAGTTGGATCGTCAGCTAATGTCGGGGCAGCTTGTTCACCAGCCGGCCCATTTCTCGGCCTTCCACACCTTGTATAAGTGCATGAACGGATATTTCACGTTACGGTCTTTTGGCTGCGCTAGGGAATTTGTCTGTGGCAAGAAATTTCCGCTCATTCAGATCAGCAAAGGTCTTAGCGAAGTATTTGATGGCTTTGGAAAAGTACCAACTCACTGAAAACCCAATTTTTAAATTCCAATAGTTTGGAGTAGTGCTCACGTAATAATACATCAATTCACTGCCTGGTATTCGTACGCTTTAGAGATTTTTACTCCATTGAAGCTCTTGAAAGAGACGTGCTGAAGAAACTGAGGATCGCGTGATGAGTGGTGAACGGTTTTGAAGAACTAGCCTAAGAAAGGCTAAAAAGTTGGTGAGACCTTGCAGTAGTGTTTCTCCTATTCAGCTGACTCCTGCCCAGAGTCGCACACGTAACCGGCCGTGTGTCCTACTCTCGTTCTTCGACCATCATGACCTCTGGCATTTGAGCTCTTCCCTGGCCTCACTCCTCTCACTGATGGCAGTTTCGACTATGGACGATGCGATATCCGCCCTGCCTAGAGACACAGTGGCCGTTTTCTGAAATCGTATTCATGAGTGTTGTTAGAATGTTTTGTTGATTTATTGTTCCGGTTCTCACATGCTGCTTTATCTAACTGGAGGTCTCTTTTCTTTAGCTCAAACGCTTCTATGTTCTCACAACGCACTTAAAGCTGCCTTGTTGTTTTCATTCTATCCATCTATCCAACAATGATAAGTGAAGAATAGCTAAGAGTTAGGTAATATGCTTTATATAATCGACCAAACACCGACAATCTGAGCTACTTTATGAATGGTGACACAGTCGGCAATGTTTTCTCAAGATTCTTTTCTTTATGAAGGTGGCAAAACGAGAACAACGACGACTCAACGCTCGCGCCGAGCTTACAACTGGACATAGAGTTAAAGGGATAAAGGACAATAAAGGATAAAGGACGGCGCTACTCAATCCCTTCTGGGATGCGCCAGCGCATTCTACTTCTACGGGATGTCGTGGAGGCGGGTTGAATGCGTATTTGGCCATACAATGACTTGCGGTGGCCAGCCGATGAACAAGTCAGCGCTTTATCCTTCCAAGACAAGTCTGGTACCAATTCACCGACCCCGGAGGGATGCAAGACTTGGTTGGCCTGGGCGGGAAATCCGAACCAGGAACCTGGTAAGAGGGTGCACGCCACAGTCGCGCCTCCTCCGACTGCGCTACACGCGCCCTGAGTTAGAGTTAAAGGGATAGGGGAATATATTGTCCGCTTGAACCCCCGGCTAGCTATCTACCAGCTTTCTATCGTTGTAGGATCTAATCATTCCAGATAATCTATTACTTTTTCCCTGGATCTCATCGGATGACTCTCGATTATGGAACGCTGACTTCCAAAGATCGCTAGAGGCTTATGGATAGATAACCACTGCTCTGAATGTTTGCTCCAGTCGCATGACTAACTCTCCGTAACAAGTCAAAATTCAAGTGAGCAGTACTACAACGAACTTTACCTCAGAGTGTTACCATCCTGCGACATCAAAATCCACTGTTTCCTTTCCCGAAGAGCACAAAATGTTGGCTGGCATGTAAGCCATTCAAGTTGAGAGTGTGTTTATCTTGCGAAGTAGCGGACGCTGACGAAGCTTTCCTTTTTTCCAACATGGTCTATTCATTTTTGCAGTACTAGATGAGACGAGTAGCACTTCCATCTGGGTCATCACTTCCTAATGCTATCGTTTACTCTAGAAACTAGACTTTAAATGAAGTCCTTTGTAAAGCGTAGAATCGATGAAGTGGCCTTACTTTGTCTGTTTTAATATCTCCAAAGCTTCGTTCTGTTATTTTTAAGGCAACCAAAATTATAGCAATCACTAACTGTGCTGCACTCCAATCTTTTCTATGCTCCCTCTAAGCTTTCTGAAGTCTTCTCTTCGCTTGAAATGGGAAGTTGTAGCATGATATTTGTCATGTATCTTTTCCTATCCTATGGTTGTAGCTATTACTGTGTGTTACAAAATTGTTGCATGTTATTGCTATACTGGTTCTTGTTGTCTATGTTTATTACTTACTATGCTGCTTTCTAATACGCCCCTCTTTTCTGCTGTAGCGCTGCACAAGAATTTTTGAAGGGTTGTGGCAAAATTACAATTTTTAGTTGCCAGTTTCAAAATGTTGTCTTGGATCAAATGAGTTGATATCAAGCCATTCTAGGAAGGGTGAAGGAGCAGATCCATTTCTGAATGTTGCCCTTCATTATCAACCAGACATTCAGCGGCCTACTGCGGAAACACACTGGCTTCGCCCCCAAACCCGGAGAATAGAACACCCCTACTGTCTTCTTGCCTTTTTTAGGCCTTTTCTCGTTCAATAGAATAAAGAAATTGGTTTGTCTATATAGAATAGTATAGCGGTATACGGTAGGAAGGACAGAATCTTCAAAACTGCTCCTATGAGGCCTACACACCCTCTATTACAAGTACGCGATTCGTTCTCTGAAGTGCTCGTGGCGTACATGGCGAGGAACAGAAAGAGAGCCTTAATCCGAAGTGCTTATTCTGCGGTAACACAAATGAAATCAATTGGTATTGGTAGACCGCTCGATCCAGCTCACAGTCCGACGGGAATAACATTACTCCTAAATCCTTTACTCATTCTCCCTAGACCCCCCACCCCACCCCGCCCACTCCACCAGTATCCCCTCACCAACGTGCCGGCAGAAAACGGAAGTGAGAATCAAATACGCGTACACTCGCTGTTGCACGAAGTCTTTAAAAAGCCATCTGAAAATCTCACGGATGCTGTGCAAAGTCTTACTTGTGGCACGTCTTCTCGATCCGGATGCACATTGGATAACGTCTGTGACACATTTGCTGAATCCGGACGCATATGTCACGACGTCTACGACACGTCTTTTGCACCCCGACACACGTGGGACGACGTCTGTAGCACGCCACGTTGGACGACACTGAGAGAAAATAATGATCTCCTTACTGGCCCCTTTCATTGATCTCCTTCACTAGTCTCGTTTACTGGTCCCCCCTTTAGTGGTTCTATTACTGGATCCTTTACTGAACCCCCTTAAATGGTCTTCCCTTTATTGTCTCCCTTTCTGGTCCACTCTTGACTGGTAATTCACTGGTACCCAATTTATTGGTCCGCGTTCACTGGACCTCCCACCTTTACCATTCCCCATTACTGGTCCCCCTTCACTTCTCTCCCCTTTATTGGTCAATCCTTTACAGGTCCCCTACACTGGACCCCTCCCCACCCCCTTCTTCACTGGTCCCACCCTCACTGGTCTCCCATTACTGGTCCCTCTTCACTGGTTCCCTTTTGTTGACAGCTTTTTCGGGTCACCCTTCACTGGACCTCCCTTTACTGGTCCCCTCTTCACTGGTCCCCTTATCTTTCACCATCCCCATTATTGGTCCCACCCTCATTGATCATTCTTTTATTCATCAACCCTTTTCCGGTCCCCCTTCACTGGACCCCTTCCCTCCATTCACCGGTCCCCATACTGGTCCCTTCCTCACCGGTCTCCCCTTCTCCTGGTCCCCTTCACTGGTTAACCTTCTGCCGGTCCCCTTCACTGGACCCCTCCCCTTCACCGGTCCCTTCCTTACCATTCCCTCCCCCCCCCCCCCCCCCCTTCACCAGGTCCCCTCTTCACTGGTTAACAACCCTCTACCGTTCCCCCTTCACTGGACCCCCTTCATCTGGTCCCCTCTTCAGTGGTGAACATTCTACCGGCCGGTGGTCTCTTCACTGGACTCCTCCCCTCTATTTCACCGGTCCCCTTCACTGGACCACTCCCCCCCCCCCTCCCCACTGGTCCCACCTTCCTTTATTGGTCAATCCTTTACCGATCCCTCCTACTGGACCTCCATCCTTCCCCAGTCTCCTATTACTGGTCCCACCTTTACTGGTAACACGTCGTGTGAATCCGGAATCCTGGCACGACATCGGTAACACCTCTTCTGGATTCGAACGCCTGTTGAACAACGTCGGTGACATGTGTTCTCAACATGGACGTGCTTTGCGCGACATCGGTGACACATGTTCGGAACTCGGACGCCCTTTGCGTGACATCGGGGACACGTCTTCTGACCACTCTCAACACGACGTAGGTGACACCTCGCTTGAACCCGGATGGCTACAACTCGACGTTTACGCCAGATGGACAGACGGACGGACAGACGGACGGACAGACGGAAGGGCAGACACAACCGCTTACTCTTTTATATATAGTAGGATATTATCATCATCACCATCATAGTGTTCAATAGGAAAGGCGACCACTATCTTCGCGACAACACACCTTGGTGGGACGGTTGGAGTGCTGAACGATTTGTTCAACGTGCCTTTACGGCTTATGTCCTTGTTACGAGTTATGTTCTGTCTACAGCTGTCTAGCTTTGAAATTTTTATTAGACATAGGTATGTAGGATGCATTATTAATGCATCCTTATCAGTAATTCATTTAATGGTGTTATTCTGTTAATTTATTAATGCTGAATAAAGCAGGATTGAAAGCAAGAAATGCGTGTGAGTACCCTGACAGGTAGATAGAGGTAAGTGATTGTATCCGTCAGTCAGTGAGTTGTTGGCTTTCCTGAATTCGTCTCCGAGGTCCACTTATGAGAGAGTGCCGTCTCCTCGACAAAGCTCCCGAGCCTGGCCACCATCTCGTCGGCCCGGGCATCGTCGTTTGGTTTCCCCTTGCGAATCACATCTGTGTGCAGCCAAAGGCCGACGGCGAAAACCGTTTGACCGCAGACGAACGGCAACGTGCGACGGTAGTCCTCCTGAAGAAAGCGATAGCAATCGAACTTGACAGTTAGTGTTGATACGGGAGTGAGACCTATATTCTACATTTCCGCATTTCCGCAGTGATTAGGAAGAAAAGAACGCTGGTTGTGAAACCTATGAACGACTTCACAGCGATAATTCAGTAAGCTAGAGAGTGACCGTTCTATTGCACAAGGTGCATAGAATTTGTTTATGGTAAACAGCCACTGCGATGATTTCCGTGGACGATTACTCACCTCTAGCTCTTCGAAGGTGAACGGCATCTTCATAGATTTCTCCTTCATCCTGAGCGTCATCTCACCGAAATAGTACTCCAGTAACGCGCGAGTCATTCGCTGACGTCGTTCTACGCTGCAGCAGGTGACGAGCACTCGCTGCAGGTCTTCCGTCTGTAATGAACCGACTATTGCTGTTGCCACCTATGGTCGCAGGTTTGGTCCATCTTTCTCATTGTTCCGCGACCTTAGGGAGCTTAACCTGATTACCGTCGAATATGAAGACTTTGTTAAAATGTCTGTGTATTAAATATCTTCCAGCTCTTAAGAGATTTTTAGAAGGTTAAGCTGTTCTACTATTTTTGAGTTTCACGTCTTCCACGCTTGCGATGGATTATAATCGATGCCTAAGATACAGCTAGTTGTCTGAGAAACGCGAACACTGGCTGACAATTTAGGAGTGCTTGCTATAGGACCGCTTCCACATCGTTTCGCGGCATATCCAAACCCTCCTCGATCAGTGCCCAGAACTCCCTTACAACTGGTGGAGTCCTCAAAATTCTTAAGCTCTAAATACAAGTAGGGACTTGAAGGGAAACATTCTGTCTGCAAATCCTTTGCAGACTCAGACATAGTTTCTCAAGTTTGATAACAGATAGTAGAAGAAATGGCATAACGCTGAGAATATGGGGTTGAAAAAGCATCGACTGCGAAGAGATAGTAACAACTATGAAGTATGTAGATGGAGGTGAATGTATGTAGGGATCGACGCTTGGGTAGCGGCGCAACTCTCTGTTCGTGCAGATGATGTGTCTTGTGTGTTCTGCTTAAGTTTTTGGTTTTCTGCTAAATACAGCATGTGTGTGCTCATTATTGAGAGCAAAGGAATCGCACTTTCAGTAGAATTGTGGAGCAGAAAGAGAACAAGCGTACTCACCAGCGACCCTGGGTGGCAGAGGGTCCAGTCGACAATCGCGGCCACACTCTCGCCTCTCCAGAGGATGTTGGCTGACCATAAGTCACCGTGCACAAAGGTTCGCAGAATACCTGAAATGCGATTCACCCTAGATTACATAGTTAGACAGCGCCTTCCTTCGTGTTAAATTTCAAACCCTGTTGAACAGCATTAAACCCTATTACCTGATTTAACCGCCTGTAACTTTTCTGACGGGTGCGTGGTTCGGAGAAGACGCCGGCTGTCACACGTATTCAAATTAAAATCTTTGCTTCGGGTTTCTCACCTATGCCAACCAAACCTTCCATTCCGTTGGGGTCGAAAATTGGTACCAGACTGATTTGAGAAGGATGAACACTGTTGACATGGCCATCGGCTACCGCTAGTCATTAGGGTCGTAGGCCAAATACTCATTCAAACTGCGTCATCGATATCCCGTCGAAGTCGCAAATTTAATCTCCGTTTCGATGTGTAAATAAGTAAGTTTTTACCATAAGACATTCCGTCTCAGGGAGAGCCACACTTACCGCTCGGTAGGATTTTTCTTGCTCTTTCGAAAAACATATGCGGATGTCGCTCTAATTTTTCTAGCCGGCCTTTTCCTGGGCTCCGTAAAATCGTGAACCTTCGCGACTATCGAGACATCAGTTAGCTTAACAAATCTAAATTGGGACATTCTGCGGCAGAGGCATCCCGTAATCTTAGCAGCGCTTTTGGGACGGACTCTCCTTCCGAACAAACGGTGAGATTCTGCTTCGAAAAATTCGCTTCTGGCGATTTTTATCTCGAAGAAAAACGAGTCGTAGGCGCAGGACGGCGCTTGACGATGAAGTTTTGAGGAGAGCCGTCGAAGCAGATCCGGGGACGAATACATGGACCTTGGCGTATGACATAGTACCATAACAAGATATTTGGCAAGAATCGGCAAGATGAAGGAGATGTTGAACGGCTACCTCGTGAGCTGACCGATGAGCAGCGTTTGGCACGTTTCGACACTTGCTCCAACCCGCCGGTTCGTTTCAAAAGTGAGTCTTTTGAAACTGAAAATAGGGCCCTTTACGATAACAGGAAGCGGGATTTGTCTGGGTAGATAGGTCTGCTCCTCGAACACACTTTCCTAGACGCCACCTTCACCTTAAAAAAGTTATGCTTACTTTGTGGTGTTGTTGTAAAGGTGTAATCAATTGCGGCTTTTTGCAACCTGTTCAGGCAGTCACAGCAGAGCCTTTCTGCTATGATTTAGACCAAATGTATGAGAAGTTGCAAAAATTGTGGGCGGCAGTGGTGAATAGAGGAGGGCTGCTCCTGCTGCTGGACAACGCATGGCGACACACCACACAAATCACTCGTTGAAAATTGACCCATTTTGGCATCGAAGCTCTCCCTCACCCATCATATTCTCCAGACCTTTTCCCCACTGACTATCACTCTTTCCGATCTCTTGATTCTCATTTGCGTCAGGAGCAATTCACTAATTTGGCCGATGTGGAATGTGCCCTTCATCATCATCGTCATCGTCATCATTTTCATTAGCGTCTGTCCCGCTTGGCAGCTGGGTCCGCTCTTCTGGTGTGGTGACGCTAATTCTCCCGATCAAATGCTTGATCAAGGTGAACACCAGCTATCTTTAAGTCCAGTTGCAACGTATCTAGCCAACGTTGCTTCGAGAACCCTCTGGGCCGCTTTCCAGGGACCAAGGTTCAAGCCAATCTTACGGAAGGTGTCGTCGTTAGCGCGAAGGACGTGGCCCTACCATCGTACACGAGCTTCGCGCAGCTTGTCGCATATCGGCGCGACACCGAACCTCTGTCGTATGGTGTCGTTGCGAACGCGGTCCAAACGCGTAACTCCGGCCGTCCACCGTAGCATTTTCGTTTCCATTACACTGAGGCGGCTTTCAATTTCCTTCGTCACGGGCCAACACTCAGCACCGTACGTCACTACTGGGCGGACGACTGTTCTACAAACCTTTGATTTGAGGCGCTCAGGTATTGTCCTGTCGCAAAGCACCCCACTCAGCGAGCGCCATTTGGACCAGGCTGCACTCACACGCGTATTCACCTCCAACTTTGAGCTGCAGTCGGACGTGAGTGTTGATCCAACTACTTGAAAGATGTGACTCGTGAGAGCTCAGTACCATTGATCTCGATCGATCCGAGCTCATTCACATCCGTCGTCAAGTGTTCCGTCTTTTCGACGTTTAGTTTGAGTCCAAACAATGCCAAGCGATCGCACCACGCCTGTGCCTGTCGCTCGAGTTCGGTTTTGTCTTCACATGACGTCATCAGCATACAACAGCGTCCAAGGTGCCGGCATTTAGAGTCTCGTGAGATTGCATCCATTACGACCACGAAGAACAGTGGGGATAGCGCAGATCCTGGTGCACCCCTACCGAGATGGGAAATTCCATCGAGGCGCCCGCTGGCGTTCGCACTCGACTCCTTGGGCAAGAGTACAGAATGCGCACCCAATCAATAAGCTCCTCAGGGATACCACGTTGCCCCAACACGTATCATACAACTTCTCGCGGAACGTGGTCGAAGTCTTCTCCAAGTCCAGGAAGGCGAAATGCACCGGTTTCTGTTTCTCGCGGTGCTTCTCTAGCAAAAGACGAACAGCGTGAATAGCATCAACGGTGCCACAGCCAGAGACAAAACCACTCTGATTATTGGAAAGCTGAACGATATTTCGAATACGTCCATCGACAGTTCGCTCAAAGATTTGCATGGTGTGCGAAAGAAGACGAATTGGACGGTAACTGGCGTAGTCCGCAGGACTGCCCTTCTTCTTCCAAATCGGGATGGTCGCGTTTTGCTGCCAGCTCTCGAGCACTTTCTTCTCAGCAAGAACCTGATTGAAAAACTCTGTCAGCCAGTCAGCAGGGCACCAGACCTTCGACTTCCACAGGTCGGCTGGCAGGTCATGGGGCCAGTGGCTTTGCCTGACTTCATATTCCTCAATGCTGCTTCGGTTTCGCTCACTGTGATCTTCTGAATGGGACCGTGTACAGGTGAAACAAAAGGAACAGCAGGATGTTCAAATTCTACATTCGAGATTTCCTCGAACTAGTCGCGCCACCGCTTTACAGTCCTCCTACGATCCATTAGAAGATGACCGTTCTCGTCGTTAATGCCAAAGAACTTTGCGATGTCCTCTGTTTAGCGACAGCGAGCTTTGGCGAGTCGGTAAAGATAACGCTCCAGTTTTTCGCTGACATCAGCGTAGTATGCGGCTTTAGCAGCAGTGGAATGTGCCTTCCTCTTCGTTAATTCCTGTGATGTCAGTTTTTATTGTAAAGGATTAGATGCACTACCTTTTCGTTGACAAAAATGTGTAGATTCTGGTATTTTTAGATCGATTAATATAACTGGGTATGCTTAAGCTGAGTTATAGCAGTTTGAAGTAAGCGGTCCGTTCCGGTGATTAATTTTGCGACAGCTTAATAGAATACATGGCGCATCCGAAGTGAGTATGACAAACATCATCATCATTTTCATTAGCGTCTGTCCCGCTTGGTGGCGGGGTCCGCTCTTCTGGTGTGGTGACGCCAATTCTCCCGATCAAATGCTTAATCAGGGTGCACACCAGCCATCTCTAAGTCCAAGCGCAAGCGCAGCTATCTTTAAGTCCAGTTGCAACGTATCTAGCCAACGTTGCTTCGGGCGTCCTCTGGGCCGCTTTCCAGGGACCACAAGATTCAGGCCAATCTTACACACGGTGCCGTCGTTAGCGCGAAGGACGTGGCCGTACCATCGAAGACGAGCTTCGCGCAGCTTCTCGGATATCGGGGCGACACCGAACCTCTGTCGTATGGTGTCGTTACGAACGCGGTCCAAACGCGTAACTCCAGCTGTCCACCGCAGCATCTTCGTCTCCATTACACTGAGGCGGCTTTCAACTTCCTTCGTCACGGGCCGGCACTCAGCACCGTACGTCGCTACTGGGCGGACTACTGTTCTATAAACCTTCGATTTGAGGTGCTCAGGTACTGTCCTGTCGCAAAGCACTCCAGTCAGCGAGCGCCATTTGGACCAGGCTGCACTCACACGCGCATTCACCTCCATCTTTAAGCTGCCATCGGACGTGACTGTTGACCCAAGATACTTGAAAGATGTCACTCGTGAGAGCTCAGTACCATCGATATTAATAGATCCGTGCTATTCACATCCGTCGTCAAGTATTCCGTCTTTTTGACGTTTAGCTTGAGACCGAACAATGCCAAACGATCGCACCACGCCTGTGCCTGTCGCTCGAGTTCGGTTTTATCTTCACAGGCAAGCATGACGTCATCGGCATACAGCAACGTCCAAGGAGCTGCCTTTTGGAGATCTCGTGTAACTGCATCCATGACGACCACGAAGAGCAGTGGGGATAGCGCAGATCCCTGATGCACCCCTACAGAGATGGGAAACTCCATCGAGGTATCCGCTGGCGCTCGCACTCAACTCCTTGGGCAAGAGTATAGAATGAGCACCCACTCAATAAGCACTTCAGGGATACCATGTTGTCGCAACGCGTACCATACAACATCTCGCGGAACGCGGTCGAAGGCCTTCTCCAGTCCAGGAAGGCAAAATGCACCGGTTTCTGTTTCTCGCGGTGCTTCTCTAGCAGAAGACGAACGGCGTGAATGGCATCAACGGTGCCACTGCCAGATACGAAACCACACTGATTCGTGGAAAGCTGTACGACATCCCGGATACGTCCGTCGACAATTCGCTCAAAGATTTTCATGGTGTGCGAAAGAAGACGAATTGGACGGTAATTGGCGCAGTCTGCAGGACTGCCCTTCTTCTTCCAAATCGGGATGGTCGTGCTTTGCTGCCAACCCTCAGGCACTTTCTTCTCAGCAACAACCTGATTGAAAAACGCAGTCAGCCAGTCAGCAGGGCACCAGCCCTTCGACTTCCACAGGTCAGCTGGCAGGTCATCGGGACCAGTGGCTTTGCCTGACTTCATCTTCCTCAGGGCTGCTTCAGTTTCGCTCACTGTGATCTTCTGAACGGGACCGTATACAGGTGATGCAAAAGAAACAGCAGGATGTTCAAATTCTACATTCGAGATTTCCTCGAAGTAGTCGTGCCATCGCTTCACAGCCCTCTTACGATCCATTAGAAGATGACCGCTCTCGTCGTTAATGCCAAAGAACTTCTCAATGTCTTCTGCTTGGCGACAGCGAGCTTCGGCGAGTCGGTAAATATAACGCTCACCATCGCGCGTTTCCAATTTTTTGCTGACATCAGCGTAGTATGCGGCTTTAGCAGCGGCCACTGCCTTCTTTGCCGCTTTCTTTGCTTCTCGATAGTTCCGCCAATTATGGACTGTTTTATCACCGATAAATACGTGAAAGAGCCGTTTCTTTTCTCGGACTTTCTCTCTGACATCATCAGTCCACAGCCATGCCTGCTTGTCGACCCAGCGTCGTCCAGGCTTCGTTGTGCCGAGTTCAAGGCGTGCAGCCCGAGTTATCGCATCGGTAGCGTCCTTCCAGGTTTCGTCGACAGATGTCACTGTCGGCAACCGAATGCGAGAAATAACTGCCGCTTCCTTCTCTTTCAGTCGCCACCATTTGATTCTAGCCGACCCACATCACTCGACATGTTTACACCTCGAAGGTGTGATCTTCAGCGAGCAGATCAGTGGACGGTGTTGCGTGGCAACCGTCTCGTACGGCACGGTCTTCGCGTCTGTGACAAGGCCTTGGTCGCGACGCCTAACAAGGACATAGTCAATCTGCGTTTTAGCATTCCCGCTATAAAACGAGATGAGGTGGGAGTCACGCTTTCGAAATTTGGTGTTCACGATGTGAGGTCATGTGAGTCTGCATACTCAAGTATACGCTCACCATCGGCGTTGCGCGACCCATATCCAAAACCACCATGACAGTTGTAGCCGTCTTTCGTTGCTCCGACGTGACCATTAAGGTCACCTGCCACAACAACCATATCTTGTGACGGTACTTCCGCTGTCTTCTCATCAAGCAGGGACCAGAACTCGTCCTTGGTGTGCTCGGAACAGCCTGTCTGCGGAGCATACGCAGAAAAGAAATGGCATCGTCGCTCTTCTACGGCGACAACAATCTTCATCAAGCGGTCATCGAAACGTTCTACGCTTGCAATCGCGTCACGGAAACGCTCGGAGACGATCACACCGACACCACTGGTAGTCCTGGGACTTCCACATAGAACGGCCTTGAAGCCACGTCCTATGTCCCTTGACTTGCTGCAGGACCACCTCGTCTCCTGCACCGCACAGAAATCTATCTTTCTTCGCTCCAGTGCTTCTACCAACTCGCACGAGCGGCCCGTCAACGTACCCACATTCAACGTTGCTACGCGGGTCTTGCCTACGTTACGGGACTTTCGGACTAGCTCAGTTGCCCCCCGATGCCGTTCTCGCATCAGGGACCCTCGCACACTTTTCACACTCGCCGGGCTTTGCGAGTGCGCGTCGGCTCCCGCGGACGCCGTAGCATTATCTCGAGAAGTCTGAAACGCCATCAACCATATGATGTGACACAAAATGTTCGTAGGCCGGCCTGTCACTAGGGCCTGTCGCCTGCATTCGAATGTCCGTGTTTGGCTCGGCTTGCAAAGGCAAGCAGTTTCCAGTGGCACCACGTGGAGGAACGGACATCGCCACCTGGGTATGACAAACACCCTCCTTTATTCTTTTTTAAAACATTTTTGGAATTGTTACTATGTAACGTCGCGCGGGGTTAATAAGTAAAAGTCTAGAAATTGTCCAAATTTGAGTGGCATTTGGGACGGATTGGCAAAAGGCGCTTCAGTAACTGAAAGACAAAAAGGATAAATGACGGCGTTAATCATTCCTTTTTGGGACGCTCACGCATTCTATTAGGTTGTTCGGAAAGTTCTCATCGTTTTGAGCGCTTCACTTAAACTACGATAACTTTCTTAAGCCTTATCGGATTTCGTCAAAATAAGCACCGTTCGAATCAGCACGCTTTTCAGCCAACGGGCCACCAGTCGACTTATTCCATCGGCGAAAAGAATAGGTGGTCGAGACTCGGCAAAATCCACGAAAGCTGTTTTGGCCTGGTCCTGATTGGTGAAGGTTTCACCAACGAGAAAGTTCCGAAAGTGTTTGAAAAGGTGGTAGTCGGCTGGAGAGAGGTCTGGAGAATATGATGGGTGAGGCAGAACTTCAATCCTTAATTCGTTCAATTATCGAATAGTGATTTGTGAAACGTGTGGGAGGGCGTTGTCGTGCAAAAGGATCGGGCCTCTTCTGTTGACCAATGCTGGTTGAAGTTGACGCAATTTTCGGTGCATTTCGTCAATTTCCTTACATAGGAATCTGCTGTAATCGTTTGGCCTGGTGCCGAAAAGTTGTAATGGATCACACCGGCCGCCGACCACCACACAGTGACCATTACCTTCTTTGGCGCAGGTTCGCCTTTGGAAAATGCCTAGGAGTTCTTCGGCGTTAAACCATTGTCCGGAACGTTTCTCGTTATCGTGCGGAATCCACTTTTCATCACAAGTGACGATTCGATCCAAAACGGGTCAGTTTTGTTGCGTAAAAGTAGAGAAGAACGAATCTCGAAACGTGACAATTTTTGCCGCTCACTCAACTCTTGGGCACCCACATTTCGAGGTTTTCACCCTCCCATGGCGTTTCAAAGCATTCGCAACTGCAGTTTTACTGTCGTATAGCTCTTCTGCGATCCCGCGAACTGTTTAAGATGGTTCAGCTTTGACCAATTCCTTCAACTCGTCGTCCACGATTGCTCTAGATCGACCGCTACGGGGGTCATTTTCGAGGCTGAAATCTCTGGTTCGAAATTTACTGAACCACTGGCGCACAGTGCTTTCTCCAACACTATTAGGACCCCCACTTGATTAGTTTGTCGAGCTGCCTCGGCCGCGGATTGTCCCAATTTGAGGTTGAAATAAATATCTCCCAGAATTGCCCGTTCGACGTACTTCAATAAGCCCATCAAGAACAGGTATATAAAACAACGTTGAAGCATAATTATTTAGTGAGATAGAGCGAAAAATTCTGCACACAAAGCATTAATGCGCAATGCAAGTTGGTTTTTTTACTTAACAATAGACGACTGAAAAATAGCAACACAAAACGCTGAGAACTTCCCGGATAAGTTAATACATCTACGGGATATCGTGGAGGCGATTTGAATTCGTATGGGGTCTACACAATGGCCCGCGGTGACCACCTGATCGACAAGTCAGTGTTCTATCATTTCTAGACGATTCTGGTATCAATTCAGCGACCCCGGATTGACGGAAGGCTTTGTTGGCCTGGGCGGAAAATCCGAAGCAGGAGCCTGGAATCTGGTGCACGCAGCAGCCGGCCCCACTTCTGACTGCGCTCCACGCGCCCCGTAGTACTTATGTGATGATAAAGGAAGAATAACGGTGTTTCTCTTATGCAGATTGGCAGAGTTTCCTACATTCAGACGTGTTATCTCCACGATGTGTCCGATGTCAGCTTTTGATAGCACTAATTAGTCCATTAGCAAACTATCCAACACATGGGTAATGCCCCTCGGGCGCACGAGGCAAACTTTATAACGATGTCCGATGGATTTACGCATCCCTTCTAGACAAGTGATAGCTATCATGGGTCAACCATCCTACGGATAGGCGGCGAGTATAGCTGACTTTCTTGAGTCATGAAATTCAACTGAACGCCTTCTAAAAGCTTATATACTTCCCACCAAAATAGACTGACGTTCGCTAGTTGTTTTGACATTCCGTAAGATTTTATGAATGTAAACTCACCATTCTTCTTGTAATGCTGACTGTGCGCCAGACACCATGACGAATCCCTCATATAATTTTCATACAGAAGTGTTAGACCATCCTTAAGTTGTGGATACTCAGCCATAAGGAATCCTCTCATTCCCTCGATCATTCCCATATATTGCTTGTAGGCCGGAGCATCTTCCTGTATTTGAAACACCTTTTTTAGAACAATAATGAAGCAGTAGATACAAAAAACTGCGCTTTTGACTTTTCTACTATGTTCAAAGGCACATCGTCGGAGAAGTTATCCGAACAGAAACAAAGAAATAAATTGAACTCAACCAGTTATCTAGGGATACAGCACGCGGCTTGGTTCTGTAAAACATCCTCAACATACTGCGAATATAATAAATTGGGCAAACCAGACAAGCAAAGTAGAATAAGTTGGGAAATGAAGAACATTGGAGTAATATCAGAGCTACACAATGACTTCTAGAAATATTTGTCAAAGGAAGCACGCATGAAGTAACGCTTTTTTAAATGAAATATCCTATCACACGGGAAATCCCATTTTCAAACCAAATTGGACACTTTTCACGTCAAATCTAATCCTTTTCTTAACGACCTTAACGCTTTTGAAACCAAGCTGAACATTTTCCAAATATAAACGAGCGTTTTCCTCGTTAAAATAGTCGAGTCGGTTAGATTAATTTTTTGTTCAAGGAAAAATTAATATGAATTTCGGTGAAATTTTTGAATTCACCTTCACCAATAAGTGAGTACAGTTTGAAATTTTATAAAAAATTTATTTTGTAAGAAAAATAGTGAAACTAATTTTGTTTTGAATCGCGCAAAGGCAACAATCATCATGTGTATTAAGATAGGAGATCGCGCCGTACACTTGACTAGATTTATTTGATTTGTAGCTTATATGCCGCTTATTTTTGGCGGGATACTTGTTCTACTGCTTATCTATGTTTCTCTACGCAGAGATAGCACCTGCTGTCAATCGGCTAAACATCGCGACGATCTAGTCGAGTGCATGGTGCGATCTTTTCTTTTACAAATAAATGCTGTTATCCTGCGAGCTAGAATGAAATTCAACTGAGTATTTTCACTTAAAATATAAAATCCTCATAAAATTTTAAACAGTGCATTTGTTCATTATTAGGGCAGGTGAATTTTGAAAAAAAATTAAGAAAGCTGTATTAAACAAAAATTTCAACTTCCTGGAAAAATTATTCAATTGTGCTAATGTTCTTGGAGAGACTTTTTTGTTTAATTTGGAAGTCACTCATTTTGATCTGGAACATTTTCAGCGTGTTTTTAAAAGTTCCAAGAATGTATAAAAGTGTGCGCAACTTGGTTTGAGAAGTGGCCAATTTATCGTTAAAATTGTATTTAAAAGCGATAATCTCTCCACATATCCGCACGACCTTTCATCCACTCCCACAATGATCGCAGGAAGGGGTTCACATCACGATCCGCATTACAAAGCGCTGATCAAGGTTAAACCTTCAAGGTGGGAAGCGAATATCATGGCTCACGGACGTCCTTCACAACAAATAAGCGTTATTGATCCGGCAGTCGCTCGTCAATAAGTTCTGTCGATTTTTTGATTTTTTTTCCGGTGGGAATCGCAAAGAAACTCTGGAGAGGAAAGGGTCAACGCCAATTCCCTTTAGGGATGCGTCACGCGTTCTACTGCTATAATGAAGAAAGCTTGTGCGTATTAGGCCTATACACTGGACTGGCTAGTCGACTGCCAATCCAGTGTTTTCTCGTTGCTGAAATATGGTACCGATCTACCGCTTCTAGAAGAACGGAAGGTGCAGTTGGCTCGGAGAGCTGAACCTTGGTTCGATTCGGGGTGCAAGTGAGAAACGACGCCTTCCCGACTGCACTACGTGCACCCAGTCTCGGTGCACGGTAGTTAGGCGCAAATGGTGCACCGGGTTCGTTTCGCACTCGGACCATCTTAGACTTCAATTCTGGGTTACCAGCTATTTCTGGACAGACTGGAATACCCGCATCGCTTCCTGCTGGCCACGCGCCTCTGCGCTGAGTACACTTCCATGAAATAACACAGCACTGGCGTTCTCCAATGGGCTTTAATAGCGGTGATCTTTGTTGCTCTGCATGCGTAAATGATTCATATAGGACAAGTCAAGGTCGAAAATACTTGTGCAATGCTTTCATACTTCTTGTATTTTTTACTGACGAGGTTTTTAGGTGGAATTTTTATACGCTTTAGGGTGCATTGTAACGGAAACAGGATACCTCATATTGAAGGCCGAGAGTCGTCCACCCATCATGTGTGAAGGCGAAGACGTGAAGAGCTACTAGTTGATCAACAATTTTGAAAATCTGAAACGAATAAACATTCAGAAGTACCTTCTAAACTCCAGGAACAGGCGGACGTATACAACGGAACGCAAATTGAAACCGTAAGAGAGGGGTTTGCTTTTAAATATGGGCACACAAAACTGCCTGAAGTTCTTACCTGATTGTCATTAAATCCATCAACGAGATCGGTAGTGGTACACGGGTTGATGTCTTCCATTAGAATACACGGCGTAGTCGATGAGAACGGTAAGGCATCGTAAAAATGAGGTATCGCCAGCCCTTCTGAACTCGCTGAAATGATCAAGTGGATCCTGGTATTTTGGACCGAAACTAGCAGTGAAAGTTTCTAAACAATTTCGGTGTAGATGCCTATTTCTAGTGTTTAGTTTCTTGGATAATGTTGATTATTCGGCAAAACTTCACTCCTACTCCTCATACAAGAACAAGTGGACTTCCAGTTGAACAGTGCAAGTGTTCGGATTATTACATTACATTTGTACGTTAAATTGGACACTTTTCATATAGAATTGGACAATCTTCTAAGCGAGCTAACACCTCTCAAGTGAGACTGAACATCTTCCAAATTAAAACAAGCTTTTTCCCACATTACACAAGAGGCTGTCTGAGACCTTTGGAAAAACTTTTTGTTCAAAGAAAGTTTAGCAACACTTTCTTTGAAATGTCGAACTCACTTGTCCCAACAGTGAACCCACTGTTTGAAATTTTATAAAATTTTGATTTTCTAAGAAAAATAAATTGAATCTAGTTCCGTACTGCGCAAAGGCCTTTTAAAATGAGAATTTTATAAAATTTCGAGCTCTATGACTGCTTACTGGAGCATTTGAATTAGAAAATTTCAAAGAATGCGATACCAAATTTTCCTTGAACAAAAAAAAACTACGACAAAGTTTGAGAGTCTCTAGTGTAAAGAGAGAGAGGCCCATTTTAATTTGGAAGCTGTTCAGCTTGATTTCAAAAGCGTCAACCTTGCTTAAAAGAGTATCCAATTTGATTAGCAAACTGCCCAGTTTGATTTCAAAATCGTTCAGATCGACGTCAAAATGGTATAGATGGTGATAGGACCATTTTGTTTTTTGTGATGATTTGGCTTTTCGAGAGGTGGTTCAAAATAATCATATGGGGTGCTCCTATAACAATACGTAGCACATAAGAGAGGTCTGCTTGGTTATCGACATGCAGGAACGCTGTTCAACAAGGCAACTGACCCTTTTTCAGCATGGCATACGTGGCTGTTTCAACATCATGAATCTGCCGAAGAAAATCTCCGTCGTCTTCTGGAGCACCGTTCGTAACAGCGGACATCTGTGCTACGTCACTAAGGGCGAACGTCTTCATCTTTTCCTCTTCAGTCGGCACCTTAAAATGTTTCCTTGAATTACAGCAGAATATGAAGTAAGAGCCACACCGTTTTCTGCATAAAATGTGAACAGCGCAAGTATGGGCAACATCTTCTCTAAAATCCATCTCGTAGTAAACGACAGTGCCGTTCCAGAGCATCTGATAGTTGCGTGCTTGCAAAAGTCTGAGCGATTAGAGCTGCGGGACACTAAGTAATTTCACTAAGGCGCATGTAATGAGAAATATCTGGCCTCTGAATGTGTCACCTTGACGATGACTGTACTTGGAACGCTCGACTGATCTTCGGGCCACTTCAGGTAGAGTCGGACTATGCACGACATGTGTCCCATCACATCCACTAGCAGCTCCTCCTAAAAATAGTCCCATCATTCGATTAACCGGTGAGCTCCACACTTGCCATGAGGTTCATGGCATGCTATAGAAGAAGGCCGAGCTGCGCACTTGACATTTGTTGCCAGTTTGAGACCAGCATAATGCTGATTTCCTCAGAATTAGGTTTTTTATTAATGCGCGGCTTCTTGAACTGAAGAGAATTGAGTTAAAAAAGTCGCTTCCAAGAAGTGTTCAAGGAGTCGAATAAAAAGGATTCTATTTTAAAAATTGAAAATTGTGCTCATAAATTATTGTCTGACCTTGGTGATGGTGGGCTTCTGTCCATATTCTCGCCCTAGGACGTCCACAATCCATTTGATGCCATTGCGAGGCACGGTGAATTCCTTCATTGTTGACAAGGTAGAACTAGAAGGCAAGCCAGTTAAGCAGGTCGGAAGTCGGTCGCGTTTGAATCAATCGAATGGCCACCTTATGCCCACCAAAACACTCCAAATCTTATCAAATGAGGAGCGCGGGGCCGACGGCAAACAGACCTTAGCTGGCACAGCGTCCCCTGATAGGGGAGATACGCTCACGTGCTAAGAGGCTTAGGTTACAATTTCAATTTTTGAATTCCAAAACATCGAACTCATGGTGCGGATCCCCCAAAACAGTACACCTCCGCGGCTTGCCTAGTTTTCGAAATCGATTCAGAAATTGACATTGTTCCGCGTACATACCAGGCTGTCCAATAATTCCCGTCCGAAAATTTTCAAAATTCTATAATTGTCCTTAGAAGTGTTATAATATCAGGCAAGTGTAAAAACCTTTTAGAAGGTTCTCCAGAGTTCCACGCTAGGGGTATATAAGGCGCAGTAACCACGTCTAGCTACCAGTACAAGCTAAAATGGACCAAGGTCGAATTCGTAGGTTCGTGCACTACGAGTGGCTGCTGGGCAACGACACGGGCACCGCGGTCGCCAACATCTGCAGAGCGTGCAAGGAGGGTGCAGAGTCCCAACGCACAGTCAGGCGCTCGTTCAATCGTTTCGAGAGCGGCGACACGAGTCTCGAGGACAGGAAACACCCGCTGAAGATCATACTCTGCTGCTGGTGGGACGCCAAGGGCATGCTGTACTTCGAGCTGCTCCCGCAAGGCAGGACGGTCACCGCCTCCATCTATACCGATCAGCTCGAGAAACTAGCCGCCGCCATCCGAGAAAAGCGTCCCCGACGGATCTCGGTCCACCTGCTGCACGACAACGTGCGCCCCCACGTGGCGAAGGAGAGTCAGCAGAAGTTGGCGACGCTCGGCTGGAAGACTGTTGCCCATCCGTCGTATTCCCCGGACCTCGCCCCCTCCCACTACCACTTGTTCCGCCCGCTGAAGCACCATTTGGCCGGAAGAAAATTCACCAGCCACGACAACCTCAAATCCAACATCGCGGACTTCTTCGAGTCGCAGCCCCCGGAGTTCTGGACGAAGGGCATCGGCGACCTGGCCAATCGATGGGCCACTGTTGTGGATAACTGTGGTGATTATATTGTTGATTAGACCTGTTTTTCAATAAAGTTGGAAAAAATTAAAAATGGTGAAATTTTCGGGCTTGACACGAGAATTTGCGACATGTCACGTTTTTCTGGGCTTTCACAAAATTATGAACCTTCTCAATAGCTTTACACGCATCAGTGTTAGGTTCGGTAAGACAGTGCTTACATTTTTTGAGAGATACTGTAGAGTGACGCATCCATAGTACGTAATGAGTATCATTTTCGTTTCAGAAACGCTTGTTGTGAATACCTAACTAGGGTCTGCATCTACCATATAAATGTGTAGTATTATTATTTCACAACACGGAACAAATAGCAATGAATGAGAACACGTTTAGGTGAGAAATATAAGATAAGCATCGTTGCATAGCATTCACAGGTATGAGCTAACGATACCGCAAGAAGGTAAATAAGATAATGGCTCAAATACTACACTCTAACCGCGGTAACCCTTTTAAGACTAAAGGTTATCAGCCTCCCTGACCAATATATGTCATACTTCTAGGCTCCTCCTCTAGGAATTCCGTATATAAACTGCTATGAGTTATTATTTGTGTTGTGCTCTGAGAGTTATAAGGTAATAAATCACTTATTACAATTGACTACAGACGCATCCGTTGGTGGACCACCAACACGCATTCATATTAGGACACGACAGAGTTGCATTTCATGGGATGGAAAACACCTAGAAAAACTGTGAATGGACCACCTAAAAACGGTTTCGTTGAAGTCCATCGCATAACGGCGATGTACCTTTTCCCGCTTAAAGTACAGGAATTTGAAAAAAAACTTGAAAATAAAAGCCTAAGACACGAGCATAAATACACTATAGCTGTTTGAGGTCATCTAAACCTCATTTGGCTGGGTAAAGCTGCAAGATGGGGCGCAGTGGAAGGAGGTACCGGCTGTCGCGTGCACCCGATTCCAGGTTTTCGGTTCGGATTTCCCACATCGGCCAACCAAGCCTTCCATCCCTCCAGGGTCGGTGAAGTGGTACCAGATTCGTCTGTGAAGGATAAAGCACTGATTTTTGTACATCGGCTGGCTACCACAAGTAATTACAAGGCCAAACACGCATTCATGTTTTCTACACAACATTCAGAAGAAGCTGAAGGCGAGAAGCATCGCAAAATGGAAGGATCGACTCCGCACTTTATCCTTTTGTCCTTTAAAGGTGTCAGATATGGGAGAGTGGCAGGGTGACCTCCCTCTACACTTGCATTGACCGTTCTCCAGAAGATCAACCAGTGTCGCTTTATTGCTGTGGCACACTGCCAGTGGGTATCGCACCCAACAATGGGCAAATCGAACAAGGCTCGCCTGCGATCCCTCTGTCGAGCGCAGGGGTCAGGTCGGCTCGATCTCCAGTCCCACTATTCGAGTAACAAGGAAATTCCGTGAAATTACCACCAACGGTTCTCAACAACATCCACACGTCTTATAGGGCATACAACACGGGGCACAGTGGTGAAGTTTTTTGTTGTGAGTAGCTGGGTGGTCTAAAAACGGCAAAAATTTGTCGTCTAGTAACTCATGGACAGGAGGTTGAAGGGGGGTACGTAGCCTCCCCAAGACAACTAGTGCTGGTCATTTTGCCTCGCTCACTTTAAATCGGATTCGTGAAACCTTTTCAGAATTAAATCAAGTACAATATAATATAGTTAACTCAAATATGGACTAGATTTTCTTTGGCACACGGGTGAACTCGGTTACCATCGTTCCTTTCTAGTCCGCAGCAAGTCCAAAGGGATCTACCGGGTGAGATTATTTTGCTGTTGCTGCGCAGTTGTTCACAGGCGGCCGGCCCTTGTGAGTGCGAAAGGGGTGAAAATTCGAATAATTCGGATCTGACCGAAAAAAGCACTTCACACGGCTAGTATCACCAAGCAAGGCATTGTCTAAACCAGAAACAACCCTCAGAACAGATCTTAAAAAGATAAAATGTCGCAGAACTGCGCATCAGTAAATACCATGAAAGTACCGCTTCTGAAGAAGGCAATCCTACACACTGGAAGTTTTTATAATCTGTTCATCCGCTCGCTACGAAAGACCCACCCCTTTCAGAACTGTAATAAAAATATTTCAGCTCATCAATGTGGAAAAAATCGTTCCTGGAAAACAAAAAGTGGCGGACTTCTGCAAACGTGAATAGATTTTCTTGACGGTTATTTCGTCGCACCTACTGGTAAGAAAAGGCTCTCTCAGCTAATTCAATGTAAGTGAATCTTTTGGGAAGAGGGACACCGCTCCGCGCAAGGAAGTCGAAAAAGAACGTCTTGAAAGTAAACATTCCCATGGGTTTTGATTGTCTATTTGATGACTTCGAAATCAACCAAGTTAGGTGGTGGTGAATACTACAAAATGAACATGATACGCTGATTTTTTCTCTTGAGAGGAATAGAAAATACCAGGTTTCGCTGAACCTGGTTGGTGGTTTGTCCGCACAAGGCGTCGTTACTGCTTTCGAAGGGGTCGGTGGTTCTTTAAAGGCCCCGCAGAAGAGAATGTTCCGTAAATGGGTCACGATTTGTCAAGCCAAACGTTTCTATCAACTAGTTGATGGTCGCTAGTGAATGGAATCGATTGGTTTATATTCCTATAGCTGGTTATAGTTCTTAAAAACGAAATTGAAGAAAGCTGTGACAACGCTTTGTGGCGGCTTAAAGCGTCACAAAGGATCTTTATTTCACAGAGTTTTGAGCACTGTTCCAAGTATATACACACACCTAGTTTTGTATGGATGAATATTTTATTCGTAAAATTGCTGGGCTAGCTCTTCGGTGTTTGTCAGTGTTTTCAAGTAGACACATTCTGTCGGTGTTAATATAAATCCGCCCTTCTTTCATCGCCGCATGGGTATATCAGTGTGAAGACGGGCGCGAGATTACTAATAGTTTACTTCATCCCTCCAGAATTTTGGTCGGAGTTCTATGACAAACAGGCTCATAAGGTCACAGGGAATAACATTGTTGGCAACTAAATTTGGATTTCGAAGGTACTCGCGTACAGTTACAGGATCCGATCTCTTTGAGCTGCTAAATCATCAAGGCGTTTGCGAATTTCGTACTCTAAGATGAAGGTCTGCAAACAGAATGAAATCCTGGGAGCAGAGGCCGTGTCGCCTACATTTGCGCATCAACCGGTTTATCTTCCGGCTGGCTCTTGTTGTTGCAAACTCAGGACGAAAATGGATACAGACTGTCCTGAGCTTCCGCTTTCCTGAAAAGAGCGGAATTCCTTCTGAACTTCTTAATACCAGCAACGGCAGTAAAAATCGTTCAAAACAACTTCCTCCTTGTAAAAAACGATTTGAAGACTGCTAAATTTTTTCTAGAACCCTAACAAATTCTGGTACCTTAAACCCATTTGCAGTTATTTGTGCGCTTATGGACGTCGTGAGTTAACGACAATCCGAGGTGGACCGGTTTGAAGCGACACTTTCACGGCTATCATGGTCAGCACTCTCGCTTTGTTCCTACGGGTCTTTTTTAGAGAAGGAAGTTCATGAAGACAAGATATTCACGATCCTCGTAGAATTTGAATCTTCTAGCACAACACAAAGCTCTTCTGAATTCCAGCTATACTTAAACACCATTCCTTCTGATCTTTTGTGTTAGGAACCCAAATTGAAATAGCGTCACCTATCAAGTTAGTATCCCAAAAATTGTATCGTTTGGTATGAACTTCGACGGAAATTCTGGGTGGATGAAATAATGTGCCATTAACCTCGCTTCTTCTCATTATGACCCCCATGAGAAAGCGGGGCTTATTCAGCTCTGTACAGCTATGAGGTGCTCACATTCATTGATAGCTAGTGTCTGTTGACAACTGCCGACAAGCACCCAATACCTTTAATCCATAATTGTTGCGACTAACAGCTCATCCACCCAAAATTAGGCGTTATTTGCTTTAACTACGAAAAACAGTTTCATATGGCGGCCTTATTAATTCAAAAAACATGAATAAATCAAACTTCCAAGGAAACTGGCAACATCGCCGTTAATAAGTCTATTTTTTAGATGATGGGGCGCGTGTAGCGCAGTCGGAGGAGGCGCCGGCTGTCGCGTGCATCCGATACCAGGTTCCTGGTTCGGATTTCCCTCCCAGGCCAACCAAGCCTTCCATCCCTCCTGAGTTGGCGAATTGGTACCAGACTTGTCTGGGAAGGATAAAGCGCTGACTTCTCCGCTGGCTAGCGCAATTCATTGTACGGCCAAATACTTATTCAAATCGCCTCCACGACATCCCGTAGAGGTACAATGGTGGCGCATCCCAAAAGGGATTGAGTTAAGCCTTCCTTTATCCTTATCCTATTTTTTAAATGAGAGGAGCTGGTTTTCTTTAAGGTAGCCCATCGCTATGTACGTTAGGATAGGGTAAGAGAGGCGTTACTGAATCGCTATTGTGATGCGCCACGCATTCTATTTCTACTGTGTATGGTGAAGGCGATTTGAATACGTATTTGGCCGTACAATGAATTGCGCTGGCCAGCGGAGAAGTCAGCGCTTTATCGTTCCCAGACAAGTCTCGTAGCAATTTGCCAACTCAGCAGGGATGGAAGGCTTGGCTGGCCTGGGCGCGAAATCCGAAACAGGAACTTGGTATTGGGTGCACGCGACAGTCGGCACCTCCTCCGACTGCGTTACACGCGCCCATATATAGGTTAGGAGGTAGAAATATTTACACATCTGAACCAAATTTAAACGAGAGGTTTCTGGTCAGAACGAATGGACAGCGGTTGCACTTGTGCACTTACATTCTAGTGGACGACGAGGACCGCTCTGAAGCCCCATCGAACGGCATGGCTTTAATCATAGTCTGCACAAGCAATTCGCGACGGAGGCTAGTACCATGAGACTGAAGAACGAAACGAGAATGATAATAGAGAATAACACAACGTGAGAATAAAATGTGCAATGTAAGGCGTATAAGCGAGAAATTGAACCATGACTTGACATGAGATATAAGAAGAGATGTTAGGATAGGCTCAAACTAAAGGCTTGGATAGAGAGAAATGAGCGGTGTGGAAGCCCACGGACATCAGCTGGATTCCTCTCTCCCTGCCTCTCCGTGCAACTGTTTCACATGCGTGCACCTAAACGTGACCTTCAAATCATCAACTCCTCTGATCGCAAACTGGAAACATTCCGACTGCCTGGTTTAACCACAGAGCAGAGATCGCTGGCTGCGACGGCACAACTCGTCGCTTAGGTAGACGTTTGCTCCAGAATGTGTTCACGGGAGAAATCTTACTATTAGGTTGTAACGAAATAAATGGCACTGAACCACTGTAAATTTAAACAGTTAATATCTCGGCTTGTAGGCAAGTTTATTAATTGAAATTAAAACCTTCTGATTCTACACATCCCTGCCAACGTGACACAAGCTTTTTTATCCCAGTAGCATAAAAATCAGAAGTTCTGGAATTGACGAAATCTTCGAAGGCACTTTCGGCATCCTGTTGGTATTTGAATATTTTCCCTACCAAGGAGTCGCCAAGATGCTTGAAGAAACGGTAGTCTGTTGGGGAGATGTCGGGAGAAAACGGAGGATGTGGTAGAGTTTCAATGCTCAGCTCATTCAATTTCTGCAACGTCATTCGTGCTACATGGGGCGAGCATTGTCGTGCAGAAGGAGAACTCGCCTTCGGTTTACCAAGGCCGGCCGGATATCCTTCAACTTTTTCATCATTTCTTCAATTTCAATGCAGTACTTCTCTGCCGTGATGGATTCACCGGGAGGGAGGAAGCTGTGGTGAATAATTCCCAGCGAACACCACCATACTGTCACCATTACTTTCTTTTGGTGCAATTCCGGCTTCGCAAAAACCTTGGGGCTCTCATCGCTGTCCACCCACTGTGCCGATCGTCGCCTGTGTCGTACATTATCCATTTCTCGTCACAGGTTACGATGCGATCAAGGAATGGGTCCGTTTCGTTCCGTAGAAGCAGTGCGGACGAGATCTCATATCGTCGGCTTCTGTGCTCCTCAGACAGCTCGTGAGGCACCCATCTTTCCAGCTTTTTGGTCTTTCCAATTTCCTTCAGATGCCGGGCAGCTGTGTTGTGACTGACGCCAAGAACCTTCGCTATCTCCCTGGTACCTTTGTGTGGATCCTCCTCTACCACATCTCTCAGCTTGTCCTCATCAACATCACTATGCCTCCCACGACCTTCATGTTCTTCCAAGCTCTCATCTCCATTCCGGAACTTCTGATACCAACGATCGCCGTCCGAATTGTGGAACATCCTTGACCGAATGCGGCGTTGATCTTCTCGTCCGCCTCCTTAGCTGTAGTGCCCAGCTTGAATTCATACAAGTAGGTGCCTCGGATTACCCTTTTGTCCATCTGCAAAAAAGTCAATAAAACTCTAAAGTTTTCCCACTTTTACATAGAAAATTTGGTACTCTCCGGTAGAGAAAAGTTTGCGCTTCTAAATGATATGCCACATGTTACGGTTTGTTCTTGATCAAACGCGTAAAGACACGCCAAAAATTGGCGCGAGCCAGTGCCATTTAATTCGTTACAACCTAATAGTATATGTAGAAAGGAATGTCAGCAGATAAACCGCTTGTGTTGTTTCAGTTCAATTGAATATTTCATGAATCCATTAGCATTTGATATTAGGTTGTAAGCAAAGTCAGATTTCGCGCCGTCATGATATAAGAGTTCTAAATTATAATTTCGAAATTTTGAAAAGTTCTAAATTATAATTCCTAATCGTCACTCAATGTTTTGCATTGGTTAAAATGTAGAATACTCGCTCTTTCCAAACGTGTGTTCCGAAAGAATCCCTGACATGCTTAGATCACTAGAACGTCATTTTTCGAAGCGTAAATTAGGGTTTTCGCACACCTAAACTTTATGAGTTATAACATAGTCGAAATTCATCAAAGAAAAACACAGGTGTACAGGCTAAAGAACGAGGATCGCTGAAATGGAAAAAATTGCTTGCTGCTGGATCCCTGCGATTCCTGGGGACTAGGGTGGTTGGAAAACGAGTGATGGCCTGACAGACCCCTAAAGGTGAGCATGACATTTAAAAATAGCAGATGCGAAGTACGGGGAACGGTTGTTAGATTAGATGGCCAAAGACGTCGGCATTCAACATATCGGTGTTGCTGACCACTTCATGGGGTCAGAGAACAGAAATGCCAGTTTTCTGAGTGTCCTCGATAGACAAGCTTGGGGAAGTTCTTCTTAATATGGACACTACACGGAAAAAGAGTTTGTATGGTCTCAAAAAATGGTTCGTACTGCTTAGCATAGGTAGATCTCATAAAGGCTCGGAAAATGTCTGATGATTGAGGAAGAATAACGGCGTAGGAGGTGCTAGCCGAGCTTTTACCACAGCATAATGAAAAGGTGATTTAGGCGATCAGTAGTTCAGCGGATGTCTGGGACAGATTCTAGGTCAGGAAACGCTCACAACAATGAGATCCTAGAAAGCAGGCCACGAAGACACACGTGTACTGTGACGATGAAGCCAATATGGCGAATCGGATGAATACACTGACAAAGTACTTATCAGGAGCGGTGACCCTTATCGAAGGTCGAAGACGAACTGATCTCACACTCTCTCATGCCAAACTACCAGTTTACTACCCCCCCCCCCCCCTCCCCATCGGAGCAAACACGGCGCTTCTGAAGCATCCTATAGAAAAGGTGCCCAAACTGGCTTCATTTATAATTATGTCTTACATTGTGTCGAAATGAAAAGAGAGCGATGCTGTTTTTTGATGGTCATGATGGCACCCTGCGGTCACCGGCAACCAAGTCGATGAGGAAGATCACTTGCCACCATGAGATGATGTCACGGCAACAGCTCATCGTTTAGAATGCAATATGGCAATAGATGGAAAAGTCAGCGTGTAAGAGCGATCCAGAAACCAAGGGAAGCGCGTTCGAGCGTTCTCCCCATAAACCTCTCTTACTGCTTGAGCAGCCTTTCTATTAGGTGGGAAGGAAAGTTCTAGCGGTTTTAACTGGTCCACTTCAAACTATGATAACTCTCTTCATAGTCACCGGATTCAGTCGAAATAAGACCCTTTGGAATCAGCACTTTTTTCCAACGCGACGGTGTTTGACTAATTCCATCAGCGAAGAACTGTATGGTCGAGATGCGGTCGATTCTAGAAAGGCTGTTTTTGCGTGGTCCTGATTTGCGAAGGTTCTATCATCGATGAAGTTCTGAAAGTGCTTGAAAGGTGGTAATCAATTGGCTGAAGTTCAACTCTTAGTTCGTCTGATTTCCGCATGGAGATTTGCGAGACGCGTTGTCGTGAAGAATGAGACCTCTTCCGTCGACCAGCGCCGGCGCCAGCTCACGCAATTTTCGGTACATCTCGTCGATTTCGTCACGGGGGAAGTGCCTGGGAGAGTCGCCGAGGTCAACCTACTGTCCTGGGGCCGGATTCATCAACGACTTACATAACTTTAACAGAGAATTCACAGCGGAAACCTCAGATAACACGGCTTGTCGCTCACCATATCGCTTGATAAGCCGCGCTATCAGGGATTTCGGCTGTAAGTTTCTCCGTTAAATGGCTGTAAGTCGTTGATGAATCCGGCTCCGTATCGTCTTCGATTATCGTACGAACCCACTTTTCATCACATCTGATGACACTATCCAAAAAAGGGGTGGTTTTGATTCCGGACAAGCAAAGAAGAGCAGATTTCGAAATGCGACGATTTCTGGCGATCACTCAAATCGTGGAAAACCCACTTTTCGAGCTTTTTCACATTCCCGAGGCGTTTCACACCACCTGTAACAGAGGTTTTACTAGCTACTAGACCTTCCGTAATCTCACAAACTGTTCGCGATGGATTAACGTCCACGAACACTATCAAACCGCCGTGCTGGATTGTCGTAGGTCTGTCGCTTCAGGGTCGTCTTCGAGGCCGAACGGAATTTCTCGAACCATTGTTGCACAGTCGTTTCTCCAACACTATTCAGCCCCCACACATGGTTGACTTACCGGGATGTTTCTATTTCTGTTTCTGTTCCTGTGCATCACCCCTGTTTGAGATTGAAATGACATATCGTTCACAATTGCTTCTCGACATCCCCAGCGATGTCTTGGAAGTAGCGCAATTATCATGCAATAGGTGAAGCAGAAATTATTCCATCAGATAGAGCGATGAATTCTGTGTGTAGACAAACAAAAACCGGTTGCAAAAAACACTGCCAGAACTTTCCGGCCAACGTAATAAGAACAGCCAACCTATGCTTATACAGTACTGCGCATATGGTTTGGTCAACTGCCGAAAAGAACGCTTTGGAACGTTTCAAAGCGGTTTTTTTTAATAACTTTGTTTATCCACGGATCTCTCTCTAGAGAGCCTTCGGGCTCTCTTGTTAAGAGGGATCTCGGGCCGCTTGTCGCAGGGCCAGGGGGCGTCCCCGGGTGGTGGATAGGGGAATTAAACGCGAACCAAATGCGACCGTGTACTGCCCAGAGACGCAGGTGGGATGCAGGGGATGGACTCCTTGCTCCTGCTGTGTCGGGTCGATGCGTTCCTTGTGCGTGGGAGCGGCATGTTCGTGCACAGTGTGCGTGGATGTGTCCGTGACTGTGCGGATTGTAACTGTGTCGGCTCGGCCAAAAGCTTGCACTCGGTAGACTGGGAGTACATGTAAGGCGATTCGAGGCCGCCTTAAGTCTCGCCCCGTCCCTTCGGGCAGTCTGGCTGGCTGCCCGGAGTTCTTCGCCCGCACGACAGAGCCTGACTAGCTACCCGTGTTGTATTCCAGTCGAACACAGCAGCACTAAAGGGCCTCATTCCCCTGACCCCGAAAGAGCCCCCATTTCTGCAGCGATGGGAAGGACGAGTACGGAGAGGCTGCTAAAATCTCAGGGCCTAACCAGGCTGCGCAAACTGAGAAGGACTAGGATGACGATCTGTACTTACAACGCCCGCACGCTTGCGTCGGAAGCATCCGTCGAGGACCTGATGATGCAAGCCAGGAAGATCAAGTACGACGTCATCGGACTGACCGAGACGAGAAGACACCACCCCCTACACGCCGCCTACGACTCCGGAGAAGAACTGTTCCTCGGAACATGCGACAGCAGGGGAGTAGGCGGCGTTGGTGTCCTCGTCAACACGTACTTGGCCATGAACATCGATTCGTACGAGTCTCTGACAAGCCGAATCGGACGTCTGCGACTGAAGCGATGTGGCTCCGTGCCAGCCTTGACTGTGTTCGTCGCGTATGCCCCAACATCCGACTACGACGAGGAAGACGTCGAGGCCTTCTACGTGGAGCTGGAGAAGTTCTATAAGGAAGATCACACCTTCTACAAGGTGATCGTCGGCGACTTCAACGCCAAGATCGGGCCACGAAGGTCGCCGGAAGAACTTCACATCGGAACCCACGGTTTGGAGTGGAACGAGCAAGGTGAAAGGCTGTCTGAGTTTATCATGTCGACCAAGACCATCCATGGAAACTCGCAGTTCCAGAAGCCTCCCTCCCTACGATGGACCTGGGAATCCCCCGGTGGCCAGTTCCACAACGAGATCGACGACATCATCTTCAACCGCAAGTATTGCCTGACCGACGTTTCCGTTGTCCCCAAGTTCTACACGGGATCGGACCACCGCCTCCTTCGCGCGAGGTTCCGCTTTTCGCGTCAAGGAGAGAAGGCCGCGAAGTTCAAGAAGAGGAGTCCCAGAACGACCATCAACTGGGATCTCTACACCTCTCTTGTCGGCCTTTGGGAAGATGCCGTCATGGACAACGTCGACGAGGAATACGATCGCTTCGTGCACCATCTCCACGATAGTGCTAAGGGAGCCGAGAGCTTGAAGACCACCAAGAGACGCCTGTCTCCGGAAACTCTCGAGCTGATACGCCAGCGTGGAACAGCACGAGCGTCAGGCAACTATCAACTGACGTCCGAGCTTGCAAAGCTATGCAGAACGGCGATAAAGGAAGATCTGAAGGAGAGAAGGGCAGAAGTGTTGGCTGAAGCAGCAGAGGCAGGGCTGAGCATCCACAATGCCCGCCGGAACTTCAAGACCAAGATGACCGCTCTCCGACGTCCTGACGGAACCTTTACCTCTTCCAGAAGGACCATGGAGAAAGTCATCCATGACTTCTACTCCGATCTCTTCGATAGCCACGTCCACCTGCCCCTACGCCATCTTCCGCAGGATGGATACGTCATCCCCTCTGTTCTCCCTTCCGAAATCGGACACGCCATCTCGTCGGTGAAGAAACGTACAGCACCCGGTCCTGACAGGATCAGAGCTGAATATCTGAATAATGTCCCGCCAGCGCTCATCAACACCTTGGCGCGGCTCTTCACACGCTACCTGTCCGAATGCAAGGTTCCATCTCAGTGGAAGACCAGCAAGACCGTCTTGCTGTACAAGAAGGGAGACGTGCACGACATTGGCAACTATCGCTCGATCTGCCTGTTGTCCGTAGTCTACAAGCTGTTCACTCGAGTCATCCTGAATAGGATTAGTAGAACGCTGGACGAAGGACAGCCATGCGAACAAGCAGGATTTCGGAGAGGATTCAGTACGATCGACCACATACACACCATTACGAAGCTCATCGAAGTGTCGCGAGTGTACAAGCTGCCGCTGTGCCTTACGTTCATCGACCTGAAGAAGGCATTCGACTCCGTCGAGACTGAAGCGGTCATGGAAGCCCTGCTCACACAGGGCGTTCCTACTCAGTACATCAGAGTCCTTCGAGAGCTGTACAGTGAATTCACGACCAAGATCTCACCATTCTACAACGACGTCGTCATTGACGTGAAGAGAGGGGTTCGACAAGGGGATACCATATCCCCGAAGCTCTTCAGCGCCACCCTCGAAAACGTCATGCGCGAACTAGAATGGGATGACATGGGAGTGAAGGTCGACGGCCGGCAACTGCACCATCTCCGGTTCGCTGACGATATCGTGCTCATAACACCGAGCATCACTCAGGCGGAACGAATGCTGGCCGACTTCGATCGTGTATGTGGAAGCGTTGGACTGCAGCTGAATCTTACGAAGACGATGTTCATGAAGAACGGATGGGTTTCTGATGCCCCATTCTCGCTCAACGGAACGAACGTCTCCGAATGCTCCAGCTATGTGTATCTGGGTCGCGAAGTCAACATGGCCAACGACCTAGCACCAGAGCTGAGCAGGAGGAAACGAGCGGCTTGGGGAGCTTTCAAGAGCGTCGAAGAAGTCGCGAAGAAGACGAAGAACGTCCGACTCCGTGCCCACCTATTCGACTCCACTGTTCTTCCTGCCCTAACATACGCCTCAGAGACCTGGGCTATACGAAAGCAGGATGAACACGCGATCAGCGTCGCGCAGCGTGGAATCGAGAGGACGATGCTCGGAGTGACACGACTCACGCAAGTGAGAGAAGGCCTCCGGAGTTCCGAGCTTCGCCGACGTTCGAAGATCAGAGACGCTGTCGCATGGGCCAAGTCGTCGAAAATTAGGTGGGCCGGCCACGTAATGCGATTCGCAGACACCCGCTGGACGAGAGCCGTCACAGACTGGATTCCGCGGGATGTCAAAAGAACACCAGGACGCCCACCAACGCGTTGGTCGGACTTCTTCGTGAAAGCCCTGAACGACCGATATGACGCTCTTCGTGTCCCTCGAGCGAGGAGGATCCATTGGACCACTCTGGCACGCGACAGGGACGAATGGAGACGCTGCTGGCGCCCGCTCGAGCAAGTCGATGATCAACGGGACGACAGGTGATACAGGTGAACTTTGTTTATAATTAAACACTTGTAAAAAGACACATATATATCTTTTGACATATAAATCAATAGAGTTGAACAATGCATATAGGCCGGACACAATCAATCGAGTGGGCGCGACAGCCTGTAGAGTGAGCGTTTGAGGAGTTTATCGAAAATTCCCAGCCGTCCTATTCAAGAATTGCTCTAAGACTGCCCAGCTTGCCTTTGGAGTGCGCCGTGAACAATGCATATAGAATCGAACCTATCAGTCGAGTGGGCGACCGCTCGCGAACTGAACGCGCGGGCGTGTTCGGAGCGCAATAACTCTGTCAGGTGCGAATCTTTCCGGCTGAAACTTGTGGATTTGTAGCCACTGGACGTTCTGTTAGAGTTGTAAAGAACAGCGTTGTAGCTTCTAAATAGGCGAAATTACAGCGGTGCGAATATGCGGGCTAGGCTTCTGTGACACGATTTTTCTGACTTCAGTGGACCCCTGCAGGAAGAAGCGATGAGCTGACGGCCTGCAAATGCACAGTCAAGCAGCCCACTTAAGGTGATCTAAGAGGAAAGGCTCACTGCTCTCCAGTTGCCTAAACTGCCTTAGCCCCAGGTGCCAGCAGAGGGCAGTTGTGAAGCTTCCTACACCCTTACTCGCCCATATTTGAGTTTTCGACACTCGCAGTGGTAACGATCTATTTAGCTTGAAGAGCTCTATCGAACCACATTAACTCCGAACAATTTTGAAAATATAGGTTTTTTGACAATTTCACCTCGGGGACGAGGCCGCTCTAGGCCGCGCGGCGGATGGGATTGATGTCTTCGAAGTTGGCCGTGTTTGATACCATTCGATAGAACTTTTCATGCTGAATTTAATGATGTTACTAAGAGTAGCAAGAACTGTAATCTGGGCGAGTAGGAGCAGAGAGAACATCGATCGTTGTTGTGCTAAATTGCAGCGCCTCGTTGTCCAGTTGCTCGCGAACTCCAAAGGCAAGCTGTACAGTCTCAGAGGAATTCCTGAGTCGGGCGGCTGGGAATTTTCGATAGAACTCTACAAACGCTCCGTTAAAACTCCCCAAACGCTCACTCTACAGATTGCCGTGCCCACTCGATTGATAGGTTCAATTCTATATGCATTGTTCACGGCGCACTCCAAAGACAAGCTGGACAGTCTTAGAGCAATTTCTGAGTAGGGCGGCCGGAAATTTCCGATAAAACTCCCCAAACGCTCATTCTACAGACTGTCGCGCCCACCCGATTGATTATGTCCGGCCCATATGCATTGTTCAACTCTATTGATTTGCAGTCCCCTCCCGTTATAACGCCTCCGGATAAGACGCGACTCTCGATATAACGTAGATTTTCCTTAACCCCGGCCAGTTTACCTTTACCTCAATACAAATCAAATCCGCTTAGGACGCGTCGGATATAACACTACTCCCGTTATAGTTCTGAGGTTAACTTTGCGTTCAAAATGACTCCCGTTGTAGCGCGGCCAGAGTTCAGTTCCGTGCCCACACAAAAATTCAGACGAGCAAGATGTTGACCGCGTCTGCAACCAGACCCACCCTTCGATTGCTTCGTTCATAGTCACGACCAGCACCCGTGTGGCAACGTATTAGATGCATATCAATGTTCTCCTCGCACGCGCGGTCTCCAGAAGTGTTCATAGTCAGTAACATGTTGAACACAGCGGAAGACTCCTGGTAGTCGTTAGAAGCTTCCGAACATTGGGAGATTTCCTCTATCGGGAACGAGAGAGGATGTGGAAATAAACTCTGATTATTCAAAACATTGCCCTACACTTATGATTAAAGGCTAAAGCTGCTAGTATGAATGCTACACACTGCTACGGGATGTTTTGTTGCGTCAGAACTTTCACACCATGCGGGACTTGTGCCGTCATCCTCTGCTTTTCGGCAAAGATTACAGCTGCAGCGCCGTTTGATCGCACTCAACATTCCGAAATCATGGGATAGTGCTGATAAGCCATTTGCAGCAAGGATGCCTCGGATGTGGCGCACGATTTAACAGCGCTGATAGCGTAGTGGGCTAAAATCTTGCCGCAGGCTTAGAATACTGGTTCGATTCGCACCTGTCGCGGTAGTTTTGATCACAACAAAAGATCTTACAACATTGGGTTGCGCAATTGTGCTGTTGATCACCTCTGACCACCCTTGTAACTCTGTTATTCCTTGCACTCGTTTTGCGTACTTATGCATATAACGGAGAGTATCTCTAATGGTTCCGAGCTTCGCCGACGTTCGAAGATCAGAGACGCTGTCGCGTGGGCCTAGTTGTCGAAAATTAGGTGGGCCGGCCACGTAATGCGCTTCGCAGACACCCGCTGGACGAGAGCCGTCACCGACTGGATTCCAAGGGATGTCAAGAGAACACCGGGACGCCCACCAACGCGTTGGTCGGACTTCTTCGTGAAAGTCCTGAACGACCGATATGACGCTCGATGGAGACGATGGAGACGATGATGGAGACGCTGCTGGCGCCCGCTCGAGCAAGTCGATGATCAACGGGACGACAGGTGATACAGGTGATCTCTAATGGTAAGGACAGGGCTTCATTAATAATTTAAAGTTGTTCTTCGCCATCACACTCTTTTCATGGCCACATATTTCATCCCTATAGCCATATTTAGTCATTATGTGTGATTTTAGATAAATCTGTGCGTAAATTGTGTAAAAAATTTCAACACTGGCTAAAACGCGACTCCTGTTATAACACCGATTTTCTTTCGTCCCTTCAAACGCGTTTTAACGATAGGGACTGTATATGTCAAAAGATAGAGCTCGAGCTGCTGAGCTCAAATCTATGCTTCTTTTCACAAGCTTGATTATAAAAAAAGTAATTTAAAAAGCCGCTTTGCAACGTTCCAAAGCGTTCTTTTCGGCAATTGACCAAATCATATCAAGCGATATGGTGAGCGATAAGCCGCGTTATCTGAGCTCTTCGCTTACAATAAAGTTACTGCAGTAACTTTGATGAATCCGGCCCCTGGAGTTTCCTCCCTTGCCCAATTCGGAAGCATATAAAACACGGATATGTAACCGAAACAAGGAGAAAAGACTGCATTTACACATTTATTTCGCTGTATGTAGCTAGTCGCCGCAGCAGGCCATGTTGACCCCCCCCCCCCCCAACCCGATTTGCGCCCAGTTGCCGTTCAGAAAAGAGGAGTCTCGGCTTAAATGATTCTAATGGTAAGATTTTTGCACGCCTGAGGCATTATGGACCGTATTCTAACTGAATAGATGTGCTTATTTCCACCATTATAAAATCTTTTGCTTCCAAACTGGTAAATATTCCATCCTGGGATCGAATATGGATGTGCCGGTGACCGACAGATCAGTAATGGTGGCTCCACGTTTCTGCAAGCTTATTCGGCCTGGACTCACAAGGGAAGGGTGTGAAGCGTATGTCTGAAAGGGGGAGCGAGTCACATAGGGAGAATCCTCACCCCTCAAATGTTTTGAAAATGTGTTTATTTTTTGCCAAGTCGTTAAACCCAAGGAGTAGGGGTCACGATGGGATACGGCGCAGCACGCTTTTGGGGGTCTGTACGCCCGCGATGCGCCTGCAGCCAGTGGCTCGGAGCGCAGGTGGGTAGAGGGTTGACTCGAGCGGGGAGGTCAGGTGTTTGGTTCCTGTGCGCTGCTGCTTTTTTGCATTTCAACTGATTGGTAGAGATTTGGGGGATTCTCACGTCTACACCATTTTCAGACGTTTTCTGCGCATTTTTGCAACGGTATCACCTGTATCACCTGTCGTCCCGTTGATCATCGACTTGCTCGAGCGGGCGCCAGCAGCGTCTCCATTCGTCCCTGTCGCGTGCCAGAGTGGTCCAATGGATCCTCCTCGCTCGAGGGACACGAAGAGCGTCATATCGGTCGTTCAGGGCTTCCACGAAGAAGTCCGACCAACGCATTGGTGGGCGTCCTGGTGTTCTTTTGACATCCCGCGGAATCCAGTCTGTGACGGCTCTCGTCCAGCGGGTGTCTGCGAATCGCATTACGTGGCCGGCCCACCTAATTTTCGACGACTTGGCCCATGCGACAGCGTCTCTGATCTTCGAACGTCGGCGAAGCTCGGAACTCCGGAGGCCTTCACTCACTTGCGTGAGTCGTGTCACTCCGAGCATCGTCCTCTCGATTCCACGCTGCGCGACGCTGATCAACGGTACGTTGTTTTGCAACGGTACGTTATGGTATTCAACATGGCGATGTATAAATGTTCAACACCAGTGATACACAGGTACAAGAGGCATGAAGCACCACTGGGCACATTACGGGTAGCGTATAAAGGTTACAGGCTCCTCATAGTCTGTTTCCATACGTGGACCAAAGGCCTCGGAAAAAACCGTCCTTCGCGGATTTTCAAAGGAGACCACGTTGTGACGTCGGAGGTGGTTCAAATGAGAAACGAGGTGTGCGGATCCCGCAATTTTAGCTAAACGGCATCGATACACTCTCTCCCTCATGTCTGCCTCTCACCTGGAAATCAGAGGTCTGCTGAAGGTCTTCTAGAACCTAACACCAACAATGTCCGCCGACGGTCGAGTGGTGATCCACCTGCCACGCCGAAGTGTGGCCCACCTTTAGACAAGGAATCCTCGAAGGAAGAAATCAAGCTGGCCGAACGGATAGCCAGCATACTCAAGGACTTCGAAGCACGTCAACTTGAAGCTGATGAAGAGAACAGCTGGAAGTGGTGGAAGAAGAAGAGGAAGATTGGGATCTGCAAGATGAACTGATGGACGTGGAGAGGCAAGCAAGCAGTGGGCGTATGACAACGATTTCGGGTGGAACTCTTGTTTCGGAGGAAAGGGTACGTCTTCAATTGGGGCTAAAAGGGTACGTCTTCAATTTCTGCGCATTTTTCCAGCTGTATGCTGTGGTATTCAACATGGTGATAAATGTTAAGCACCAGTGATACGCAGGTAAAAAGTGCATGTGTAGTGAATCGCGGTGTCTTCCTCCATGGTTATCGGCACGCAACCGAAATCCGATTGAAGACGTACCCTTTCCTCCGAAACAAGAGTTCCACCCGAAAACGATGTCATATGCCAACTGCTTGCTTGCCTCTCCACGTCCATCAGTTCATGTTGCAGATCCCAATCTTCCTCTTCTTCTTCCACCACTTCCAGCTGTTCGTCTTCATCAGCTTCAAGTTGACGTGCTTCGAAGTCCTTGAGTATGCTGGCCATCCGTTCAACCGCTTGATTTCTTCCCTCGAAGATTCCTTGTCTAAAGCTGGGCCCCACTTCGCGTGAGCAGGTGGATCACCACTCGACCGTCGGCGGACATTGTTGGTGTTAGGTTCTAGAAAACCTTCAGCAGACCTCTGACTTTCAGGTGACAGGCAGACGTGAAGGAGAGAGTGTATCGATGCCGTTTAGCTTAATTTGCGGAATCCGCACACCTCGTTTCTCATTTGAAGCACCTCCGACGTCATAACGTGGTCTCCTTTGAAAATCCGAGCAGGACGGTTTTTTCCGAGGCCTTTGGTCCACGTATGGAAACAGACTATGAGGAGCCTGTAGACTTTATACGCTACCCGTAATGTGCCCAGTGGTGCTTCATTCCCCTTGTACCTGTGTATCACTGGTGTTGAACATTTATACATCGCCATGTTGAATACCACAAAGCACCGCTGGAAAAATGAGAACGTCTGAAATGGTATAGATGTCAGAATCCCTCAACTCTCTACCAATCAGTTGAAATGCAAAGGTGCAGCATCGAGGAAGAGCCAATCCCCTGACCTCTCTCGCATTAGTCAACCACTACCCACCTGCGCTCCGAGCCACTGGCTACGTAAGCATTGCGGGCGTACAAGACCTCCAAACGCTGCTGCGTCGTATCTCATTGTGACCTCATACTCCTTGGGTTTAGCGAATTGGCAAAAATTAAACACATTTACAAACCAATTGAGGGATTAGGATTCTCCCTATATGACTCGCTAGGACCGACCACAACGAGCTTCTCATTATCGGAGCAAAGGTGGACAGAAAGAATATTGGCGGAGTTGGATTTCTCGTCAATTCGACAGTGCACCACCTCAGTAGACTCTTACAAGATCATCAGTCCGCGAGTAGCTGTTCTTCGTCTGGAAACCAAAGATCAAGGAACCATCTCCATCATAAATGGATATGCTCCAACATCTGCGGCCACAGATGAAGAAAAGGAGGAATTCTACAAGCTGTTCGAAAGGACTGTCAACGACGAGAAGAGCTACTACAAAGTTGTCGTTGGTGACTTTAACGCCATCGTCGGTACGAATGATCATGACGAATGGAGGCTAGGACTACATGGAACCTCCTCAAGGAACGAAAACGGAGAGCGCCTGGTAGACTTCCTATCCGCGTGCCGTCTCTACCATGGAAATTCTATGTTTAAGAAGCCTTCAAACCGGCGATGGACCTGGGAAAGCCCAAATGGAGGAACACGTTCGGAGATCGACCATGTTCTTACAAACAGACGCTGGAGTCTGTTCGACGTCTCCGTGCTGCCTTCATTTGACACCGGCTCGGATCACCGTCTTGTCCGTGCGAAGCTGACTCTCAAAAAGAGGATGTTCAAGCATGACACTCATAAACCGGCACCGGTGAGGATCCCCACATTCAAGTCTGAGGAGTTGGAATATGCAATAAAGTCGTATGATTGGAATCTTCTTGAAGATCCATCGGAAGACTACGACCTTCTCTCCAAAGGACTGTTGAAATGTGCTAGCAGCTCTTGCGGAGCCACATCACCGTCTGCTTCAAGACTCAATGCACATGCGATTAAACTCTTGGAGCAAAGAAGAGCTGTTAAACAGGATCCTAATGCTTCCCATCTGGAAAAAGTCACTATCTCGAAGGTCTGTCGAATTGCAGTGAAGGAGTCCTTTCAAGCCTACAAAGATTGAAGCTGTTAGAAGCCGCTGGGAAAGGTTCAAGCATAAAGCGCTGCAAACGAGATCTCTGCGATCAGAAGGCAATAATGTCAGCCCTTGTGGATGGGAGTGGAACAACGCAAACGTCTCGAAGAGCGATGGAGACCATCTTCCAAGAATTCTACACAGATCTGTTCCGTTCTTCCATCACTGTCCCGAAATGCTTGATGCCACCAGCAGCTGAGGAAGTACCTCCCATTCTGGAATCAGAAGTTGTTCATGCCATCAGAAGGGTGAAGCCAGGCACTGCTCCCGGACCGGACGGCATTTCTGCTGACCTCCTTCGTGCGGGTGGTAGTGCCCTCTGCTCACTTCTTGCCAAGCACTTCAACCACTACATCCGGCTTGGTAGGATTCCGAACTCATGGAAGGAGTCGAAAACAGTTCTAATCTTCAAAAAAGGTCGGCAGGAGGATATCAACAACCATCGATCCATCAGTCTTCTCTCGTTTGTGTACAAGATCTTCACCATGCTTGGATGAGTATCAGCCTGTGGAGCAAGCAGGGTTTCGCAGGGATTTCCCCTGCATGGACCATATTCAGACTGTCTCACAACTCATCGAAAGGAGCCGCGAATACCACATCCCAGTTGTCGTTGTCTTCGTGGATTATAGCAAAGCGTTCAACTGTGGAAATCAACGCCATTCTGAACGCGCTTGTGCATCCTGGTATACCATCGCCCTACATACGACTTCTCAACGACTTCTCGAACACATCTACTACCACCCAGTTGTTCGATCGAAAGCTTAAGATTCCTATCGGGAAAGGAGTACGGCAGGGAGACACGATTTCTCCTAAGCTATTCACAGCGGCACTCCAGGATGCCATGAAGGAGTTGAACTGGGACGATAAAGGCTACCTTGTCGACGGTAAACGGATCAGCAACCTTCGATTCGCCGACGATATTGTTCTCATCTCTACCAGCACGGCAGAGGTCGAGGAGATGCTGAACGAGCTCAATGTGGCAGGTATGAAGATTGGATTGGACAGGAATATGTCCAAAACGCAATTTATGGTCAACCAGTGGTGTGACACGGGACTCGTAAGGTTAAATGGAGTCGCTCTACAACAGGTCGACTCCTAGGTCTATCTGGGAAGATAGCTGAACATGGATAACGACCTCGCTCCTGAAATCGCCCGCAGGAGACGCGCAGCATGGGCAGCCTTCAGTTCGATTCGCGAAGTCACCGATCAGGTCAAGGATCCCGGCCTCAGAGCCTCGATATTCAACGCCTCTGTACTGCCTGCGATGTGTTACGCGACGGAAACCTGGCCCGACAACAAGACAATCGCCAGAGCGATGCAAGCTACGCATCGTGCACTGGAGAGATGTCTTCTAAGGAGAAGCCTTCGTCAGCAATGGCAAGAAGGCCTACGAAGCTCGGAGCTACGGGAGAAGTCGCAATTAGCAGACCCGCTGCAGTACATCAAGAAGTCCAAATATCGCTGGGCCGGACACCTGCTTCGACGAAAGGACGATAGATGGAGTCTCCGTGTCACAGAATGGCTCCCGAGAGACCATAAGAGACCACTGGGACGACCGCCAACGCGATGGGCAGACTCATTCTCAAGATCTTTCAGAGAACGGAGTCTGCCTCACTGGATGCAAGCAGCCAGAGATCGAGCGGTCTGGAAGAGTTGTGGTCCCCGCTGAGAAGACCTCCAGCCGACAAAGGACCATCAAAGTATCAAAGTAAGTATGACTCGCTCCCCCCCCCCCCCCGTTCAGACATACGCATCAGACCCTTTCCTTCTCAGTAGCAACGATCTTAACTCCGCTGACTCATTCTGCCGTTCACTAGGTAGTATTTTTTGCAAAATGTGATATTATGTTGTGGTAATGTGCAGATGCTCCAAGCCTAAAGCTATGTGGTGGGTATGCATTTATTCTGCAACTGTTCTTGTTCCACCGTACGACATTTTCCTATTAATCAAATGAAAGTCCCATTCTGAAGCATGATCCTCCTTTTAATACAAAAATCACTACTTTTCTGCACTTCCAAGTAAGCCTGAAACCATCCCTGTTTCTGAAACAAATTGACGTAACTTCAGAAGATGAATTTCCTCTCTTGGGGAAGTGAATGAAAAAAATCCCAAAAGAAGGAAGGAAGGAAGGAATAAATCCGTTTTGCGATGCGTCGCGCAATCTAAATATGTACATCTACGGGATGTCGTGAAGGCAAGTGGAACTATTGGCACATATTTGGCCTGAACGATGACTTGCAGAGGGCTGGTCGATGGACAAATCGGTGCTTTTTCCATCGTAAACTAGTTTGATCTCAATTCGCTGACCACATAGGGACGGAAGATCTTACTGGCATGGGGGAGAAATCGGAATCAGGAGTTTGGATTCGTGTGCACCGACAGCCAGCACTACCAAGCGTCTTTAAAATTTCCAAAGAAAGGATTAGTAGGTTTTTCAAATCGAAAATTCATAACAACCTTCGTAGAGACTGCGTACTTCAAATAGTAAGAGTTCGCGTGATTTGAAAGGCTCCGGCCCCTAGTTTAGTTTTTCAGAAGTGTCTAGTTTACTTTGAAAAAAAATCCTATGACGTGAAAATGGCACATTTGCACAAGCCTAATTTCATACCTGTCCAACCAACCCGTAGTAAGTTGATGTTTGAATGGTCTTCTGGATATCCGCTTTAAAGATGAACCTATCTTAGTACTGGAGACACAAACCAGACACACAAAACACAAAAAAAGACAATAGGGAATCTTTATTAGAGTGTATGTACAGGCGAATACGAGGCACAAAGTGAGTATCACAGTGGAAACTGATGCTGAGGTGACTGATGTCAAAAATGCTATACATCCGTCGCTTTCCTCGTGTCGACGTACTTTTCTGAAAAATATTCGTCGAAATTCCCAGCTAAATAACTTGAAAATCTATAGTAAGGTTTGGCTGTACAGCATAGATGTATTTGAGAATTAGAAGCCAAAGAACTGAAATTTACGAAAATGAATCATACAATATAAGAGAGCAGAGAGGTAGATTAGATTTGAAACCCTTTCCATATCGTAAACAAACTTTCAGCTAAAGGCAACAAAGCAAAGGCGTGGAGAGTTCTCGCCGATGGCCTCACCTGATATCAATTTCGACCGTTGCATGTCCACTCGCACGAACCACACACCGATGGCCAGGATTCCTATTACCAGCAAACACGTGATTGTGTAGATCACAATCAGCCACGCTGTCCACATCTAAAAAATGGTAGGTGAAGGCGATACTTTGTTTTAACGACTCGATAAGATCGCGTTTTCACGGAGAAGCGCAAGACAGAAGACACGATCCTGCATCAGAAGGAATTGATCACCGCGGTCTACACTCTAGTGCGAAAACTATAGTGCGAAAAAACACTATTTATAGATAAAAACTATTTATAGAGACACTGAATCGGTCGTAGAGAGAATCATCAAGGTGAGACTGCCTCCAATCTTAAAGTACGGTAGAGTGCCATGAATTACGCGACAATCGCTTGATTATCCATCTCTTTTTCAACAACTGTCCCACGGTTCCCATGAGCCTACCTTCGATCCCATGCTGTAGCTTATGGGGGTACTTGATTGTCGACCGATCGTGGCGTACAGCTCAGCGCCCGCCGCGTGCTAAAGTTTGGAGCACCGTTTTAGTCATGAAACTGAATACTTTCCCAAACAAGAGAGATCGTAGTTACGCAATTTTTGTATTAAACACAGAGCACTTTATTCTGACCGAAGTCGTTCTGCGCAACTTCATCTTACTCAAAAATTTGCCTTAAAATGAAGATTCGGTAAAACCTTGCGCATTGTGCACTTTTCAGCAGCAATATTTTATTCATTTCTTTAATTGTTGAAATACTCTGCACAAGACAAGAGTGAGATAAAACTGCAATGCAACAAACACCAAAATTGACAACAAAAGTAGCTCCTAAACACCTAACACCCAGAGAAATCACATCACCAGAGAATTTGTTCTGCTGCAATGCGTTTGAAGGAATATTTGGATTCCGGGAGGGAGGTACTCTCACTAAGTTGTAGGTAGGCTGCACCTGCTCAAACTGTGAAAAAATAGAAATTGGCAATGCTTCTTCTGAATAGCACTTGTACTTGCAATCAAGCAAGCATCGCGCTCTACTCTACTCTCAATGCTGATACCACCCAAGATTGCCATTTTCCTGGTCCCTAAGGTACTTTATAGATATTTGCTGTCAGCGAAAGGAAAAGAATCTTTCGAGCATTTGAATAACATATTTTTGGGAGACCAACTATGTACGTTGAGCAATATTTATAGAAAAGTGAGGAAACTGTACAAATAGCAACACTACATAATGGGGTGCAAAAAAGCTATGCGGTTATGAAACTCAAAGAAAGAATAATGGTGCGATTTCAATTCCATGAAAAATATATGGAAATTATGAAAGAAAAAAGCAACAGGGAAGGCAAGAGCTGACGTGTATGAAGAATTGGGAAGTTCCGATTTAACTGTCATGTTGCTAAAAAATACAGCAAATCATTTAAAAATCAGCCCAGAAGGTGGGATAATGTAACACTAAGTTTATGCATGATATAAATAGTTTTGACTTGGGATTTGCTGAGACATGGCAGCATCTAGGAGCTCTTAAATATTGCAGAATAATAACGTAACCGATTACAAGTATTATTCGAGGCGTTATTCGAAGACAGATGAACAATCAGAATACGCGATGCTCATTTTGTTCACATTAGATTCGAAAAAAATCCAAAGAATTTCCATCCACGGAAGAGAATAACGAGGCATGCCACTGCTCCGTCTCCTTAAAATTAGTTGGGATGGCAGCGTTATCCCAAAAATCAAATTGGTAGTAAAGAATGGAAGTAACAATTGAAAATGACGAGTTGAATAAACAAATATATAATATACATAATATATAATATACATAGACCTGTGCACATACTATTATGGAAGAATATATAATTTGCATATAGAGCGCGATTTAGCAATTCATCTCGATATGTGTTGTACCAAAGTATGAAAAAGGGATGAAAAGCCACATAAGATGTAAATGATTTTAGCAAAATAGAGACTCCAAGGTACAAGGTTTGTTACCAGTAATTCAAAAAAGCTACCTGTAATAAAAAATAAAGGAAGAAGAAAAGGCAAAAATAATAAAAATAACAATGGGAACATTGTGGTGCAAAGGCGACGCGAGGGATTGACTGATGTCGCTTTCATTCTTATGCTTATAAATAAAGTCGAAAATACTCAAAAAGGTATGGTATCCGAAAGGCATCGTTTCTTTATTTATCATGATGGTAGTTCAGTTAAGGGAGGCACCGACTGTCACGTGCACGCTGATTCCAGGTGTTTGTTTCGGGTCTCACGTAGACCAGCTAAATCTTTTATCCCTCAGGGGTTAGTTATTTGGTAACGTGCTTGCCTACGAAGGATTAAACACTGAGTTGGACTCCTCAAGTCATTGTGTAGGCCAAGCACTCACTAAAACAAAATTGCCTCCGCCTGGTAGTACTGGAATGCGTTGCGCATCCAACCGCAAATAAACCTTTTGCGACTTAAGATTTGGGGATTTATCGTTTCGAGTCCATCCATTACATTGGAAAGTTTTTCACACTCTAGGTGAGTTCGTGGAATTGGAATGGACCATACTTGGCTGCTACACGAGCGTCCAGAAGAGGTTTGTTGGGCAACAGAAGGCAATAATGGCCATGAATTTGCAGATGATAAGCCATCGCTGAAGAGCTCAACCTCAAAACCTGGTCTTATGGGTGGAACTCATTTCGCAATGGTGCTCACTATCTTGGTGACGCAAGCTGTTAGGTGCAAAATAAAAAGATCTACCGAATGTTCAAAGAAAGCTTATCGTTAAGTAGAAGAAGAAAAGAAAAGAAGAAAGCAGTGGTTCCGGGTAACAGGCAGACATTCAATACTAAATGAAGCTTCACGCTTCAGACATGACGTCGAGCAGCGAAATGTCGACCGCTATATTTCCGTTGCGAGGCGCTTTTTTCGAGAGAAAAAGTTCGTCCGTGACTGGTTTCAGTCTAATTGAAGCACTAGAGAAATCAGCAGTCGTATGCGTAGAAAGCGAAGGAAGGAGTGCAGGAGACGAGACGAACGTGATGGGAATCAATGCGTGAATAGGGCGCTGCGCTTCTGCTTCTAGTGCAAATTCGACTGCCTTTTCTCATTTTTTGGCTGACCTTTCAAGCCGCAATAAGACTTGCGCGCGGTTATTAGCTGCCATCTATTACAATCCATTACAGCCATCATCTAAAGGTGTAATTGTCTTCCTTAATGCTTAAGAAGAAAAAAAGGGAGACTAGTCTCCCTTCCAAGACAAGAGCTATAGAGGGGTTGAGTTATGAGTAGTTCATTTCATGCAGATATTAATCAACGTCGTCATTATTCATATTGAACGTGGTACTGTAAAGAACTTGCTCACGTACAGTAAAAGAGCATACTCGTAACTATTAGCAAGTCGAAAAAAGCCAGAAAGCCCATTCTAGCCATAAGGCATAAACACAGTAACTAATCCATTCCCCTTGGAATGCGCCACGCATTCTAGTTCCATTGTTCAAGTTTAGTGTTCTGTCCACCTCCAATAAGCCTGGTGCTAATCCATCAACTTGAGTTGGATGGAATTTAGCTTGCACGAAGTGAGACGTGATCCTGTATCCTGTAATCGATTGGGGGTGCCTTGCAAGCAAGTATTCCTAACCAATGCATCACCAACGCTACAAAATTTTTTCTTACATATTTTTTCTTACAGAAGATCAAGGCCTGGGTCTGTCGGAGTTAAGGCGCAACTGCAACATCAATCCATTTCAGTATAACTGCGCGTGAACCCTCCGAGCTGTTATGTGTATCCACATATTCTTTTATCATAAGCTTATCGCTGACGTCGTATGCATTAAGATTTTTAGGAAATTAAAGCACGAAGAGTAAGGAATAAAGGTGAGTTTTTATCAATTCTGTTCGAATGCACTCCTTTTATCTTTTTTGCTGAATATTCGGTTTGTTCCTTAATTCTCTATGGGTAGACGATGATGGGGAGATTGTGAAGGTTCTCCAGACAAGCGTGGCGCATATTCGTCAGAAATGCTTTGTTGGTTCAAGAACAACTCCAACCTGGAGCATACTCTTCCAGCATGCGGACCGGCTCTTTGCCGTATGAGGCTAAAATCGTCGTTCCAAGACAATAGACTACAGTTAAGGACCCGAAGGGTGTAAGAAGCGCAGTAGGAGGAGGTGCCAGCTGTCGTGCTCACCCGGTACCAGGTTTGTGGCTCGCCAACCAAGCCTCTCAACTCTCCGGGGTCGGTGAATTGGTATCAGACTAGTCTTGTCTGGGAAGGATAAAGCGCTTAGTTGCTCATCGGCTGGCCACCGCAAGTCTTTGTATGGCCAAACACGCATTCAAATCGCCTCCACGATATCCCGTAGAAGTACGTAGAACGCTTCTACGGGATGTTGTAGAACATTCCAAAAGGGTACCGCCGTCCTTTATCTTTCATCCTTAACGACCCGAATAACAGTGTGAATACCTCATGATATTGGGAGCTTCTACGTGGGTAGGGAATGTCGGGAGGTGAGTAAGAGGTTAGGCTCACATTTCAGTTTCCCGACCCACGTACAAGTTCCCACTTTCCCGATCTTTTTTTGCTGAACTCCTACCTGTACCACTTTCGCAAAGGATGTTAGCGTTGCAGCAGCAGCCTCCTTGCCATCTACTTTCAACGCAAGTCGATCAAAAGCTTAGTGAAGCGCTTTACATGCGATAGGCATAAATTATGAGCGGTAAACGTCGGCGTTATTTGGTTACTTTGAGCAAGAGGTCACGCATTCCAGCTGTACGGGTTTTGGTGGAGGCAACTTGAGGGCGTATTTGGCCATACAATGACTTGTCGTGGCTAGCCGGATAGGTCAGCGCTTTATTCTTCCCAGACAAGTCTGGTACCATTTCACCGACTCCGGAAGGATTGTAGGCTTCATTAGTTGGCCTGGCCGGGAAATCCGAACCGGGAAACTTTGGGAGCGGTTTCAAAGTTCATGAACTCAGAATCCCAAGGCCTCCACAATATTCCGCAGAAGTAGAGTGTTTGGAGAATCCCAATCCAAGATTGACGAACGTTATCCTTCACCGCTTATCCTTCACTCAGTAACTTCGCGGCGCAGAGAAATTGAAATATCTTAGACACTACCATCCTCATCATAACTGTTTCCTCGGTGCCAAAGTCATTTTATTTCGCATCTGTTAACAAGGGTTTGTTTTGTTACGGCGTAGCGGTCTAGAAAAACCCACATCTTGGAGAGGGATCAGATCGAGGAACGCTTAAGCCTGCTATATGTTATGCATTTCCTTGGTTTGTTCGCTTTAGTAAAGCTCACAAATAATGTGCACTAAGTAAGTAAACAAATAAATAATTAAATAAATTTCAGACATTTGTGATCGGCCTACTCCTCGTTTCTTTTAGGGTCAGCAACGACACTCCTCCACCAGTTACTGGCAGTCTTGGAAATCAAACCCTCCGCCCTTCCTCTCACAGCATTTTTTGCGAACAAAGTATCGCTTCTGCCATCTCATAATCAGCTGTCACTGTTAGTGCTTTATCGAAAAAGACGATACAAGCACCTTATCGGGTTGGAGGTGATTTTTCTCTGCACCTAAAAACATGCACTGTAGTGTAGCACAGCACCTCGTACTGCTCAGTCTCCATGACAGCTGCCAGGGTTTGCTCCTGCAACGCGTCACTTCGAAGCCGTATTCAGATACAATGATCTGTCTCTGGAGTTCGTTACGGCCGTAAAAGGAACAGACGGACGAGTAGTTGAGGTCAGTACACTGCCAGATTACGCGATACAAATCCGGAAGCTCCAGTTGTTTGAAGACAACAAACAATACAGATGGCCATACACAGCTCGGAACAATACAGCGTTGTCCCGTCGAAGCGGTGCTATCAGTCGAAGCGCGGAGCAATGAGCTTATCGTCGGCCACGCTTCTCAGCGGACAGCAGCCTTTTATTGTGTCGTAATGGACACTACGATACGAGAGCTGATCAGACAGAATCGAATTTGGAGCCGTGGTCCCAAATGCATGTAAAAATGCAGAAGGCGTGTCACTTATTTTTACTTATTTATACATTACGGGGAGCGCGCTCAAATCAGTCAAACATGTCAGAACTTTAGCGCAAGCAAAACCGAAATGATGAGAAAAAGAAAAAAACAGCAGTGCCTCGATTCGGCTGAAAATCACTCATGCTCGGCAAACAGAGAACACCGGCTGAGGATTATACCAAGTGGTTGCAAACAACAATACTGGCGCCGAAGGGAAACTCGAATTCTCGAAAGTTAAAGAAAATCCTACGTTCAAAAAAATTACAGATTTCTCTATCAATTCAAATGGAGAGGCGTCCCCTCCAAGTGGGCAAGCATCCATCTAGAAACTACAATATATGGTGAGGAGAGTTAATAAAACTTCTGACGTGCGCCCCAAGTCGATTTTTGGTTCGAACGGGTCCAGCCTGCCTTCGTGCTTGATGAGCTAGCATAGGAAAGCGGGGCACGTTTCATCGGTTGTTCACCGCGAGCCATTTTATAGACCAAATGAGGATACGGATGTCGAAGCACTTATTCTCTCCATTTGTGGGATGCCCCACATATTCTACTTCTACGCATTATCGCGATAGAACTTTGAGAGCATTTTGGAATAAATCGTTTGAAAAAACGATCTACGTTCTAGCCTAACTTAAGGTGCAGTTAAAAATGAATAAACTGATAAATAAATAATATGATTCAACAAACAAATAGGCCGAATAAGCATTCAATTTGGCTTCACGATAGTTCGTGAGTAGAACTAGCTTCAGTCGAATAACCTAACAGCGATTTGATTTAATTTTTAATTTTTTTGATTTATTTTTTCCGTTTGCCTGCTATTTTTTTTAAACAAAGTCTCTAAATTCACCTCATGCCGCAGGGAGCATGTATAGATCGCTACTACATCGTATGTGGCTACACATTTGTTGTCGGGTGGCCCACGGCCTGCCTATATTTTCTTTCTAAAAAAATTTTTTTAGCACTGCCATGTCCAACATTGTTCTGCTTGGTAGCATATGCATAGTTTTCAAAAATTCACCACATTTAATTTGGTTTCAAAATCATGAACGCGTGGTAGGGTAGTCGGAGAAGGCGCTGATTGCCGCCCACGCCCGATTCCAGGCGCCTAATTCGGACACGTCAACCAGGCCAACCAAGCCTTTCAATTCTCCGAGGTCTGCAAAATAATAGGAGTCCACGAAGGATAAAACGATGAAGTGCTCATCGGCTGGCCAGCGCATGTCATTATATCGGCCAAATAAGCACTTGAATTGCCTTCAAGCTTTCCATAGATATCGAATGCATGGCGGCTCGCAAGAGAAACCGATTAGCACCGCCATTGATCCCCTTTTATCCCTTTTAAAATTGTAAATTGTAAATTCTTATCCAGCAATCCTGTTAAAGCATTGGCGTGTAAGATTCCTTCATAAGAATTAAGCCTGCCAGCGAAAACATAATAGCACGATTTTGACTACGACGCGATCCTCTCTCAACGTTGGCTGAGTGAACTCGCCAGTGTGGTGGGATAAGACGGACACCGGTCAAACTGCACGAACTACAATTTGTAAAAAAGAGTGTTGAAAAAACCGAAAAAACCTACCTAAAACATATCACACGGGAAAGGAAGCATACTGTGGGGAAGTAACCAAAAGCAGTGATACGGTCATAGATGAACCAGATTTACAGCCGAAGATGCGTTTTCTAGTACACTACGAAAAGCTATTAGAAATAGGTACTGTTTTGTGAAGTGACTCCAGACGAATACACAGAAATATGCTGCCACGCGGAATAAGTAGTTGATGCGACCAGACGCAAAGGAAGTCACCTCAAACTTGGGTAATTAAACCTTTATTTTAAATAAATATAAATAACAAACGAAACAATACATTAAGAGCATCGATGGCAATGCGCTATGATGAGATAAGGCCATAACATGAATAATGCGATGATAAACAGATGACTATGATGATACTATCCAATATGCAAGGCACTAGACAAGACAAACGAAACGTATATGCATAGAGTAACATAAGAACTAGATATATGAGAGACAACAAGACATGAGCACAAGACAAATCGATTACATCACCAAAAGATGCAGGAACACAGAAGAGTACAATGAAACTACAAAAACAACGCACAACGAACACAATGAAACCCTAAAGGGTACGCGCAAAGAGTAAGGTCTATGTTATACTTCGGCGACGCGTCGCCGACGCTGCGACACGTCAGCGACGGCCCGTCACCGACGTCGGCCGACGCTGACGTCACCAGCGACGTCGCCGACGTCGCCACAGACGCCGCCGACGTTGCCACAGACGCGTGGTCGACGTCGGCGACGTCGTCAACAGATTCTGTGGCGGCGTCGGGGACGTCGTTGACAGGAGAGCATCGGAGCGCATTTTTAGCATCGGAGCGCGCTTTCAATGTCATCATTTGGCTACCAGTCTGCCGATTGCATACATTTTGTGCTTTTCTTAATCTTCAAAAGGATTTTTTATTCTTAATTCTTCTTAATGTTTCAAGACTTGATGATGATTTGTTGTTCTGTATGTACTCTTTAAGAAATGCAAATTTAGCAGACGCGATTGCATAATTGGGCGATAGAATATCTGAATAGAATAAAATGTGATTTGTCTAAGGTAGAGCATAATTGGAAATCTTGTAGTGTGCGAGGAAAAGAAGATTGTGAGCGCGAATATGTAACCTATTTAAGTATCAAGTGATGAAGAGCCAAGATGATTACGGCGCGATAGGTGATAAACATCGTCAAAATGATGGCCGACATTGAGAGAAAGTAAGCAAACGAGGCGCCTTCTTGATGTGCGGTTATGAAACTCATGTCGATTCAAAGTAGGCATGAACTATATTTTGAAGCGAACTCTATTTCTTCTAGACTAACCCAATCCAAATGGTACTGGACCACTTAGGAGTCTGACGCGACCGTTGGTTTTTTCACACTATTGGCTGGATGCCGCAAGATGGGCGTTTTTGCACTTTCGATTTCGAAATTCGAGGTCCGCCGAGGATGTTGACAGTGCCGGGAACGAAGAACCCACCCACAAACAAAATACTCCCTCTGAGCGCATTTTCTCCCAGCCTTGAATGAGGCCGGCGACGGCCCGTCGCCGTGCACAGCGCGGCGACCGACCCACGGACGACGTCGGTGGCGACGTCGGTGGCGACGTCGGTGGCAACGTCGGCGGCGACGTCGGCGGCGGAAGTATAACACCCCCTGCGGAGCTCTCGGCGACGTCGTCGGCGACGCTGTATTGGGCGGGCTGCCACGCAGTGCGTAGCTGCCCGCAAAGCACAGCGTCGCCGACGTCGGCCGACGCGTCGCCGAAGTATAACATAGGCCTAAGACGAGAGAAACAAAGACGAAAACACGCGCAGAGCGAAACCCCTCCTAACGACCCCTCCCGGACGCGCACAGCCACTCGAATGGCCGCCAAGCCCATGAAGAAGGCTGGGAGCGCTGGTTCCTAGGAAGACCCTGAAAATCAGGAAACCCAGGGAAATAGCCCGGGGAAGGAGGAGACCCAGAGCGCGCGCGCGGCAGTCGAAATGGGGCGCGGAATCCGTCAAAGGAGACGACTTGTCGTCATTTTGAAATAAAAGACGAACTATCACGATGGCACTTCGAAAAAATAGTGAAAGCCAATATGTAGAAGCAGAAGGAAATCGATGGCACCAGAAACTAGTTGTAATCAAAAACAGAGGATTATTAAATCAGGTGTTGTTGAAATTTACTCTCCAAATATATGTACAGGGTGCGTAAAAAGTGTTGACGAACTAAACGTAAACGTTAGAAATAACAACACATTATAAAATTTAACAATTTTATATGGAAAATGTCAACAATGACCTAGCGAACAGAATAGCATCACTTGTATTTTATATGGGCTTCTTTGCTGTGAACGCAGGGGCGAAGACGACGAGGAAAGGCATCGAGGATGCGCCGCAAGTAGTGCGTCGATTTCGTTCCATGCTTTGACCAGGTCATCCTTCACTGACTTCATACTTTAGTGGGAGGTAGCGCAAGCCTTGATCTCCAAAACTTCCCCTATAGAGTAATTCAGCGAATTCAAATCCGGTCTATACAGGGGTCGTTCCTCTGCCGAAATGAAGCCCTTCAAGTTGGCGCGGCACCAGCCCTAAGCAATCCTTGACTCTGCGCAGGAGTCTTATCCTGCTGGAAGACACACGACTTACTCTCAAGGTGGGATTCAAGCCAAGAAACCAGTTGCTTCTTTAGGACGTCAATACAGATAGTTCTACTTCACTTCTGTATCCACGAAAACGAGAGGCGCTTGTGACGAATGCACAAACCATGATACTGGCCGGATGCGCCTTCCTTGCAGCGAGCCTTCCGCCAAAATTTTGGAGGTCCTTGAAGGGTATGTAACACTTTTGCAGGTTGAATGCACAAAAGTAACAAGTCACTAAAGGTCAAAGCATGGAACGAAATCGACGTGGACTACTTGCGGCGCACTGTCGATGCTTTCCTCGTCCTCTTCGCCCCTGCATTCGCAGCAAAGAAGCCCATATAAAGTACAGGTGATACTATTCTGTTCGCTACATCATTGCTGACATTTTGTATATAAACTTGTTAAATTTTATTATGCGTCGTTATTTCTAACGCTTACGTTTAGTTCATCAATACGTTTTACGCACCCAAAATTTGTATATGGATTTAGCACTTATCTAAAAAAATAAATAGGCTCGTGGTAGATGGACAATCCAAGGAGGCGCCTGCTGCCGCTGCACGCCGAATCGAGGTTATTGGTTTGGATACCACCCAGGCCAACTAAACCTTCCATCTTCTTAGTATCGGAGAATCGGTACCAGATCTTTCTGAGAAGGACATTGCACTGATTTGTTCACCGGCTAGCCACAGAAAGTCATTTTATAGATCAAATATTCCTTATGTGCCAGTACGATATCTCGCAGGAGTAAAATGCGTTGTGCATCCTGCAACGGATTGAATAACACGCATCTTTATACAATATCCCACATTTAAGAATCTGTGTTTGTTATAAATGTTTGTTGGCCGGCCGGTATGAGGCGCTAGTTCTTATCTGCATTTTGAATTGAGTTTGGCTCGGTTGCCCTCTAGGCCAACCGAGCCTACAGTTCTTTCAGGATAGGCGAATCATTACTGATCTAGCCCAGAAGGAGCAGTAGAGCACTGTGTGCTTGTTAATTGGCAGCTGCAGTCATTTCATACATCGAATCAAAAAAGAATTCAAGAAATCGTCCCTGGGAGTAGATTGCATGGTGGGGCCCAAATTAAGATTGCCTTATGCGAACCTCTCGTTTTGCACCATGCCCCCCAAAATAAATATGGCAAAGGATCGTCACTCCTCAAGGAGGGGCAAAAATCCACATCGAGTATCGGAAGAGATACGAGTAAAGTGCATGAGTGACATGGACATTTCTTGATGAGTGGAACCCGAAATGAACTGCGGCTACGTCTCCCGCGAAGAAGTGCACTTGCAAATACTCGGTCCATGGATCTCAACACAAGAACGGCGACCGAACTGGTTCGACTAACCGCCCGACAAGTTCTCGACGATGTCCGCGAAGGAAAAGGCGTGCGAGTATAAGGAGAAGGGACGCTTCCGAGAGGGCGACAAGTATCGCCACGAAGCGCCGGGTGTCGCTCGGTGCGTGTCGGATCGCAGGAGACTCGTCCCGTACAAGACACATTTAAATGCCCTTTCCCGGGGCGAATCGCCTGCGGCCGACACGTCACCCGTTGAGCGCGTGGAACTGATGAGATTTAAGCGCTGGAGAGAGCGCCGTCTTTCCCGACTCCTCTGCCGTCGCCACACACGCCGTCGGTTCTGCAGCGGCTGCTCCGCTACGTGAAGAGCCGGTTATAACACCGTGTCGACTGAGCACACCCGGCCGGGGCGACAGGAAATTCCGGTCTCACGTCGTCCGTGGGGTGAGTCAGCCACGAAGACGGAGGCGAGTCACCACCACAACAGCTCAGTCACCCACAGCTAAACCCGATTGGTCCACACTCCGAGCAACACACGGCGAGAATGTTTTGTTGCGGTCAGAACTCCTGCGCCAGGCGGGAATCGAACCTGCACTCTCTGCTCTCCGGCAAGGTGTTACGCCGCTACACCACCGATTCTATGCTGACCGAACATTACATCGATACTCTCGTTGCGGTGACCTATCAGCCTTCACCCGTCATCCATATCAGATGAGGGAGCTTAAGATTCTAGTTCCCCAGACCATTTCTTTTACACTACATACCAGGCATTGTGGTAAGCTTAGGCCCTCCCTTACTCCCTTCACAGAGAGCTTTATTTGAACTAGATTTTTGAGGCCTGCAGTTGCACCACCGTTGCTTCTAGGCAAGAGATCTATTCAGGGGGGTGTCCACTGTGTACTCTGAATTAACTCAAGGTTCAGGATCCTGCTATGGCAAGTAAAAAAAAAGATAAAGCACGGCGTTACTCAATCCCTTTTAGGATGCGCCATGCATTCTACTTCTATGGGATGTCACGGAGGCGATTGGAATGCGTATTTGACCATACAATGACTAGCGTGGCCAACCGATGGATATGCCAGTGTTCTGCACTTCCCATATGAGTTTGGCATCATCTACTGACACAGTAGGGATAGAAGACTTGGTGGGTCTGGGTGGAAAATCCGAATCAACAATCTCGAAACGGGTGGACGCGACAGCCTCCAACTCTGCTACCACGGGCCCACTTCGAAAGCAGTGACCAAAATCATCTCAGATAGCGCCTTCAAGTAAGACAGAATACTTCGGTAACGGTCGTTCTCCGGGTAAAAGCAGAGCTGTTTCCGTTCACGACTGCCCGAACATCGACAATCGGAGCTGTGAAACAGTCAACGGGCGCGGTTTGGTTTTTGGAGAGATGTGGAATACGTTAAATACCTGAGATCAGATTTGTCAACCGCATACCGCCCTCTAACGATGAAAATACCGCCAAGCCCCCTGTTGTAACATTCATCAGCATCAGGTTTGGCGGTATTTTCACCGCTAGAGGGCGGTAAGCGATTGATGAATCAGGCCAATGTTAAACAACATCTCGCAATTCCGCAATTTGTTATACAAAGTGGTGTGCGCCCTTTTTGTGGTAAACAACATTATAATATTTCCCGAAGAAAGGTATCAGGTATGAGTTTTGCGGGAATCCATCATTTTCGCGTCATCTCCTCCGCCGACACGTCCTGCATGTCTAAATTATTTATTTAACTAAAATTTGAATTTGTATATGAATCCATTGTAACCGATCCAATAACGAGAAATGGGTGAGAGGGCTCAAATTTGCACTCCACTTCTTCTACCTAATATAAAAGCACTCCAGCTGCGCTTTTCTTACTTGCAGTGTTTCAGAAAGCATCCTATTTCGTACTGAGGAAAACCAGTCTATTTGAAGTATGATGCTTGTGTGTAAGGCTCAAGGTTGTAACATTCCGAGTGCGAAATGAGATCTCGCGACAACACTGTTAGGAAACGAATAAACGATAAGAATTAAGAAAGCGACAGACATATATATATATTTATAAGGATAAGGATAAAGGACGGCGTTACTCAATCCCTTCTGGGATGCGCCAGTGCATTCTACTTCTACGGGATGTCGTGGAGGCGACATGAATGCGTATTTGGCCATACAATGACTTGCGGTGGCCAGCCGATGAACAAGTCAGCGCTTTATCCTTCCCAGACAAGTCCGGTACCAATTCGCCGACCCCGGAGGGATGGAAGGCTTGGTTGGCCTGTTCGGGAAATCCGAACCAGGAACCTGGTATCGGGTACACGCGACAGTCGCGCCTCCTCCGACTGCGCCCATATATATAATATAATATTATATTATTATATTATATTATATTATTATATTATTATATTATTATGTCTGGTGGTGCACGCCGTCTTGCGGCGTATTAAATAAATAAATAAATAAATAAATAAATAAATAAATAATATAATTAATATAATAATATAATATAATAATATAATAATATAACATAATAACATAATAATATAATATAATATAATAATATAATAATATATAATAATGTAATAATATATAATAATATAATATTTAGTGCTAATGGGGAAAATCAGTGTAACCCAGTTAAATGTGCTTCATATTCTTCACTTTGAAATGTTAGCTCGAAGGCACTTTGAAAGCATAACTGGTCGTACCGCCTGCTTATAGACAAAACAGCATTCAGCGCTTCGAATGCCGCTGCAGTATCAATAGGAGAGAACTCCTAAAAACGAATATTGAGCTCGTGAGACCAGCGCATCCTACGGACTAAGCTAATTACCATGTTAAACATTCGGAAGTACGGTAGTTATCCACTTTCTGAGCCGAAAGACGGGATTGGAATTGGTTGCGATAAGCTAGCTCCAAATTTCTTTTTTTCTTTCATTTAAGAAGATGGTCACTGGTCCATGGAAAAGATCAGAAATAAGCGCGGCTCTAATCAAGCTTATACTACTGTGATTTCGTGCTTTTGAAAAGGAGGGGAAAAAGAGGTACGAGGAGATATGTATCGAATAAAAAAGTTGAAACTCGAAGCAAACATATTTAATTATTTAGATCAGAAAGAAGAACGTGAGAAAACCTTGGCTCTGTACCGTTGCAGAAAGACCCTTATGACCTCTATGAGCAGTAGTCCCTTAATGCAGCCAGTATTAATACCACGAAGAGCAAGACAGATCTTTTAAGAAAAGAGGGCGTGTAAAGTAAACTGCGTGCGAGTAGGTGCTGTCAAAGGAGAGATGACAATGGAAAGATCTTCCAGGACTAGAATGACAGGAGCTGATACTAATGGAGACGCACCATACGTCTTTCGAGCTGTTACCGACACTTCGCTGTAGCAAGGGAGCAAGAGGGGCGATAAGAAAAGAAGCCGACGTCTGAAGCGACTTTTCTGCTCTGCTTCGTTATCGATTTCGGGAAAACTGCATCCATGAAGCGAATTTTGCACTTTCACTGATTTTCTCCTGCATCACCGAAAGTGTGTTACGAACGTGAAGAACGAAGAAAAGCAGGCCGCGAATAGAAATGGAAAGATAAAATAAAATCCCCTTATCTTGAAACACATAAAAGAGGTGATCTTTCAGGTTTTCATTCTGTTTGTCTGTCTGTCTGTCTGTCTATCTGCTCATTCATCCGTCGGACGGAAATGAACGGCGGAGTTCACCTCTCCCTCACAATATCGAACAGCATGCAGAGTTCACAGTATCAGGCGTTGTAAAATGAAAAGTCGGTATGCAGTTCGAAGTCAACAAACCACCGGTATCGATCCATCAATCTATATCTGCCGGTATTAACCACTTTGTCCAGATTTGACCATTTGAGGTGGGAGTAGGGCAAATTTGTTGGAAGCCGGAGATGCTTACAAGTTAACAATATCGAAAGATCAATCAATGTCAATTGATATTATTGGATTCTAACGGAGTGGAAGGAGGTGCCGCTTGTTCCGTGTACACTCCGATCCATTTTCGAACATCCCTCAAGCCTTTCACACCCCTCCCCGGAGTCGGTGATGAATTGGAACCAGACTTGTCTGGGAGGAAAAAACTCTGACTTGTCCATCGGTTGACCGCGCAGATCATTGCAGAAGCCAAATGCATACGCATTCAAATCGCCTCCGGTAGAAGTAGAATGCGTGGCGCATCCCACAGAGGAATTGATAAACGCTATCCTTTGCCCTCTATCCTTCAAGTCATATCGTCATTCAGTCATCTGTTCACTGAACTCGCCGTGCGTCACTTTCAGTGTATTTATGTATGAAATATAAAATACCTACAAAAGGTCCGCATCAGCGCAGAAGTTCAGAGGAGGGTTTGAATTGGTCTCGGGATTGTGCCACTGTCTTTCTTAAAGGGTGGAGAGCGAGGCAGTGTGTAGGCGTGTATAAACTCATGTCGGATAATAAAGAGCTCGACAAGAATAGAGTACATCACCAAGGGGGAGAATCAATGCCAAGACGAGCAAGAACCACATCATCGGTCTAGACGAACATTAATAATTAAGCCACCGCTAGCTTCTGTTGAGGAATTGAGTACTGTATCGAGAAGCAAAAAAATAGACTGCGGCGGAATGTTAAAATGTGCGCTATCCAACAGATAAGGTGTAAGCCATAGAAAATATGGATACGAAGAGATATGCTGGAATCGAAGGAGGGGATGGGACAAAGAGAAAAATTGAGGAAAGCAAAAAATTGGAGCAAATCTGAGTGACAACGATAAGAAAATAAAAGGTTAAAGGACGGCGTTTGAATGTTTGAGATGATCACTCAACTTCTACTGGATATCGTGTAGGCAATTTCAATGCGTATTTGGCTTAGACAATGGCTAGCGGCTGCCACCCGACGGACAACCCAGTGTCTTATCCTTTCGCCAGACAAGTCTGGTACCAACCCCGGATGGATGGAAGACTTGGTTGGACTGACCGAAAATCGACGAATCACGAAACGATTCGGGGTGCTTGAGAGACGGTGTCTCCTCAGATTGTGTAACTACTCCCCCTAAAAAATAATTCCTAAAATTTCGTAGCGAACGAAGTAGCACAGGATTCATGTCAAATTATTAAGCTCTTATGAAAAAATGTCATTGTCATTTTCCTTCGGAGGTGCCGCATACGACACTTTCAGTTAATCAGACTGAAACAGCTTCTTCTGACAAAAGATCGGATTCCGTACAACCGTTTCGCACCACCAATAGAACACAAAAATTTGGTCTTAAAAGAATTGCCCAAAAGTTTTCGGCAGTGTTCTAGTGCCACATGGTATTATGTATAGGGATCCGCGTGCTCTATATTCCAGAATACGATAGATGTTCCTATTTCTAGTGTAGCAGACTTGGAATCAGCTATTTCACATGAAGTAGCATTTGCTAGAATGCTTCCTAATGTAAACAGAGGATTAAGGATAAAGGACAATGAACTGCGTTACTCAATCATTTTCAGGATGCGCCACGCATTCTACTTCTACGGGATATCATGCCCGATTTAGATGCCATACTTGACTCGCGGTGGCCAGCCGATAAACAAGTCAACGCTTTATCCTTCCGGGACAAATCGGGTGCCAATTCACCGACCCTGGAGGAATGGAAGGGTTGGTTGGCTTTGGCGGGAAATCCGAACCGGGAACCTGGTGTGCACGCGACAGCCTCCCTTAATTGCGCCACATCCGCTCCCACATGAACAGAGGTTGTTGGACAAAACTGATGGCAAGTACACATACTAGGTATAGCCGCTTTCTTCTTATTCTATTGGCATAGCTGGAAAAACTCATGGACAGTAGTAGAACCGCGTTGTGGTTGATAAAAAATCATTTTTAAAGCCTGCAAATACGAATTTGAAAAATCCCTGTTTCAGATGTCCTTCTTAGGCAACCTAAGGTATCTTTTCAGCGGTACGCGGTTGCAACAGCGTCTTCTTGCCCATTGATGGTGCTCTCCACTAAAGCTTCGCTAGAACCGAGGCGTTCCGTCGAGATAAAAAGACAACACGATTCCGCTACGTCCATATAAGTCCATAACACATAGTGATCTAAACTATTTCCATCGCTAGTTGTTCCAATTTTCAGTCTTCAGTAAATTGCAACTATACACGAGTCACTGATGATTAATTGTTCTCGTGTTTCTGCTGTTCTTTTTGTCAGTGCCTTACCCGACGCACGTAACGGTTTATATATAAAATATGAGTGTAAATATAAGCTGTAGACAATTCCTGCTTCAAAGCAAATACATAAAGCCCAATACGTGACTTCGTTGATTAGATTGGAGAATATGGGGTGCTCCACCTGCGGGAATGGATATAGGTGGAGCACTTAGGTCTTATGCCCAATGGACTTGACGGACAAAGGCGAAGTAAGCACGCGCTTGCTGGTCGTCATTCAACACCCGTCGGCAATTGGGTAGCTCGCCAAGGTTATACATTTCACAAACCCTCGTTGGATGACAGGCGTATGTGGCTGAATTCCATGGAATGTTAAGAAAGTCCCAGCTCGTCGGGCAGACCTCGTCCTAAATTCCCTAAACGAAAGATGTAACGATCTTGGAGTCTCTCAATCAGGAATGACCCACTGTGCGAGTATGGCATTCGACAGGACGACTGAAGAGAAACTGACACTCGTACAACGGTGATCATCGAGGTGACGAAAAGTGCAGGTGACGGCATTGCTCACTACTTCCCATATAGGCCTTTACATATATGTGTACTCAGCCGCAAAGATAGGAGACTCGTTGGAAAGAAGTGATGATTGAGCACGAGATCGCTTCCCCAACGGCTGCACCAGAAGCCGCTTAGACGTTCTTAACCTCACCGAATAGCGCACAGGCACAGATCACATTTGAAGCTAGACGCAGGAAAGGTATCACAACGAAAAAGTTCGTCCGAAAGTAGGTGGAGAAACGTGCTCTTCAAGAAAAACATTATGTTTTCACTTTACCCTCTTAGGTGTGTTGTAGGTAAAAGATGAACAACAAACTGCGGCACTAACTATTCTAGCGTTTCGCGGTAGCTAATTAAGGTAGTCCCTTGCGTTGAGAGTATTGATGGATATAGGAATTCAGGATTCAGGTATGAATTAGACGGTGTCTTCGGTTCATAAGCGCGTATAGCGCAGTCGGAGAATGTGTTGGTTGTCGCGCTCACCGGATGGCAGGTTCTTGGTTCGGATTTCCCGCCCAGGCCAACCAAGCCTTCCAGGGTCTGTGAATTGACACTAGACTTGTCTGGGAAGGATAAAGCGCTGACTTGCTCACCGGCTGGCCGTCGTAAGTCATTGTATGGCCAAATACGCATCCAAATCGCCTCCACGATATCCCATAGAAGTAGAATGCGTCGCGAGCACCCGAAGGGATTGTGCATCGCCGTTCTTTATTCTTTTTCCTCCTTATTCATGATGCATATTAATGAAGTTAAAGGAAGTATCGTCGTACACCCGGAGCGGATTTATGGTCGGAGACCCACGAAGGCCAACCAAACCTTTAGGCTCAACGGAAGCACACGAGTTACACTGCACTCCTAGATTAGCGAAGGAGCGGAAATGCGATAGAGAGGGAAGCCTCTGCTCTGACGACCGGCTGCGAACGACGGACGCGTCCTGTCCGTTGTTTTTGCCGAGGCGAAAGTGCGATGCTGCCGCTGTGGCGCTGGCCAAATGAGAAGAAAATGCGAAAGGAAGGCGTGAAAAAGCGCCGATTGCGTGCGAGGAAGGAGTTCGTGGCCAGAGCTGACAGGGCTATCGCTCCATCCATGGGAATTGTATCGTCTTCGTCCGCATCTCACCCTCCACACCACCCTCATGCCTAGTGCAAACAGTGATGATGAATCCGGGCACGGATCGATGCCAGTGATACGGGCCCAGCCGATGGGATCGTGAGAAGATGCGTCGACACCGCAGAAGTGCTCGTCATCTTCGAGCAGGCTAGACGGAAACCGATGTGCGAATTTCGAAGCGGGACATTTCGCCTGGTGAGATTCAGCAGCTCGACTATGCCACTAATCGTAAGGCCTGCCACGTAAAGGTATCAAAGGTGGCCCCTTAAGGTTGCGCCATGCTTCCCATTTCTTCACATCCTTCATTGCTGAAGACATCTACGGCTTTACAATTTGGTGCTCCGCAGTGACCACAATGGGCGTCTAATATTCAGCCAGTAGCCAATTTGAAGAATATCATTGCGTTGAAGGTGTTATTTCATTTGCTCAAAGTAATGGAATGAAGGGGCGTGTGGTAGCGAAGCTGGTATACGTTACGCACTCTGATTCTAGGTTCCTGGTTCTGACTTCCCGTCTAGGGCAACCAAACGTTCCATCCTTACAGGGTCGGTGAATTGGTACCAGGGGTGTACGTAAATGAAATTCGAAATTTCGTAAATCGCAAATCGTAATTGGGAAAAAACTTCGTGAATTGTAAACCGTAAATGGTAGGAGGTAGCTGACGTTCTGACGTTCGGTGTAACATGAATGCATTTTTAGAGTTTTTTACCAGTGTTAACCAGCACTTATTTATACATTTTATGTGTTATCTTTGGCCCAACTTTTATATTTTTCTATGTTTCTTTCTTGGAAAGCACCTCTATAACCAACTCCTCGTGTTAAAAAAGAAAAAATATGGCTTATTCAAATGTTTACTTCTAGTTATGCATGGTGCCCTAACAAAAAGTTTACGTCGTTTGAATGAACCACTTCGACGTTTCCTTGAAATACGTCATAAGACTTTAGCGCATTTTCTGTATTCATCTGCTACGCATTATGACTAGTACTATGTAATACACGGTTAATCTGATAGATACATTAGTGATTTATTCTTTCCATATAAGTCTGGTTACTGCTCTAGACCCCATTCTTTCCGGTGGCGTTTATAAACAAATCGGTGGGGCTGTACTAATTACCGAATGAGATATGGGTCAGTGAGCGGTCTCTTTTTTTTCGTTCCAGACTACTTCGCATGTCTGTGGGTTGGAACGATCTCTGACATAGGAATGCACGGTGCCTTGTTGGCACTCCACCGGAGAAGGAGGAGCCCAATATCATCACCAGGAGCTTATTAATTTTATACCTTGTTCTTAATCCTTCTCGAGAACAGGTCTGCTACCAAACGGCAGCCTTTACAATGTCGGATAAATAGAAAACTTGGATAAGGAAAGAGATAGCTAGAACTGGAGAAGCCTCAGGAAGTGAACCGCGTCTTTTACAACAGTGCCACAACATATCAAAAAAGATGAAGAAAGAAAGCAGGAAGCGCTCACAATGCGTTATGGAAGCAGACCCCATAGGTGGGCACATCATTGCAGTCTGGGCTGCAACACGCCTTTTGGACACCCCTTGTTTATAAGAGATCAGATTTACGTAAATTTACGATTTACGTCCTAAAATATCGTAAAACATAAACCGTAATAAATTCGCCAAAAATCGCCGTAAAATAGTAAATCGTAAGTCGTGATTACGCACACCTCTGATTGGTACCACGCTTGCCTGAGAATGGTAAAACACTAATTTGCCCATCGGCTTCCCACCACGAGTCATCGAATAGGCCGATGACGCATTCAATTTGCCTTCACTACATTCCATAGAAGTAGAGTTCGTGAAGTATCCCATAAAGCGATTGACAATGGCAACCGTTACCCTTTATCCTTTCATGGGATTAGGAGGCAACGTGGCGATGTCCGTTTCTCCACGTGGTGCCACTGGAAACTGCCCGTTCTGCGAGCTAAGCCGAACACGGACATTCGATTGCAGGCGACAGGCCCTTGTGACAGGCCGGCCTACGAACACCCATGTCACATCACATGATTCATGACATTGCAAGTTTTTCGTGATAGTGCTACGGCGTCCGCGGGAGCCGACGCGCACTCGCAGAGCCCGGCGAGTGTCAGAAGTATGCGAGGGTCCCTGATGCGAGGACGGCATCGCGGGGCAACTGAGCTAGTCCGAAAGTCCCGTTACGTAAGCAGGACCCGCGTGGCAACGCTGAATGTGGGTACGTTGACGGGCCGCTCGTGCGAGTTGGTTGAAGCACTGGAACGTAGAAGAGTTGATTTCTGTGCGGTTCAGGAGACGAGGTGGTCCTGCCGCAAGTCAAGGGACATAGGACGTGGCTTCAAGGCCGTTCTGTGTGGAAGTCCCAGGACCACCAGAGGTGTCGGAATAATCGTCTCCGAACGATTTCGTGACTCGATTGTAAGCGTTGAGCGCTTTGACGATCGATTGAAGAAGATCGTTGTCGCCGCTAAGGAGCGACTCTATCACTTCTTCTCTGCGTATGCTCCGCAGAGTGGCTGCTCCGATCAAGCCAAGGATGAGTTTTGGAACCTGCTGGATGAGAAGACAGCAGAGGTACCGTCGAAAGATGTCATCATAGTCGCTGGTGACCTTAATGGGCACGTAGGTGCTACGAAAGACGAGTACAGCTGTCATGGTGGTTTCGGATACGGATCACGTAACGCCGATGGTGAGCGCATTCTTGAGTATGCGGAATCGCATTGTCTCACCATTGTAAACACCGTCTTCCGAAAACGCGACTCCCACCTCATCTCATATTATAGTGGGAGCTCCAAGTCTCAGATAGACTTTGTGCTTGTGAAGGATCGTGACCGGAGTCTTGTCACAGACGCGAAGATCGTGCCGTATGAGACGGTCGCCCCACAGCACCGACCGCTGATCTGCACCCTAAAGATCGCCGCTCCAAGGCAGAAGCAGGTCGAGCGATGCGGTGCACCGAGAATCATGTGGTGGCGAATGAGAGAGAAGGAAGCAGTTGTGATTTCTCGCGTGCGGTTACCGACAGTCACAACTGTCGACGAAACTTGGAAGAAAACGACCGACGCGATTCGTCAAGCTGCACAGTCGGAACTCGGCATTACGAAGCCTGGGCGACGGAAGGTCGACAAGCAGGCATGGCTGTGGATAGATGACGTGAAAGCAAAAGTGCGAGAAAAGAAGTCGCTTTATCACGTGTTTCTCGGCGAAAAGACGGCCGATAACCGGCGGAAGTACCAAGAAGCGAGGAAAGCTGCAAAGAAGGCTGTGGCTGTTGCAAAAGCCACTCATTATGGAGATGTCAATGAGAAGCTCGAGTCACGCGATGGCGAGCGGTATCTGTACCGGCTTGCTAAGAATCGCCATCGGCGGACCGAGGATATTGAGAAGTTTTTCGGCATCAATGATGAGAACGGCCATCTTCTTACGGACCGCAAGAAGGCATTGAAGCGATGGCGCGACTACTTTGAGGAAATCTCTACAGTAGAATTTCCTCATCCAGCCATCCCTTCCACGGCTCCAACCCACGGCTCCGTTCAGAAGATCACCGTGGAGGAGATTGAAGCGGCTTTGAAGAAGATGAGGCCAGGCAAAGCGATTGGGCCCGATGACGTGGCAGCTGATTTATGGAAGTCCAAGTACTGGTACCCTGCTGAGTGGTTGGCGAAGTTCTTTAATCAGGTTGTGGCGGAGAAGAAAGTGCCTGAGTGTTGGCGCCAAAGTACGACGATCCCGATTTGGAAGAAGAAGGGCAGTCCTGCAGACTGCTCCAATTACCGTCCGCTTTCGCACAGCATGAAGATCTTTAAGCGAGTTGTCGATGGACGAATTCGGGACATCGTCAAGCTTTCCAGCAATCAGTGCGGCTTCGTGGCTGGCTGTGGCACCGTTGATGCCATACATGCCGTCCGCCTCCTGGTAGAGAAGCATCGCGAGAAACAGAAGCCAGTGCATATCGCCTTTCTCGACTTGGAGAAAGCCTTTGACCGCGTACCGCGTGAAGTGATATGGTACGCCTTGCGACAACATGGAGTTCCTGAAGAGCTCATAGAGTGGGTGCAAATTCTCTACTCTTGTCCAAAGAGTCGAGTGCAAGCTGCAGCTGGAACCTCGATGGAGTTCCCCATCTCTGTCGGGGTACACCAGGGTTCTGCGCTTTCCCCACTCCTCTTTGTTGTCGTCATGGATGCCATCACACGAGATCTTCAGAAGCCCGTCCCTTGGACGTTGCTTTATGCCGATGACGTGATGCTCACTAGCGAAGATAAAGGAGAACTCGAGCGAGAGTTGCAAGCTTGGTGTGATCGCTTGGAGCGGTTTGGACTCAGATTGAACGTGAAGAAGACCGAGTATTTAACGACGGACGTTACCGAGTCCAGCTCCATCAAGGTTAACGGCATCGAGCTTCCACGCACTGCGGTCTTTAAGTACCTGGGATCAGCAGTCGCGTCTGACGGCAAACTGATGGTCGAAGTGAATTCACGCGTGAGTGCAGCTTGGTCCAAGTGGCGCTCGTTGACTGGCGTGCTCCGCGACAAGAAGATACCAGAGCGCTTTAAGTCGAAGATCTACAGAGCAGTCGTCCGGCCGGTAGCCATGTACGGCGCTGAGTGTTGGCCAGCGACCAAGGAAGTTGAAACACGCCTCAGCGTCATGGAGACGAAGATGCTGCGCTGGACGGCAGGAGTTACGCGCATGGACCGCATTCGAAACGATGCTATTCGGCAGAAGTTCAGTGTCGCGCCGATAGCGGACAAGATGCGCGAAGCTCGCTTACGATGGTACGGCCACATTCTGCGTGGAGAAGAAGACAGCGTCCGCAAGATAGGCTTTAACTTCAAGGTAATAGGAAAGCGGCCTAGAGGGCGACCGAAGCAGCGCTGGGCTGATACGTTACATACGGACTTGAAAGTAGCTGGTGTCCACCCCGATCTAGCGCTGGATCGGGAAAGGTGGCGTCATGACACCAGAATAGCGGACCCCGCTACGAAGCGGGACAAACGCTGAAGAAGAAGAAGAAGAAGAAGAAGGAGGCAACGTAAGGCCTAGGTGTAAGATGCGCCGGTTGTTCGTCCACCACTAATCAAAGTTCTTGGTGCGGATCCCGACCAGATCATTGAAGCCCTCCATCCTTACACCTCTGTGCGGTCGAAGGCATCAGGCTTACCTGGAAAAGAAAACTCTACACCTTCCACATAGGCGCCGCATGTCTTTCCTTGGAGAAACACCTCCGAATTTTCTGATTGACCCCCGATGTGCCGCAGAACTGGAATCCATAGCATAACACCCAAACTGTTATTAGGGAACGCATACCGTTATCCTTTATCCTATCAATGAAGCAAAGATGGCGCGCGTAACACAGTCGAATAAGGCGCAAAGTATTGACAGCACCGTGAATCGATTCCAAGCTCGGTTTCCACCGAGACCACCGCTGAAATCACAATTCCGGTATTTTGCCGCGAGAGAAATCGAGTGACTCAAACGGAAAAGGTGCCCATTAAATTTTTTAGATCCCATCAGTTCATGTTGCATCTGTGGCGGATTCCTTGATTGCCAGTTGCTCTACTTTTTTCATTTTTGTCATTATTTACCGACCTGGAGTTTGGATAAGGTCAAACCTATTGTGAGTTTTCCGTATTTTTGAACTCCATATTTTCAAATAAGAGCCGCAAAGCGAAAGTGAATTAAAACCTTAGTGAAGTTTCGGCTAACACACCTGTGAAGAAAAAAGCTCGAATCTCGAGCCTCAACAAAATCTGGGCCGCAATTTACCATCTTTCTCGGGTAAGGGCGCAGAAACACATGCCTTTCAATATTCCCGTTTCATCGCGGTTGTAAGAGGAGAGCAAGAAGACGTTCGTTAGTGCGTTCGCTTAGCTTCTCTACGCGACAGGCGATTTGAGTATGGGGCGTTGCTTGGTCTGTGGCAGAGAGCATCCTTTCCGAGAATGTCGAGTGCCGACATACACTCATCGTCCTCAGTCGTCGAGGAGACCCCTACGGAATCCATCTGGCTCTTAGCTCATAGTGTCCTTACGGAGGGCGCATGGTAGCGTAACCGGAAGAGGTGACAGCTGTGGCGTGCAAACTGAATCAGGGTCCTTGGTCCGCGTCTCTTTCAGACCAAGCAAACGTTCCTCAGTCTGCAAGGGGCGCTGACTTGACACCGAGTTGATCCAAAAATGATAAAACACTGAGACTTGTTCATTGACCAGCCATAGCAAACCTCTACGTAGCTTAAGGAACGGTATAAAAATGGCTGAAGATCGGCGTTATACAATTCCTTTTGGATGCACCACGCATTCTACTCCTTCGGGATTCGCGGAGGTAATCTAAACGCGTATTTCGCCTGTGCCATATAATGCATTTGTTATAATGTAACATATTATATGTATGTGTTTATGTATGTATGTATGTATGTATGTATGCATGTATGTATGTACGTATGTATATATGTATATATGTATGTATGTATATATATGTATGTAAGTATGTATCTATGTCATAAATATTATAGTTTTTGGTTTTAATGTAATACCATTCCTGACTTTTCAAAAATTATCTTTTTTAATAATCACCACCTATATATAAAGCAGTTTGTCGAGAGATCTAAGCTAAGTGAGATGCGCCGCATCACCCACAGCGGGGCGATCAAGTGATCTAACCTAAGTGAGATACGCCTCATCATCTACAGCGCGGGAAAAAATTTGCTATTGAACGTGGGATGTTGCTGCAGCAGGGGAAACGCAGTCCCTTACTGATTACCACAACAGCACTCAGAAGGGAGCGACCTGGAGAAGGCATCGGGATGGGGGGTCGATATGGGGAGCAATGAAGCAGGCCAGGAGGTGGCACCAAGAAGGGTTTAGGCAGTAAGGAGGGACCTGTAGGGAGTTATCAATAAGGGGGGGGGGGGGAGAAGTGAGAAGGATCAGCAAGGGGATCCATTACCAGTAAGGGAGGCCGGATTTAGAAGACGTGACATCGATGTCGCCTAATGGGCGTTCGCTCGCCGTCGTCGTGTCGTCAGCCTGGAAGGGCTACTTAATTTTGGTAGAATAATAAGGAGGATCCCGAGGGGGAGGAATCTACCTGGAGGAAGGAACCTGGAGGCAGGATCAGGACGGGGAACCAACAAGAAGAAAGCCGTGAGGGAATTCATACGGAGAGCAGGGAATCTGCTATACGCACAGCTCTTTTATACTCGACACAACGGCGACTGCGCGTTTCTGATCGTGAGCTTCTGGATTCGGAAGATCGGTCTTCTGAGCTTCTGGATTCAGAACACGGTCCCCTACTTCCCAAAACAGTCGTCGTCATTCTGAATCGTGTCACCGACGTCTGCGGTGAGCATGGGAGGACCACTAAGGGGTGGTGGAGAACAGCAGTAAGGGGGATTCTAAGATGGACCAGGAGAGCGATCAGGAAGGAAAATAACAATCAGGAGGAGCAGTCAAGACGTGGAACCTCCAAAAAGAGACTAGTAGGGGGTCAATAGTGGATACAAAGAAGTGGGCCAGGAGTTGGGACCAGGAAGGTGGGGGACTAAAGAGGGGGAGCGAAGACCAATAAAGACGGACCAGCAATTGATCCATTAAGAAGAAACGAATGAGGGAAACCTGGCTTCAGAAGACATGTCAACGATATCTGGAAACGCTAGTTATTGAGCATGAGAACGGTTGCGGAGGAGCAACCTGAGGGACAGAAGTACTGCGCAGCACAAACTAATGACGTTAATGACTGGTCCGGAGAGGATGTCTATGATGAAGGTACCGAAGTGGTGAACGGATTGATGCCGATAAAGTACGCACAGGTCCTAGATGTTAGCGAATTTTCTGTTTTACAAAAGCTACTTTCCATAGGTCAGTGATGCTGCAAAGTCACGCGAAGCGCGCAAGTGCGAGACACGCCGCTAGGAGTGTCGGAGCACTTGTTATATTACAATTCACAATTGATAAAACGATTCTTTTCTCAGCGTAGTGGTTATTGATGTGCATTTTTCAAATGTTATAAATAATGTTGTTATTAATGCAATATTTGGCCCTTGCGGTGGCCAGCCGATAAACAAGTTTTTTTACTTCCTGGTGAAGTCTTCTACTAATTCACTGACTTGGGAAGGCTGAAAAGCTTGGTTGGCCTGGGTGGGAAATGCGAACCAGAGAACTTGAATCGGGACCGCGTGACAGCCGGCAGCATTTCGGACTGCCCTCAACGCGCGCCGCAGGCTAAATTAAGGTATAAAAAGGGATGAAGACGGCGTTACTCAATCATGTTTAAGCCGCGCCATACATTCTAGTTCCGCAGGATGTCGTTGTGGCAATTTGAACGCGTGTTTGGCCAACATGTCCAATGACTTTAGATAGCCAGTCGATGGACAGTTTTTATCATTCGCAGACAAGTCTGGTACCAATCCACCGACCTCGGAGGAGTATAGGGCTAGGTTACTGTGGGCGGGAAATCCTAACCAGGAACGTAGGATCTGGAGCCGACGCCTCCGGCTGCGCTACCCACACCCCATGTGGGTTAAATACGCAGTCAAATTGCCAATATGATATATACATACACGATATAGAAGTAAAGAAAGCAAAAGGGAAATTAACGCGGATAGTTATTCCTTCTCCCTTCATCCCTGTGGAAGCCACAATAAGCTGGAACGTTATCGTTGCTTAGAGGCCCAAAGCATATGAAATGAATAAATGTGCATCTTTAGCGAACAATGCGCACTAAGAAAGCAAGGTCAAAAAAGTGAAATAACAGGTTGGGCAAAAGAGGTGGAAACCAAAACTAAAGCTTAACGTAGGACCCTGGCTGGCTAACAGTGAGCCACATACGAAAAGAGAAGTCCGATGACCTGTGAACGTTCGAAAATCGCAGGTGCTTCAGTGAAAGGCGACTCGAGTGTGGCGCAAGTGGCGGTGCATGTGCATAGGTGACTAGTTGTCCCCTTCTTTGCCACTTACTGCATGTTGTTTACGCAAAGCCGCCCGAGGCCGTCCGACCGAACGGCCTCTTCTGAGCGCCACGACCGCTGACGGGAGCATTGCCGTAGAATACGACGTTGCCCAAATAAGGATGGCGGAAACAACCGCGCTTGCGAGGCGAACGCAGCAGAACGGACGACGGCTGGCTGCTCCTTTTGGAAGTTTGGTGTATTCAGGCGAAGCGAAGCGCGACGGCTGAGTCATAGCGAAGTGTTGGCGGCTTCGATTTCCATTCATTGGAGGGTGCGATTGGAGAAGAAAAACTGAATCACCTACGCGTGAGAGGACGGCGCAGCGCTTACAAAAGCGTTAGACTCCACATTGGCAACTGGCGACAAGCCTTATCACAACGACCACAAAAGGCTTTATAAACGCCCATGAACGATAAAGGTAGATCGGGAGGACAAATTTTAATGGTAGATTTGGAGGCTCAGGCCTTCGAAACCAAATCGTCAACCAATTCTGCACCGCTACAAACCATTCCCAAATCGAGCTGTACACTCTTCTGATTGTCATGCCTGCTCAGTCTTCTGATTGTGAGCAGGCATGACGGTTTGAAATAAAACTGAATATCTTCTAAATCAATACGAGGATTTTCAAAACTGAAGAAGAGGCTCCAAAAAAGTTATAAAAGCTTTTTGACCAGGGAAAAATTGTTCTGATTTCCTTTAAAAATGTTAGTTTAGTTTCCTACCCCAAAAAGTGAGAAACAATTAGATTTTTTTTAATTCTAAGCAAAAGCGATGGTTTAAACAGCAAAAGTAAAGTGCAGAAAGGCGGCAGTTTTTAACTTATATGTGCTTTTACAACTGTTTTTGTTGCGCCGTTAACAAATGTGTAACTCCACGCAAACAGAATTTTTCTATCAATCAAACGAAAATTGCAATGTCGTAGACGAATGCATGGCACAACTTCTTCGTTTTTCACTAAAAATTGCTGCTTTTCAGCGCTTTAGAACGGTTTAGAAAGCGTTTTTTACTCAAAAAATGAAGTATGTATAAAATTCAGAGCAGTGAGTTCATTCACCTATTGGGGCAGATGAACTATGAAATTTCGTAGAGACTTAAATTAAATTTCCTCGAACAAAAATTATTTTTTCAGAAAGTCCCCATTTACGGGACTTGTTTTGAAAGGTCTTCAATATTTCAAAAACGTCCTAGAGCAGTGTCCAATTTAATATCAAAGTGGCAAATACAGTCCCTACATTTCTAGAAACATGCCGACCCAACGACTTCGTCGAACTAGACAGGAAGGGAAACTTCTAAATTTACATACGAGACATCCGCGTATAAAACAACCAGATCATAAGCTACAACCTATTTTCAGTAATTATTGAAATATTTCGAACACTCGATTCCCTCCGCGATATCCGGTAACAAGAATAAATCGCGTGCTCCACAAAAGGACCACCCCTAACTCTTACTAAGCATTATTTTTTATTATTTTAAATATCACAAAACCCCTTAAGTATGGATTTGCAACAAATGGAGGAAAATCTTAGCGCGAAGTAAATGATACAAAGTGGTACAAGAACAAGACAGAAACGAGTCTTTCAGTGAGAGCTCTCTCTAGGACGTCTTAACACTTCTATCGCTTAAGTAGAACCACGTTAAACATGTGGTATAAAGAGCAGGACCAAATCTGAAATGAAATTCTTTTTTGTGGTGGAAAAACGGACATTTTCCGTCAGGCGGCGAAGACGAGAACTGTATTAAGAGAATTATCCGCTTTAGAGAATGACAATGAGAAGGGGTAAAACCCGATCGGATGTCCGCGGGAGTAGGCGAGAGGAAGCGGCGGGCGATTAGGAAGAAGCGGGAAGGTAATCCGATAAGCTCGAGATGCTCCGAAATTAGAGCTCGAAGATTTTGTGGACAGATTTTTCTTTTAAGAGAAAAGTCACACGAACACAAGGCAGAAGGCGCTTTCCGTCCATGCGGGGACGTCACGAAGAGTGCGGTATTAAAGGGAAAAAGAAAGGCAAACATAATGGAAAGGCGACAGACCAGCCCGAATCAGCTCGCATTCAGAGAAGTTTTCTGAATGGAAATCGGAATGCGAGCCGTCATCGAAAACGGAAGGATCACAAACGACAGAAATAAAAAGACAACGGATAGGAAGAGGAAACACCAGATGAATAATGACGTCGTTGTTCATTCGAGTAGTGCCTCACTTCTCTATTTTTTCTGATAGGTGAGGGAACGACCAGGTCGACATGCAGGATGGCTGAAAAATGTCTCCGCTGTTTGCTTGGCTGCACTAATACTACCATAAATACGTCTACCATAAATTACATCGAATGGTAGCGTGTCGTTTTGAAGAGAAGGAAAAGGGAAATGTTCTGAAGTGTTAGCCGCTATGATTGTGCCAGGCCTCGCGACGTGTTTCACGAGGTGTACTTGATTCATAGTACGACGCCATTTGAATGTACTGGCTAATTAAAAGATAGCACATTTTTCCGTCTACGGCTTCTCTCAGTTAGTAGTTTGGCCATTCTTTTGATCGCTTAAGAGAACACATAAAACTTGAAATCAAAAATAGTAATTTTTAAAGGTTAAAGAAGAAGTTGAAGTTTTTTTTTCTTGACTCAAATGGCATCCAGTTCTTGCAATAATAAAGGGTCATGAATTACGCTGCATATCAAACTACCATTGATTTTCTCATCTCTCATTCTCGCGCCCTCAGATCGCGGTAGCGATTAATAAAGGAAACATAAGTGGATGAATAACAACTTTTAGAGCAATCCATGACACTTTAAGATCATGAAGATTTGGAGTGTGTTTCGGTCGAGAAAGTTTCTTGTTCTCTGCTAAACGAGAAACCCTCACAAGTAGTCAGCTTTACAGTCCACCTCGAATGCTTGGTTCCATATTTTGCATTTAGTGCTGTGTAATCTAAATTGACATTCAATATAAAGGCTAGCATATGTAGTTGATCGCAAACCTACCAAATCCTCAGCCTAGAAACTAAGTAACGTTAACATCACCAAAAAGGTGAACCGCGAAACGCTGCCCAGGCCCACGGTGCTATAATAAATGTTAGCGCATCGAAGCACTTTCGCTTTCCTGCTCTCTGATATAGTCTGGAAATTTGTGTTGAGGCTAAAAGGATAGTAGTTATACGATCAATCGAAAGGTATATACATTTTTGGACATCCTGCACATCATACACTGTTCCTATCTAAATCACAGCGAATGATCGAGTAGAAGTCAAGAAAAAAGGAGGACTCATTCACTCATTATGGAGAACGAGGTCAAGCGAACGTGAAAGCAGCCTCGGGGCGGAAGAAAAGTGGTCCGGAAGGTGCGCTATCCAACTCCTACAATCTGAATACAGCCAAAACGAATGTCAGAGCAGAAGTTGAATGGGAATCAATATCAATTCGAAGGAAATCCGATTTGAAGAAAAGAATACTGAACATTTTCAAGTTGGCCACTTTGCTCTACCGACTATATCTATCGACCTGATATTTTGTTTCAAGGGCGAACCAAAACAAGTAAATACTAGATTTTTAAATCATGTAGGGGATGCACTACATCACTGTCCTTGCAAAATATTATTTATTTATTTATTTATCAGACATGAACATAATCGTGCATTACATAAGTAATGACAGATAAACGAATATTAGGTCACACAAACTACAACAAACGTAAAATTAAACACAGCACATTTACCATAAGTTTTTTCGTACCATTAATGACTTGAGCGAACCCACAGACATGTTTATGATATTCTCATCCTCACCTAATAATAAGTTCAAGTCCTTAAGATTTCTGTAAGTGAGGAAGTTTGATCTCGCCTGCGATTTCGGAACAGGAAGGTAAAGCCTTATGTTCCCTCTCCTATTCGTAGTCAGAGGTGCACAAAAAAAATATCGTGGGATCTCTTGAAATTATATTTGTAAGAATCTTAAACATCACGGTCATCTCGACCATCTTCTTCCGACGGCGGAGGCAAGGCAACTTAAGCTGTTTGGCCCTGTCTGGACCACTAGGTATGTTGTCATGGTCAGTTCCAAAAAATCTTAAAAATAATTTTCGAGTGAAGTTGTTCTGAACGCTGAACAATGGAGCATGATCACGTTATTAGGCAGAAAATGGAGCAGGGTCCAAAATTCACAATTTTTCCTTCTGCGCTGTAAAATAGGTGCAGATGTTGTCCTCCGAAGCACTCACCAAACACTTCAATATTTCGGACAAGGCTGCGAAAAATTGCCATTTCCCTGTTTCAAATACCCCAAACTGTATCGATCATTAATGCTACCAGCTTCTTTATCAATGATGGTTTAGCATAACATACAGATAGATATGTTCCAACAGATATCTTCCGCGGCTCTGATTCCGTTGAAAAAATTGTGAACTAGGATGTCCACGCTTCATTATGGATTAACAGCATGCCTGATATGTCTGGCACATGAAGATCACTATTATGCGTTCGTGATTCCTGTCGCTCGAAAAGAGGAAGAAAAAGAAAACAATAGGAATCTCATATCTATTGGGAGTACATGGGAAGTTGTTTAATTAAAACGCCTCCTGCTTGCTCTGTTGCGTGGCGGTTCTCGGTGCATATGCGCGTGAACTACTGGTCTCGCATTTCGTAGCACACAATCCACTCTCACCAATCTTCTCAATGCTCGTCTACCTATTCACTCCTGCTACTCTTCTACGTCTGTCTATGATCCATCAGACAATACACTCTTTCAGATATGGCAAAGGTAAGAAACACAGAAACATTCAAAATCATCCTCATCACATTATTCCCATCATTGCCGTTCCCTCCTTACCAAAGCCATTGCGTTTCCTATTGGCTAGCAAGAGCTTATTTCGCTACGGCCTTACGATTCAGTATCTCAGAGAAGGATAAGGTGAGAATTAGGTAAGCCTGTTACATGTTGTGTGTTCCCTTAGTTCGTTGCTAAATCGCGCAGACAACACCAGCAACATTGTGCTCTGAATAAATAGATGAATAAATAAGAACAGCTCAGAGGTGATTAAGGCCCTGCGCTGGAATAGTCGAGCTGTAGCTGCATGATCGAGCGTCCATCTGTTTTCAATCTTCAGGTCAGAACCCCCAGTGTGGACGGCGCGATGTCCAACAGCCGCCCGTCCTACAACCCGCCGCTTGTAATTGATGTGAAGCATGGTTGTGGGCAATCACGGTGCGTGATGACCCGTGACATGAGCAGGAAATTGAGCGTCGATTTCAGAGTTTTCCAGGATAGCTCAGCCGTTAATCCACTGGACGTTAGCCTAGAAAAGTGCAATGTTTCCCCGCCTATTGGGAATAAAAGCGATAAATAGCTGATGAAGGCCGCGTCTCAGATCATGTTATGAATTTACTGCCAGCCAACGTGACAAGTTGAAGTGAACTACGTAGGTGAAGTGAGCCACGAACGGTCTCAGCATTAATACTATCACAATAAGGGATATAACTATAGCTGTTGAGGATTCCGTTACTGGAGAAGAAAACGCTATTAGAAGAGAGAGGCGAAGGCCAGCATTAACCAGCCTCACTGAGCGATGTACCGCTGCTCGATGGCAAGTCAGCGACGCCTGAATATTCATATTTGGCCTACCATTGCGTCAACCAGAGGTGGCCAACCGATGAATGAATCAGTATTTTATCATTTTCTAACAAGCGCAGTACCAGATCACCGAGCCCGGGCGGATGGAGGGCCTGAATGTGGTCCAAATCGCGCCTACTAGAGCTCCCTAAAAATCGCAATGGCAATGAGGGATCAACAGAAGGATTAAGCAAAAAATAAAAAATAAAGTAACATCTCTCCAACTGCTAACTATATGTTTGCAACGATCTCAAATCTAATTGAGAAAATTCTCAATGTTTAGGGTCGAAGGATTAAAAAACACTCAGGCTGTAGGATATTCATTGTGTTCTGTAGAATAGTGTTCTATTAGTGATTTGGAGCGGTGCACTCATTTCTTCTTCCATTATGTAGTTCGCACAGTTCGTTTAGCAAATGAAACGAAGTAAAAAGGAAAGCAAAAAAAAAAGTGCAAAGGAAAAATAAAGCACAAAGTAAAGCGAAAAGAATCAAAAAGAAATAGGTAAACAAACTAAATAGCATAAAACCTTAAAACGTCTATGCAGGAAAACCAAACCAGACTCAAACTGGTGAAACGCCTTTCAGAGTACCGTTGGGTCTGTGAGTAAAGATGCCTTGAGCAACAACAACATGGTCACCTTCTTGCTAACAAAGGAGGATGCCTATGGTCATTTTATTACGGCGTGATTTCATCAGATAATTTCGTATCTTTTCGTAACCAGTGAATTGTACTAAACCAGTTTGAGATTGCAGAATCACAGAGTTCTCCATCACCTGGCCACCTCAGCTCGGCATGGACAAAATCCTACTCAGGCGCCTGGACAACATCCCCGCAGAAGGGACTTGGTCGCAAATTTGAACAGCATTGGGATCATTGGGATCATGTAAGCCAATCAGGCCGCATCAAATGAGCGTGCCAGTCAGAGAGGGTCGATGCCCTAACTTTCCAGCGAGTGTTGCTTGGTGTTGTGATTGATCATGATTAGCTAGCACTCTTCCACTTTTTGCGGTAGCTCGGCCTCGAGCGGCTTTAGCCTCGATACGAAGCAATAGAAAACGATTTTTCCGAAATTGGTTGGGATTGACAACATTCGATAGAGCTTTTCGTGCTAAAGAGAATAGTGTTATTGCGAGTGTCGACGACCTACATGTGGGCAAGTAAGAGAGCAGGACACATCAACCGCTAGCGTCCACTTTTAAAACGGCCGCTAGAACTTGATAGTCTAAGCAGCTGAGATGTTGTAAGCACGTCATCGTGAAGTAACTTAAGTGCTCAGGCATTTGCAGGCCGTTATCTTGCAGCGTCTTCCCCCAGTGGCCAAATCGAAAAACCTGTCCCATAGGCCTCATCTGCATATTCCCACTGCTATGACTTTGTCTCTTCATAAGCTACATCGTGCTTTTGCGCACTACAAGACCTCACTGCCTACAAACCACACAAGTTGAGGCCGGAATCATTCAAACTTGACTACTGCGCTCCTAACATGCCCGAGCGTCCAATTTAGCAGTGCAACGTCTGGTATAGTCGGAGAAATGGAAAACTCACTGTATGCTACACAGCTAAAGGTGCGTAAAAAGTATTGACGCACCTTCCTTTTCTTGCTACTTCTTTCCTGCTAAGGTGTTAACTTCGGTTTTCGAAGTTTTTGTGTGCCATATTTGTTATTCGTATTGTGATCCACCATTATTTTTGCTTGTATTTGTGCGTATTCCATTTTATTTTCAGCATATAGCTGCCTAACCAAAGCGAAAATCTGTCGCCGCGCCGGCTACGCCACGCAGTGGTCGTCAGAATTTTCTCTGCCCCTCGCCTAACTGTCTGATGTGCAATAAAACTCTTCGAGTAAATTAGAGAAACATCAAACCACGTCGATACGGGCGCTCCAGCTCAATTTCTAAGCAAAGGAATGAAGACGTCATCCGTATGAAAATCAAGCGCTCTCCACAGCAATCGACTAAGAAAATGGCTAGGGACCCAAAATTCAGTGAAGGATCAGGCAGAACGATTGTGCACAAGAAGTTTAATCTTCGTAACTATCGACAACGCAAGTGCCACGCTCGCCACCAATGCACACCGCCACTTCGCCTTCAACGACGATAAACTCTTCACTGTGGAAACACAATTCAACCGGTAAAGCGTTGCATACTTTTCAAGGCTCTTTACAGTGCTAATTGTGGAAAACAGCTCGCTGAAAGAAAGGCGTATACGGCCAGTATCATGGTATTCGCAAGCGACGACGGATCACCTCCCATTTTGGGATACAGGAATGAAGTTAACCCAGTAGAATTACCTAAATTGACGTTCTAAAGAAGCATCTGGTTCTCTGTTTTAAATCTCACTTTGAGCGTAATCCGTATGTCTTTAAGCAGGATTAGACTCCTGGGCTGAAGTCGAAGATTGTTCAAGGCAGGTACCGCGCCAACTTGAAGGACTTCATTTCGGCAGAGGAACGGCATCCGTACCGGCCGGATCTGAATCGACTGGAACACTGTGTATGGAGCGTTTTGTAGAACCAGGCTTGCGCTACTTCCCACAGAAGTGTCAAGTCACTGAAGGATGCCCTGGTCAAAACATGGAACGAAACCGACGTGGACTACTCGCGGCGCATCCTCGATGCCTTTCCTCGCTGTCTTCGCCCCTGCATTCGTAGCAAAGAAGCTCATAGAAAATACAAGTGATACTATTCTGGTTGCTAGATCATTGTCGACATTTTGTATAGAAACTGTTAAATTTTATAATGTGTGTCATTTCACCGCTTACGTTTAGTGCGTCAATACTTTTTACGCACCCTGTACAGCTACCGTAGCGATGATTGGTTTGCTACACTTTTCATGTATTTAGATAAGGCGTTCTCATCAAGCAAAGTTCACCCTACAATGCCTCCTACTCGATTGATCCTGTCGGGCCTATATGGATTGTTCGACTCTACTGGGAATCGTATTTCAAAAAACAGAGCTCTAGCAGCTGAGCTGCAGTGTACGTTTTTTCACAATTATTTGAACATTAAAGAAATTGTTAGAAAAGCCGCTTTGGAAGACTCAAAGGAGCGCAGGTCGGCCTGCACCTACTTTTTGGAATGTGACCAAAATATGCATATACATGGCACTGAATAGGCAAGAAATTAGAGGTAACCCCCAAAGAGATTGGCCAGCAGCCACAAGATATCGCGATAAAAGTGACAAGTGTCCAGTGCAACGCTGTGAATGTCAGCTTGATGAGATGCTGAAGTTAACGAAAGTGCTCCAATTGACGAGGAGGTGCTGAGAGGAACGCGCACTTGAAGCGTCCTGTGTTAAACTGTGAAAATCGGCGAAGCAGCTTGATTAGTCACAGACGCGGCTTCAGGACACCATTAAATTCGCGAAACTCTTCCAAGCACCCCAGGGAAAAGCCGAAAAGAAAGAATCTCGATGGCGTATCAATGAGGGAAATATGAAAGCGCTTTAATTTGAAACCACCAGTTTGCGATAAACTGGAAAGGGCTGTAGAAGATTGTTGTAATGCAGTGTGCAAGGAGTTTTACACGAATTGGTTGTATCAAGCAAGATTGTTTACAGAAGGTCACGCTTCACCAAGCTTCCGAATACTGAGAGATAGAAATCTGAGGTTGATGAGTTGTCGGGGAAGAAATAGTGGACTCATCATGTCCCTCGACTTCCCACAGTTCGTCGCCCGAACCAGTTAAGACCTTGCTAGCCCGGCTGACACGCTTTTCTGCCTCTCCTGCGTGACAGCTGTTTTAGTGCGAGGTTTTTGCCGTTAGCCAGACACCGACCTAGAAATGTGTCAGAGTGGAACGAACGCCGCCGTCATCGTTGCTCCATGGATGCCCAAGTGAACTACATCAGAACGTAAAGTCGTCTAACGAGATTCCTCCGACACTCGAAGTCGGCTTAATTCGGAGAGCTGTTCGTGCCGAAATATTTTTACTAGTTGTTAACCACCTGAACGCGTGGAGGATGGCCGACACCTACGTTTTAAATATAGATAAATATAGATTATCCGATTCCCGAAGGTGATTTATCCTTCACTTTTCACAAAAATTGTAAACCCAAAAAGTATCGCCTTATACATTCAACTATGTAGGTGTCAGCTAAGGCAGCAAAAAGATTCTCAGAGAGACTTTCTGGCCTGAACGAAACGGATTGGTGTTGTTTGATTCCGCTCGACCCGCTTGTTTAGGAAACCCAAGATGCGGAAAAAGATTTCGTTGCACGGGCGAGCAGTTTAAAACAGCTTGATATTTGTGCAATTCTAAAACATCCCATTTCACTGAGAGTTCCTAACCTTCTGCCCGCGCCCTCCTTTTTGCATAAATTCTGATACAAGTTTAAATTTAGTTCACTAAAGGTGTCCTAAAAGTTTTATCATTGTTATAATGATTACGAATTCCTTATCCTTCAACAGCATCAATTTACTAACGAATGATTTGAAGAGCGAGTGCTATTCGCCTGTTGTTGAGATCGCGCCATGCGCTCGCGTAACGTTGTCTCGATACTTGTTTGCTTGACTAATATACAAAATATAAAAAAATTAGTTTGAAAGATTTTTAAAAAATTCGTAGCATTTTTAGTTGAAAATGATTCGAGTTATTTGTAGGTCCTGGCCTCAAAAAGGCAATTCTGACTACATAACGGTAGCCATAAACGAACCATGCTGCAGTTGGCTAAAATCCAAGTACCCAACATACGTCGCACTGCAGCGTTGAAAATACGACTATAGGGTCGTGGTAAATATCGTTGGAGAATAAAGTAGACATTGTTAAAGTTCGACGTTAATTAATCCTTTTTCGAAATGTGCTACGCTTGTTATTTTCGCTTCAAGTTGAATGAGTATTATACCTATCCAACAACTTCTGGAGGCCAGCCAATAAACTAGTCAGTGTTGTATCTCTTCCAAACAGGAGTGGTATCATATCACCGGACCTGGAGAGGTGGGACACGTTTGTTGTCCTGAGTGGGATAACCGAGCCAATGCTAAGAACCTGGATTCTAAGTGCATATGACTGCCGCCATGTCCCACCGAGCTACAGAACCCGTTGATACTAAGATATTCCAATTCCCGAACGGGATTCAATGCGTGATTTCCTATTGAATCATGACTTCAGAGGCTCCGTCGCGTAAGATGTTCCATGTCCGAATCTTCGCATGTCGTTTAATTGATAAAAGCCGAAACGAAAGTCGAATAAAGCTCTCATAAAAATCTAGACTTAACAGCTTGACAACACCCTCACCATTGTTAAACTTCAGAGCTGATCAAAGCAAAAATATTCTACATGATGGACGTGTCCATCCAATTTCTGAATTCACTTCAGTGTAACAGTTCTACTGATTTGTGCGTGTTGGATGGTATTCATACTAATAGTCACGGAAATATCGCGGCACTTTCGCGGCAATAAGTGCAAGCGAAAATCCAAAAAATCCTACCGTACGATATTCGTTTTTTTTACCTGTCAATTATGCGAGAGTTCTGATGCAGTTGCAAAAAAGAGAGCGACGTTTCGCCTAACGAGACCATTTTTGAGGCTGCTGCATAATGTGAAATTGATTGGAAAGTTTATAACAAGGAAAATGGACGACAATTCGATGGAACACATTATGAGTGGCTGAAGCAATGATCGCATACAGTAAGGTAATAAAAGGTGTCTCTTGCACGCAAAAATATCAATCAGATTTCATTCCGCTCAAAGTTAGCTAATTTTTTCAACTGTTCTGAATCGGCGGATTGATACCACAACTGAAGCAAAACTGAGGGTGACTTGAAGCTGGTTCTGCACATTGTCTAGGATGTGCAATGCACAAAAGGAATTTACGAAACCAAACTGGAAGGATGAAATGCATGGCGCATCCAGGGACTTCATCAGCCATTCCGCCATTATTGTTCCACATTTGTAAGCTCATTCGAGCTCTTTCCAAACGAACTGCTTGCGTTAGAACTTTGTTCGCACATCGTTTCTACTATCAGTACAATTGTCAAAAAAAAAGGTTTCTATGTGGGGGTTCTTCCAGCCTACAGCTCAGAATAGAGGATTTTGTCGCTTCTAGTAAATACTAATTTTCTCCAAGCGTCGATAGCGCTACACCTACGTAAATTGACAAAGTTTTAAGACAAATCCAAAGTTATGAGCAACTGGCTTCGAGGGAGAGGGCATTCTTTCACATAAGAGCCTTCATTTTTATGGATAGCTTTTAATATGAAAAGATCTAACAAATGTAAACACTTGGAAAGCTCTGAAAAAAGTAGTAGAAGCATAACAGCAATGTGCCCGCAGAGCTTCTGATGCATTTAGCTGCTATGGGCAGCGGCCGGCATCGACTGCAAGACATAAAGTTCCATAACGCGAGCTTTTCCCCCGCAGTGTGCCGTTCGTGCTTTTTTCGCCGACCATAAAAGAGGCTGAATAAAAGCCTCTGCAGTGTGTCGACGTGGTCATTAGTTCTACGGCGTTTTCAGAACGCCTACCCAACCAGAACGGAAGATTTATGGGACTTTTTTTGACGGTGTTTTTTCGCAGCCAAAAAAAAAACACGTAAAGTTCTCCGTACACGAAGCGGAACAATGGAATAAAATCTTTTATAGTTAAAGTCGTCGTGGTCAGAACAGCTACTACAGGACGTTGAACTGAAAATCGAGCTTGTAACGTTGGCAGCTCCCATTAATAGAATCCTTGCGTAATCGAGAATTCGGAAGAGTGACCGCGAGATGCACGCCCGCCATCGTCAGCAGCAGTGTTATTCCCGACGGAAAAGCAAGCAACACTACAGAGAAAAATTAGGCAGTAGAAAACGTTTAGAACTAGCCATGACCGAATCTCTTTAAAACTCTGCATGGTCGAGTCTTTTTACAGATTTGCTAAGCTCGTCGCGAAGTTGCTATAAGGGTTTATTGTGTTTCGGCTGGCTCGCCTCCTTCAGAGAATGAAGGGTCAAATTAATTAGGAGTTATCTCAACAAATATCTCCTCCACCTTCCAAAATTCGTTGTCGAATTTTTAAAAGCCTGGCTGGGGCTTTAGTTTAGAACTAGGTACGTAACTTAAAGCCTATCCATAATAAGCGAAGTTCTTGGCTCAGTGCAGCAGAAGCACTGAGTAATAGATATTCGAGACTAATATTAGGTTGCTATGATAAAAAGTAATTCCCAAAAGGACCCATAGTTCATGATGCAACTAACTAACTCGCCTCATACAATAAGGAATGAGGAGGGTGAAGGAGAACCTTGCCTAACAGGAGAATTGCTTCTATGATGAACCAGCTTTGTGAACAGGGACGATTTGGGTCTCTAGTAGATCAAGAAGCGAGCTTGGAATGAATTCCATTTGTTCAAGGGAGGGCATTTTGCTACGAAGGAGAAAACCTTCTGACTTCAGTATCGACTGAAGACAATTGAAGTGACTAGAGGAAAGCCGACACTGAGACGCTACAATGACGCAGTACAAAAACAGTTTTTTGGCCATTATAAGTTTGGGAGTCAAGGGGATATGAGTGCGCATTTTGAGCGTGCCTGCCAACGTTGTACTCTACGTAGAGGAAACTAATCACGACACCAACAGCACATCGGATGGCCTCACGAGCCAATTTTTATGAGGTCAGATTGAACGAATCAACCTCGTTGCGGCAGTAAATCATGGATCCGGCGGACAGGATTTCTATGATGACGGGCTGCCATAAAAATTCGTTGGATCAAATTTCAGCGAGGCGTTAATGCAGAAATAATCGAGGGCTGGCTGGCCGCCCACCTGTCGTTGGGAGGAACGAGACGGATAATGGCTGCATTGAACTCGAACAGATGACGAACGGAGACGCGAATACTTGTGCGACGCGTTCAGCATCAGCGACTTTGACTTACAGTCATCTTTCTTGCACTCAGTAGGGTGCGGGGAAGAAGATGATGAAATTCTAAAATCAACATGAACTCCTCCTACCGCGCTTTTGTGTCGATGGAAAACGCATCTGTTTTAGAGAAGTTAATGACTGATCGCCTGATAGAAGTGGTTCATAAAGCTATGGGGATAACATGGATGTTGCATTCGGTCAAACATCGCTGGTTTAATAGTTTGGCGTCCTGCAAGGAAAGCAGAGGGTGCGGGATCGATTCCCGCTTGGCGCAAGAGTTTTGATCACAAATTGACTTTGATAAGAGCTAATGACATAGAATTAGATGCTTTAGAGAAGGCAAGCAATTTTTGCAGTTATAGATCTGCGACGACACTAACGAATTTTTCGAATGATTATACTCAAGAAGTTCAAGCTCCAACATTGTGTAGCTGAGCCAGCTTGTAATATTGCGATCGCGTTCGGGTTGGAATCGCCTTCTGAGCCTTCTGAACGCACGGTGGGATATTGGTTCAAAAGGTTTTCCTCTGGTGGTTTTTATCTCGAGCACAAGCCTGCTTCTGGTCGAAGGATATCACCAGACGATCAAGTTTTAAGAGCAGCCGTTGAGTCCAGGCTAGACACAACCATCCGAAAGATAACAGCAGCTAAGGCTGTCCACTCTGTTATCAAAGGATCTCGCCTCAATCGGAATGGTGGACAAGGGTCAGCAGTTGATACTCTACGACTTGGCTGACGAGCGGCGCCGGACTCCCTTTAACATCTGTTCAAACATTCTTGTTCGACTGGAAAACGATCCGTTACTAGACCGTTTGGTAACCCCGAAACTACGCCACAGAAAGGCTAGGTTAAAGGATGATAGTGCTGCAAAGATTTGATCCACTACAGCATTTTGCAACGGCTAGTATGGTCCACCTTGAGACCTCATTCCGAAAGTCCTGCTGCTGCGATTTAGACCTTTTGTTTGAAAAGTTGCAAATGACGAGGCCGGCAGTGGTGAAAGAAGGGGGGGGGGTGTCCTTCTGTGGATAACGTTCGGCCTTACTCTTCGAAAGTCACCCGGAAAAAATTGATGCAGTTGGGCGTCGAGGTTATCTCTCTCACTTCTCATTCTCCAGACCTCTCTCCAACCGACTATCACTATTTCTGAGCGCTGGATGCAAACCTGCTATGGCAGCAGTTTCATAGTGTAGTCCACCTTGAGACCTCCTTCCGAAAATTTTTCGATTCTTGTGGTCTAGATTTTTTACTTTGGAGGGAAATTCGTCTTAAGAGATTTTGGGAAAGTTGTGCTCAATCGCGTTCACTTTGACGGATAAAGTTGTATTTGAGGCGAGTTACGACATTTTGAATTACGGCGCCCGTTTCGGGATTACTTTTGCAACAATCTAATACTAGTTCCGGATCACTATTATTGGATGAAGTCGCAGCAACGACGAATTAAGAACGTCTACGTCCGCAACCATCTTCTGAAGCTGTTGCACTAGTCTGCAAAAGTTCAGTATCTTTAGACATTGGTCGGTAATATGTAGGTACGTATGCTTTCGCCTTTCGCTTTTGATCTACTCCATGGCCTGAATCTAGAAACTAACAACTAAGTCAACCCCAGAGCATTCCTCTGTTGTACTTTGTTTCTATTATCAGCTGCCTTTGTTATCCTTCGACTAACAAGCGAAGTCAATGAGCGTCCCTTGGCAATTTTAAAATTGACCTATTAAGGGTTGTAGGGGACTGTAAGAGAAGCACCGTAGTGATTCTCAAATTTCCTGCAGACGCTTGGGTAGGTCAAAAATTGCAAAAAACCGTATCACTTCAGTGCGGGCCGACAAAGCGAAACTGACTTCTGGAACTGCCATGTCGTGGTTAAAATCTATCCTGCAAAAGGATTGGGGCTGGAACGATTGTGGAATTACAGCGATTTCACAAATTGCCTGTTAGCCGTACAGTAACCGAAGTGGAACATTGAGGTGCCCTGCTCACGAGCATAGTCGCATCGACTGGATGGCAGAGTGGATAGTGGACTTGTAGGAAACGGGTCAGGGGTTCGGATCCTCAGGGTGTGTTCTTGCATTGCTTGGCTTTCTCGATCCAATTCTGTCGATGTAAATTGTATTTTGACCACGGTATTGTACCATACTGACATTGCAATCTTAATTTAACCTGGATGTTACGGTATGGGGCGCGTGTAGCGCAGTCGGAGGAGGCGCGACTGTCGCGTGCACCCGATACCAGGTTCCTGGTTCGGATTTCCCGCCCAGGCCAACCAAGCCTTCCATCCCTCCGGGGTCGGTGAATTGGTACCAGACTTGTCTGGGAAGGATAAAGCGCTGACTTGTTTATCGGCTGGTCACCGCAAGTCATTGTATGGCCAAATACGCATCCATGTCGCCTCCACGACATCCCGTAGAAGTAGAATGCGCTGGCGCATCCCAGAAGGGATTGAGTAACGCCGTCCTTTATCCTTTATCCTTTTTATGTTACGGTATAAAAATAAAAACAACAGCGTTCATAATACAATTCGATTGGCCACTGAGGAGAGCAGGCAGCTTTTCTTTGCCTGAAAATAGATAATATTCTTTGTCTTGACCGCCTTCGGTAGGCATTGAAGGTGGGATTGTCAGCACGACTGTACTTCACGACTCCAAAAATCGAGAAGAAAATGAAAAAATTGGATAAAAAGATTTGTTTTTATATTTATTTATTTCTTCATTAAGGTGTTGTTTTTATTTTTTTATTCATTATATTTTATTATTGCTATTCATTATATTTTATTATTTTATTGTTATTTTATTTATCATTTACATTTATATTTTTAATTAATTTATTTATATATTTATGTTTTCGACCCCTCTTCGTCCTCTGGAAAGAAAGTGTAACAGTCTGTCTGTCTCACTCCAATCTGTCTTCTTCATGCGGAAATAACCATATTGCTAGCGATCTCACTGCCGTCACCTACAGCAACCTCGTCACTGCTGCAAGAAGACGTATTTCTACGAGCAGTCTACTCCTGCGCTTCGTTCAAGTCAAGCTAACACCACGCACGAGAGAACGTCAATGGAATAAACACCAAACAAAAAACTAACTGGAGTGTTTCCTTCTCATCAGAATAATCAATATCCCTATATATAGCATTTTGAATTATGCCCCGAAAGGCATCTGCTATGGCGGTTTCACTACGAATAGGGACAGAGTAGTCGGGAGGAAGGCAGTTAGCAAGACAACCAATAACTCGGCACGGAGAACACATTCTATTGCACAATTGATATCAACTCCAGGAAGAGGTCTCGTGTAGTGTGCCGAGCACGATCACAATAACCAATAAAATATAATACGTTATAATAAAATATTTACATTATTTAATGAATTGAAAATATAAATGCAATTATTAATTAATAACTATACATAATAAACAAAATAATAAATAATAAATAAATAATAAATAATATGAATCCTTTTTATCCATTTTTTCAATCTCTTCTCCATCTTTGTAGTCATGAAATACAGTAGTTTTGAGAGGCTCATCGTCAATGCCTAACGAAGACGGTCGAGATAAAGAATATTATATATTTTTTTAAGCAAAGAAAAGCCGCCTGCTCTCATCAATGTCCAGTCGAACTATGTATTATGAACGTTATTGCTTTGCGTGTTTATTTTTGTTTTTATATCGTATCATCCAAGGGCCGGATTCATCGACGACTTACAGCAATTTAACGGAGAAAATACGGCCTAAATTCCTGATAGGGCGGCTTATCAAGCGATATGGTAAAGCATTTCACCATATAGCTTGTTGATAAGTCGCGTTATCAGGAATCTCGCTTGTATTTTTTCTGTTAAATTGCTGTAAGTCGTTGATGAATCTCGCACCAGGTTAGAAAAAAGTTTTAGTGTCAATATGGTGCACAACCGTGGTCAATGTACACTTTATATCAACAAAAATGGACCGAGCAAGTCCACCAACGCATAACCGCGACCTCCGGATCCGAACTCCTGACCCCTTTCCTGCAATTCTGCCCCCGTATCAACTCGGCCATCCAGTCGCTGGCGCTGCATTCGTGAGCGGCGCACCCCATTGTTCCACGTCGGTTACTGTACGGCTAGCAGGCAAACTGTGAAATCGCTGTAACCGTTGCAGCCCCAATCCTTTTGCAGGATAGATTCTAACCACAACATGGCAGTTCCAAACGTCAGTTTGGCTACTGAAGGGATACGGTTTTTTGCAATTTTTGATCTACCCAAGTGGTCGCAGGAAATTTAAAAACCACTACGGTACTTCTCTTACAGTCCCCTACAACTCTCAATAGGTCACTTTTAAAAATGCCACGGGACGCTCATTGACCTCCCTTGTAAGATACAAGGCATGATATCAGATCGTGCAGGAAACCGCCGCAAGCATGCATCCATGTTTCTTTAAAAGTGGAGCAGTAAATAGGGGACACTGTGAATTCTCTAAAGCGGTAATTCTTCAGGCAAATCAAGTCCTTCTAAGATAGCTTGCGTTTATTTTTCGAAAACGCAGGTGCTGAGAAAACTTTTTTTCAATCTGAGACACAATCTGAGACATTCAATCTTCCATGAGCATGTCAGAACTATTATATTTCTATTTACAAGATTGAGCAAATTTTTAGAGATCAAAGAGATTCCTTGGCCACGCAAGAATCCCGTCGGCGTGAATGTGTACTTTGCAGTCTGTTGCTTTTCATCCGTGTTCAGTTAATTGCCACCCGCCATGTTTGAGACGGGCAAAATAATACCCTCTGGCCGGAATACAAGTACAACAGAACAGAGAGAATGGTCAGAGCGTGGATGGGATGGGAATAACGACGTAACGCAGAACTCCCCATCTCAGAAGGCGATGGGGGAGGCGAAATGAGTAGCTTCTACACTGCATATATAACGATTGTCTAGTTCTACTGACATTTACAATCACTTTCGTCTGTTCAAAAAAAAACGACAAAAGTACGGCATGAAACTGAAACTCTTCTGGTGATGTCAAACAATGTTCACGCTTCTTCTTCGTTGAGGCAAATGACTTTTTTAATCGCGTTATGGCAGGAGCAGCAGCTGAATCCCTCTCGTCAGTAGACGCAGTTAGGTTTAGAGATTTTTTGGGGCCAAGCGTTGAAGCACTTTTGTCGAGGAATGTGCGCCAGAATGAGATTCAAACAGCCTTGACTAATATTAACTGAAATGAAACGAGTCATAGCTGAAGATTTGAGCGTTTTTATCTTCACTGGAGCATTCTCTTTCTACAGGATAGCGTGATAGCACCTCGATCGCGCACATGCCCTATACTATGAGTTATTGCGGCCTGTCGATGAAAAAACAGTGATCTAAAACCGTGCTAGACTGGTACCATTTTACCGACGAGGATGGTCGGAAGGATTGGTTGGTGTGGTCCGGACCGGAGCCAAGAATCTCGGTTTGAGAATCGCGCAACAGACTTCGACTGCTGCGTTACAGCACGCCCAATGGCAACACCAACGAAAAAAGGTATTTCGGCTCCTCAACAATGTACCTATTGCCCGCACAGCTGGTATCTTTGCATACGAGTGCCAACAACCTTCATAGGTAAGAAACCCTTACGAGAACAATAAATCCGATTCATAGCAGCCATGTTTCAGCGAGAAAGGCTAAGGAGGCGACGAGAAGAGCTATGGAAGAGGTGATTGTAGTCGTATCAAGCGGTCAGTGCTGCGCATGCACCGTCCGGCGGCGGCCGCCCAAACGGCTGGCGCTCGCGCGATGCGATGATTCAGCGTGCACGGGCACTGTTTGCCCAGACGAACAGTCGAACCACTCGAAACTGTGACTTCTCTCGCCGACGGCTCCTCGGAATCCGTTCCGAAAGAATAGCGAGGAGCGCGAAGGTCTCAGCGCACCCTCGTCGAACCACTTCGAGCTGACCCCGTAGACACTGACCTATTAGGCTGCAGAAAAGTATACACTTCCGTGTAATTTCAACGAGCACGTCACACTTCTTTGGAGTGCGCCGTGAACAATGAACATGGGATTGAACCTATCAATCGAGTGGGAAGACCGCTCGCAAACTGCACACGCGAGCGTGTTCAAAGCGCGATAACTTGTCATGTGCGAATCTTTCCGGCCGCAGCTTGGGGGTTCTTTTTCGCTTCATCAGCTATTCATTGCTGGTCCGCTGTCTGCATGCACATGCAAAAACTGTGCTGTCTGAGGTGCCGTCGCCTGGTGTATGGCTGCGCTTTAGGCTACTAGGCATACTATGAGTTGCGATGGCTTTCAGTGTTCAAGCGAGACCTCGGTTCAGAAATGGACACCAATTGTAGCAGCTTAGCCAAACTTTTCAGGTAGCTCTACAAGGGTTAATTACGTCACAAAAATACGGCTTTAAGTTACTCCCAAGTACGAAGTCGCACTCAATGGTGCACTAGCTCAAGGATCTAGGCGAAACTACATGTTCATAATGGGACCGTTGTGTGGCATGGAATGTTCTATGTAGTAAACGCACCATTCACCTCAACTTCCTGTGAAACATTCATGGAATTCAGTTCTCATGAAAACATCATGGAGAAGAACTGCAGTGAACTGATAGTCGTCCAGGAATAATCGGAAATGAAAGCAGACTTCTAGCTTCCCACTAGACAACGTTGCATGAAGATGATTTCCGCATTCTCTCGCAGTCACTCCATAGCTACACCGTTAGCCGGCCCTTGCACTTTTCATGCTGGAACCAAACTGACTCTGCTTAAACCTTATTCCAAGTACTTGGAGATATTAGCATTATACTTCATTATATTTCCGTTCTCTCTTACCTTATACTTAATCTACCGCACTGATCAGGGCAGGCTTCTAACTTCCCATGGCCCGGTATGAATTCGTCCACCAAGGATTAAACGGCTCAGGCTCGATAGAGTCTAAAGAACCTTTATCGGGTTTCCCGTGACTGCCAGCGCCTTCTCCCTGCCGCGCCACCGGTGCCGAGGAAGAAGAAAGAAAACGAGATGTTGCAGCTTCGTTATTCCTTCAACAACAATTCTTCCCCAATGTCCGGCAACACCAACCATGCAAAATTTCATGGATTCTAGTTCAACCAGGTTCATCCTGAGAAAATGTGCCACATAAACTCAATTTTCCGTGTCCAAATTAAGAAAGTTCACATAAGGAAGTCTCCTGATCCCACTGATTCGACGATATTTTCATAGCGTACTTTACCATGCCTCGTTTTCACATTCATTATATGAAACTGCAGGTATCTGCCCTTGAAGGTCATCTCAGGCATTCGGGTCAACATTGTCGACAACCAGCTTTGATTCCAATGAAATTACAAAAACTGGCTGGCGAAATTAGATTGGCTTACAATGATGTACAATGTACAACAGGCTTTGAACGGCATTACACATGGAGCCGTGAATTTAAAAAAAATGACTTGAAAACGAATGATTTCTGGGCGTTATGACGGAAAAACGACCAATTCGGCTTTTTGTTCATGTTGATGCTGATTTCGTAAGCAATTAAGTTCCAAAAGCTTCAATTATATCACGCTTCGAATTCGGAAGAATCGCAACCATTTTAGTAGGCTTGGAATGTTCTCATGGTGTACGGTAGCGCGAATGAGTATCGTCACATAAAGTTGGGTACCCATAATACAGTCAGCCAGACTTAATGGTTTGACTAGACGTTCACTGAAGCATCCCCACACCTTGACCTTACCTCTGCCACGTTTTTTCGAATCAGCTTCATAGCTAGAGACCACCTTTTTGTCTTATACAATGAACAGCGTATGTATCCTCATGCAGGTATAAGACCCTTCCTCCTGCCTTTCTCCCGGTGAAGACCTTCTCCTTCGGACCTTCTCCACACAGCCCCACCGGTCGCAGACGATCTTTCACCATTGACATCCCTGGTGTTGTGTTGCAGAGTTGAGATTTACCCGTTTCACACAGCTTCAGGTCATTCGTTAACATTCTCGTAAAGGGGTGTACTTCTTTGGACGTGGTCAGTCGACGTTCCTCATACCATCACCGTCAACTGCAAAGACGGATTTTGTAGGCAGTGCATGCCTTCCTGAATATTCGAGAGTTCAGGCAGTGCCCATATATGGATATGAAATATTTTTCGACCACTTTTGTATAGATGAAACGCTTCGTTTTCTCCATGTATTGGTAACAACACCAAAATTATACCCGTTCTTATAGCATTTAGTAAAGCCGTTTTCTTTCTAGAAAACTCACACCCTTGCTCCTTCCAATTACGTGCCACTCCCAGTCTTCTATAGCAGCCCTGGGCTGAAAAAGGACGTTCTCACAGTTCAGGCGGCCATTTATGTATTGGATAAAGAGCGGCGTTAATCAATCCCTTCAAGATGCGCCACGCATCCCATTTCTACGTGAAGTGTGGAGGCAGCTTAACACCTTGACGACTGCGCGATTGCCGCGTCTAGCGCTAGCAACCCAATGGATTTTTTTATAATGTCAAGAGCAGACTTTTAATCGAAGGTATTGCTTGCCGAGATGCTCAGTGAATGAATAATAGAAAATTGTTTTCCTGACCTCGCTTCATACGTCTAAAGACGAAGTAAACGTAACACAGAAAAGACCCATTCGATTTTTTTAAATCCAACTGGAAAAATAAATTAGAAGACTGTGACACATCGGGTCATACGGCCCCACGCCGCCGAAAGGGTGTGACACAACATCGTGTCACACGGATGTGTTAAATACGTATCTGGCCTATACAATATCTTCCGATGGCCAGCCGATGAACATGTCAGTGCTTCATCCTTCCCATAAAGGCCAGTAAAGATTCACTGACCTGGCCAAGTTCGATGTTCAACAAACCTTGGCAATAATGACTTCAGACCGATATTTTGTTGTTGACCTTGTAGCCATGATTATGATCACGTTTATTTGGCTTAGCTTACATTCGGCGACCTCACCTTCTTTTCTCCTTAAAACTAGTGCCCTGTAGAATAAAATGGAGTCTGGGATGGCAGCTTCACGTTTTCAGACTTTATTAGGCTCCGACGAAGGCCAAGAAACGTAAGCTGAGTTAAACAAACGTGATGACAACCTTGGCTACCAGCTCAACAAGTCAACATCGATTCACTGTTCACTGACAAGGGAAGGATCTGAAACGTATTTCTGAACGAAAGGAGCGAGTCATATAGGGAGAATCCTCCCCCCTCAATTAGTAAAAAAAAATTGTTTATTTTTTGCCAAGTCGTTAAACCCAAGCAGTAGGGAGCCCTTGAAGTCACAATGGAATACGGCGCATCACGAGTTCGGGGGTCTTGTACGCCCGCGATGCCTCTGCCGACAAGCGGCTCGGAGCGCAGTGGAAGTGGGGTTGCCTCATGCAAGTATGGTCGGGGGTTTGGTTCTTTGTGCCCTGCTGCATTTTTGCATTTCAACTAACTGGTTGAGATTTGGGGATTCTGACGTCTATACTATTTTCGGACGTTTTCTGCGCATTTTCTAGCAGTACGTTGTAGAGAGCACTTTTCTTGCGACTTGTTTATTACTGACCGGATTTATAACCAAAGCGTCTTTGTCAACTTCAAGTTGACGTGCTTCGAAGTCCTTTAGTACGCTGGCCATCCGTTCTGCCAGCTTGATTTCTCTCCTCGAAGGTTCCTTGTATAAAGAGGTGGCCCAAAATTCAGCTAGAGCAGGTGGATCACCACTCGAGCATCGGCAGATATCGTTGGCGTTAGGTTTTAGAAAGCCTCCAGCAGACCTCTGATTTTCAGGTGACAAGCAAAGAAGAGGGTAAGAGTGTATCGATGCCGTTAAGGTTAATTTGCAAGTGGTATAGACGTCAGAATCCCCAAATCTCAACCAATCAGTTGAAATACAAAGATGCAGCAGCACACAAGAACCAAACCCCCGACCTTCTAGCACGAAGCAACCCCACTTCCACTGCGATTCGAGCCGCTTGCCGACAGAGGCATCGCGGGCCTACAAGGCCCCCAAACTCGTGATGTGCCCTATTCCATCGTGACTTCAAGGACCACCTGCTCCTTGGATTTAACGACCAGGTAAAAAATAAACACATCTTTATACTAAGTGAGGAGTGGGGATTCTCCCTATATGGCTCGGTCCCCCCATTCAGACATACGCTTCAGACCCTTCCCTTGTGAGGGATGCAAGGATTAGTTTGAAAGATTCGAGCCAACCACCTGGAATTAGAGCTAAGTTCTGTCAAAGAAAACGCAGCGACCTTTTGCGACACCCTGCGGCGACATCCAATAACAGACCACAAGAATCTTCCTTTCCGGACATGTACACAGAGTCAGCGAAAATCAATGCTTTTATGAACTACAAATATCGACAACGTCGCCGAGCTGGTACTCGTAGCCAGATGTACAATATCCAATACTGTACAGCTTTCTACATGAACAAACAGTTGTGATAAGACATCATCTATCGAGAAGCTAACGAACTGCTGTTAGTGTGCTTAATATTAACTCTGCTACCCGTACGAACGTATCACACATAACTATGGAGCATACTAGTCAAGGTAAGATACCAAGCCAATTAGTAGACACAACATATCACTATTTGTTAATCAGCGGTGCAGACGAAAATCTACCGGGCACTCGAGGGACAAATCTAAAATCGGAACAAAAAAAAAACAACTGTTGCTATCCTCAAATGAAAATACTGGGGACCCTGAGCACTGACACTTTGAACGGGCTCAGTATATGTGCTAGAATGAAGTAGGAAGCCAGCAAAAGACTGGGAGGGAGGAGAAAGGGGAACCCCCGCAATAATGAGCGCTATGAAATCCTAGCGCACGCTCAGGTGGCAGTCCGTAAATCGACAAAGTTTCCAATCTCTGTTGAGGTTTTTTCTCGGTGGATGCCTTCACGAGATCTTCAGTTACCCCTCCCCTGGATGCTGTTCTGTGCAGAGAACGTTATGCCCGCAAGCGAAGACAAAATCGAACTCGAACGAGGAGTGGATAAAGGATAAAGGACAGCGCTGTTCAATAGTTTCTGGGACGCACCACGCACATTACCTCTGTAGGATATCGTGGAGGAAGTTGAATGCCTACACAGTGACTGGTGATGGCCAGCTGCTGGACCAAAACTCAGTGTTTTGTCCTTCCCAGATAAGCTTGGTATCAATTCACTGTACCGGAGGGATGGAATTCTCGCCTGGCCTGGGGCGAGAGACGCTGCACACCGTCATAATCCTTGGATTGCACAATTCATGGCTCACCACCAACGAATAGCTCCAGTCGTTTCCCCTAATCTCGTTCCTTAATGCCACTTACTGCCGCACTAGCACTACTTTCTGCCCGTTCAAAAAGTCAGCGCATTTTTGGGTCCTCCTGCGGTTAGACCACATCTGAGTAACTAGCTGGCAGGCTTCGCCACCTTTAATATATAGCGTTTTCACGTCAAATTGGACACTTTTCTCTGAAAAAAGTTGATACTTCTGAAACAAAAGTGAACGTCTTCCAAACCGAAGCGAGCTTATTGCAGGTTAAACTGCAGATTGCAAAATTAAGACTCTCCAAGATGGTAAGAACAATTTTCTGTCGGAAGAAAATTTGGCATAACTTTCTTTGAATTTTTTTTCGTCCAGATGCTCGAATGAGTGTAACAATTCTATAAATATTTTATTTTTTGAGAAAAATAGTAAAATAAGATTTGTTCTAGAGCGCAGCGAGGCAGCAACTATTTGGTGCATTAAAAGGAGAGGTTGCGCCATGCAGTCGATTAGGTCGTTGCAATTTTTATTCGATTGATAGCGTAAATGTTGCTTACGTGAAACATCAAAATTAGTGTATATGTGTTCTTTATAATTGTTTTTATTGTGTCGTTCACAGTTGTGAAACTCCATAGAAACAGAAATGTTTCAATCGAATAAAAAACGCGACGCCTTGGACAAAGGCACGGAGCAATCTCTTCGTTTAGCACTAAAAACGTCCGCGTTCCTGCTCTTTTAAATGAGCTTCAAGCCATTATTTTTCCTCAAAATTGAGAACTTCATAAAATTTCAAGCAATGTGTCCACTTATTGGGCAGGTGATTTAAAACTTCAAAGAAAGTCATACTATAATACATTTTCCTTAACAAAAAAAAAATTCTACCCTTTTTGGAGAGTTTGTTTAATATGGAAGGAACTCGTCTCGACATGGAAGACGTTCAGTTTGATTTCAAAAGCTCGGCCTGCTTAGCAGAGTGTCCAATTTGACGTGAAAACTGTACAAACAAGCTACTCTTTCGGGAAGTGCTGAGAGTACGTGTCTTTGCCATAACTACAGCATGAAACTAGGTTCTTCCCAATCGGCACGGCCGCTACAGCCACCCGCAATACTTTACAAGAGAACGTCGTGCGGCTACTGTGCAACGTCGGAGAAGCTCAGCCCTCATGTCTTCTTCCTCTCCAGCGTCATAATGTCCGGCCAGTGAAGGCTCGGTTGACTGCAGTACATCGAGTTGGACATCTCTGTCCCTGAGCTCCCCTCATCCTTCTGCAGGTCGCTCGCCAAGCACACCTGTACACAGTCCGGATCGACCTCCATCTCTCGCAGAATACGCAGTGCAATCTACAACGGAAAAAGTTCAAAACGGTGCCTTTAAGAGTCGCCCTGTAACGGTGCCTACCAGCTCAACCGCCATTCGACGGTGAAACAACCGGGGGAAGAACCGGATGTGATGCTGACAGTCAGCACTTTCAATCGCGCTGAGGATTTTCGTTCGTATCTGGAACTTATCGAGTTCCATCTTGGCAGAACGAACCGGACGTCAATATAAATTACCTCGTTGAACTTCTCTTCGCTGAGCAAATCCGGCAGAAGATTTGTGACAACCACTTTGAACGCGCAGTCAACGGCCAGAAGTGGGTGAGGAATGCAGGCGACTCCCTCTCGTTCACGAGCATCGCGCAGGTGTTCCTTTGTCATCTGAATAGTCACGTTAGTTAACATCGTCGGCTAGAATGAAAGGCCTAGAGGCTAACGGCGCATATAGAGGCTTGTTGAGCGAAGTGGACAGGAACACACTGACAGAAGCAGTGCCGAAACGGATTTCGTCAGGCCTAACTGCCCGTTCATTTTGCTGCCAGGTGATGAGGAGCGTCATGGCGTGGTAGCGCAGTCGAAGAAGATGTCAGATGTCGCCTGCACTCGGTTTCAGGTACCTAGTTCAGGTTTTCCGCCCAAGTCAAACAAGCCCTCCATCCCTCCCGTGCTGGTGAACAGCTGCTGAACTTCTCTGGGAAAGAAAAAACACTAACTTGTGCATAAGCTGACCACCGTAAGTGACTATATAGGACAAATACACCTCCACGGCATCCCGTAGAAGTATAGTAGAATGCATAGCGCAACCCAACAGAGATCGAGTTAAACTCCAGGTCCGACTATCCTTGAGTCCCGGGATCGGTGTTTGTTGTCTGTTGATATTGATTAGCCACACGAGATTGGGAAATCCGTTTATTGGCCGACGTTTCGGCAAAATCGCCTTCTTCAAGGGCTTAAATGATAAAGAACCATCACAAAGTTGAACGACCAAATCCCTCGACAAAGCCTTACAGTAAAGTTGATGAAGTACTACTCAGCAAACCAAAGAGATCAAGTGCAAAGAACCGACCTTAGGTAGATCCGCAGAAGTGGATGTTGTGAGACCACAAGCTAGGCAGGTACTTTAGGTCGTGCCTGTGTTTTGGAGGTATTGGTTTATATAGGGCAGTGACTGCCCTCGCACAGACCTAGGTCAGACCGCTCGTGGTTTTTCGGTCAAAATTCTGGGCCTGGAATGCGACATCACTGCGCGAAAGACACTGGAGTCCTTTTGGATCCATTCCAAAAACCCAAAAATTAACCGGAAAGAGTAATGTTTCGCTATTACCAGCGAACTTTCCCCGTTTTTCGGACTCTGTGGGCTGAGCTAGGCCTGGGTCACGGTCTGACCTAGGTCAGTGCGAGGGCAGTCACTGCCCTATATAAACCAATACCTCCAAAACACAGGCACGACCTAAAGTATCTGCCTAGCTTGTGGTCTCACAACATCCACTTCTGCGGATCTACCTAAGGTCGGTTCTTTGCACTTGATCTCTTTGGTTTGCTGAGTAGTACTTCATCAACTTTACTGTAAGGCTTTGTCGAGGGATTTGGTCGTTCAACTTTGTGAGTGTCCTGTCTCATTTAAGCCCTTGAAGAAGGCGATTTTGTCGAAACGTCGGCCAATAAACGGATTTCCCAATCTCGTGTGGCTAATCAATATCAACAAACAACAACCGAGTAAAACCTCCTTTATCCTTCACTCTTAGTTCAAACAAAGGTAGGATGGCAAAAGCATGACCTTTTCATGTTGAAAAGCCATCTATAAGTAACTGCAGAGATAGTGCATATCACCAGCAACAAAATAATGGGCCGACTATAAAACCAATCTCTGGAAAACCATTCTAACAAAGACTGATAGAAATTATATCTACAAGGACAGTGTGAGCCTGACGAGCAAGAAAAATGGTTGGAGTAGGAAGAAACGCTTGAAATTTTTGTCCAAATTGTGAAAGAAACTAAACTCCCACTCGGAAACCAAGAGCTGCACATATGGCACAGCATCGTAACATTCGTGGCATAAGGAAATGCCTGACAGTCAAGGAACAAATTCTCTTCCGCTTCAGATGAGAAACGGTGAGCGATAGTTTTTGGAAGTTATAAGAAGTCGGTGAGTTGAAACATCTAAAAGCCCAAACCGCCAGATACACTAAGTAAGGCTTAACACAACTCACCTTGTAGTAAGGCACGTAATACCGTGGACCAGGAGCATCCTGATCGGGACGGAACCAATGGATATCCGGAATGATCTCAGACGTTGACGGACAGACTAGGTCACCACGTAGCGGAGCACGATCCAGAATGCCTCGGCTATACGCAGCATTAAGGCTCTGAAAACAGATCTTTGCCATAGAAAAGCATAACAAATCGGAAATTTGCGGGTGAACAGGTGTGATTTCTTCCCACAAAAGCCGATAACTTCTAGCATCATGCTCAGTCTTCACTGATCACTAACCGCTCGTTACTTTTGACTATTAAATTGAGAATTTCATTGGAGCCGATTTGGCTAGCGAAGCATTGAAAAAGAAATAACTACCTGCTTTATAAACTAAAAAACGTCAGCAGAACACTAAATAAGGTACCAACTGCTAAGCACTCTAAGAGTTTGCAGATTAGGTTGGAGAAATGACATACGTTGGAAACAATTCAAATCAGTTTCTTTAAGCTTCAATTGGCTGGTATCGAGGTTGCAAGCTGTCACAACGATGTTTTGTTGCGATCAAAACTTCTAGCGCCAGGCGGGACTCGAACCCGCACCTCCCTCTGACCGGGCGGGAATGCTCTACGCCATTACACCACCGGCGCCGTTTGATCGAACGCAACATCCACACCACGTGGGACCGATCAGCACCCACCCGTATCCGGGATGAGCTGGCCGCTGTTATCAGCATAGAACCAGTGAAGCTGATGGCCTTGATAGAAACAATTCAAATCAGTTCCTTTAAGCCTCAATTGGCTGGTATCGAGGTTGTAAGCTGTCACAACAATGTCTTGTTGCGATCGAGGGTTCGAGTCCCGCCTGGCGCTAGAAGTTTTGATCGTAACAAGACATCGTAGTGACAGCTTACAACCTCGATACCAGCCAATTGAGGCTTAAAGAAACTGATTTGAATTGTTTCTATCAAGGCCATCAGCTTCACTGGTTCCATGCTGATATCAGCGGCCAGCTCATCCCGGATACGGGTGGATCCTGATCGGTCCCACGAGGTGTGGATGTTGCGTTCGATCAAACGGCGCCGGTGGTGTAATGGCGTAGAGCATTCCCGCCGGTCAGAGGGAGGTGCGAGTTCGAGTTCCGCCTGGCGCTAGAAGTTTTGATCGCAACAAGACATCGTTGTGACGACATACGTTGGGTTCAATGAGCAATCATTTAAATCCTTTTGCTGCTTATACAGCACTTTCATGTAAAAGTGGCCACATCAAATCCATTCCGAGCATTTTCAAAACCAAAGCGAGCGTATTTCTGATCAAAGCAGGTAGTCTCTGAGTAGTTCGAAACAATTTTTGTCTTAGTAATATTAACCATCACCTTTTTAGAAAACTTTGAAAACTTCACCCGCTTTAAAAAGGTGAGCACAACACTTTTAACTTTATGAAATTTTTATGCTCCAGAAAGAAATAATGGAAACGGCTTATCTTAAAGTGCATGAAAGCAGCAACTATGAAGTGAATTGGAATCGGAGATAGCGCCATGCACTCGTGATGGACGTTCCGCGATTTCTACTAGACCGAAAATATAAATGCTGCTCATTTGAAATTGTGAAGTGAAAGCACGTGTTTTTACAGCTGTTTCTTGCTGTACCGTAGACCAGTAACTAAAAACTTCACACATACAATTCCTTCATCAACCAAAGGAATATTGCTATTAGTTCACGGCGCTATTTATCATTTTAATAAACTCAAAAACTGCTACTTTCGTGCACTTCAAAATAATCTTCAATCCACTCTCAGGAAAGTAAAAATTTTATTCTATAAAGTTTTAAACTTTGTGTTTTCATTTTTAGGACAGGTGACTTTAAAAAATTTTGAGAAAGTAATAGTCAATTCTCCTCAGACAGTCATCTCGTTACACCCTCTCAGAAAGTCTGCTTTGATCTGGGAGACGACCATTCCGATTTTTCCGAAGTTCAGTTTAATTTCAGATGTGATCAACTTGCTTTGAAGATGATACAAGACATACTCTACATAGGGGGCACGGCATACGATCCCAATGGCTGTGTTGAACTAATGCTGGGCGGGGAACAAGGGAATGGGACATTTTCATTTCCCGCAAAACAGCAATTTAAAAAGCTGGCACAGCCCATTGTCCAATAGTGGGTGGTCATCTAGAGCACAGACTACTGGTCCATTGTAGACCCAGCACAAAAAAGCAGCGTACACACAACTTACTTGATGAAATGGCGGCAGCACGTAGTCAATGCGAAGATGGGCGGTTACGGGCGCCAAGATTTCACGAAGCTCTGTTCCGCTTAGATCCGCTCTTTTCACGCCTCGACGACTGATCGAATGCGAAGTATCAGCGATAACATTTGGCTCGCGTTCCTGAATCAAGATCCGGTAACTAAAGTCCCGTTTCCATTCCGTTTCCATAAAGCCTAATCGAGTCCTTCAGATATCAATGCGTTTTTGGATAATAGCGTAAGTAATTCCGTTGTACTCCAACATATGATTACTTCTAGTAATGATAGAAATGATTGAAATTAATTTCTTTAAGACTCAAATGGTTGGTACTGAGGTTCCAAGCTGTTGTAGTCATTTTTTGCTGTCATCAAAACTATCTCCAGGCGAGACTCGAACGTGCACCTCCTGCTTACCGGGCAGGAAGGATGCTCTACTCCACTACACCACATACGCCGTTTGATCGAAAGCAACACGACCACTTCGTGAAACCCATCAGCACTCATCCGCATATCGGGATCAAGCGCCCGCCGATATCGGCATGAAACTGGTAAGCTGAAGGTCTCAACAGAAACGATTCAAACTGCAGTGGCGTAGAGCATCCTACTTGGCAAGCAGGTGGTGCGGGTTCACGTCTCGTCTGGCGATAGAGATCTGATCGCAACAAGACAACTATGAGTCTATTTCTGATCTGATCTTTGACATAGTAGTTCACCATTCTAAGCAAACAAGGACTTCATGTCCACGATTCAACAGTGTCGCCGGTGTATCTTCTTTTCTCACAAAACGTTGCCATCATTCATACCACTAACACACTCAATATTCTTAAGATAGACAATGACAACAAACCTCCATACGGCGTAACAGTTCATGCTCTCCCCATCGAATGACCGCTTCTAGCACGTCGACTTCGGTCGCCTAAAGCAGGTACAAATCTCGATTCGATCATTTTCATCTGCTTGTAGCACCCTTTAGATGTTTTGCTCACTAGAACGTGGGTAACGCAGTCGAGAAGGCGCCACATATCGCGTGCACCTCGAATCAAAGTTGGAGTAATCTCGCCCAAATCAACCGATCATTACATATTGCTTGGAAGCCAGTGAATTGGTATCGGACTTCTCAAAAGAATAAAACACAGACATGTAGGGCGTTCGGAAAACATTGCATCGACCAAACATGCATTCAGTTTTTCTCCATCATAACCACAGAAATGGAATGCGCAGTGCACTCCACAAACGGGTCGATTAGCGCACACCGTTATCCTTCTTTTAGTTGTACGCGCAAAGAAAAACAAAGGACCAATCCAAACATAGTCCTACCCTCACGTGATCAGACGATGAACTGGAGATGGGTAAACAGGACGTACTCTAGCGCGCAAAAGCTACACTTCATTTCCAATTTTGTCAGAGTTATCGGACAGGGAGAGTGAAGAGATACCCCTCCATCCACTCACTGGGACACCAACCTTCAGACAAGTCAGTGTTCCATTCTCGCCGTAGAAACCAACTACGAAATCATCGACAACGGAAATTAAAGGGTTGGCAGACTGGATGCAGATATTGATCAGTCGACTCACAATAGCAGTACATCTTTCCAATTTAACAAAGGATTGTTCTTCCAATAAGTCCTGCTTTGATTATAAAATACTTCGCTACCACAGAATTGCTCATTAAGAACAGAAGACAACGAAAGCAGGCCCAACTACTTGATCGGCAGATATTCATGACCTCAGAGTACTTTATTGCATCCCTTACCTTACCTTATACCTCTAAATCTACTATACAGAGTGGTGGCTCCTTATTGGTCTTATCACACTACGCAAGTAATACAAGACCAATTCAAGTGACAGTAAACGTGATGGCATTTAAAAATTCCACTGCTCGAAAAGAGCTCAGGGGCGAGCCCACATTCCACAGGATATCAAATGCTTCCCAACCAGTGGAGCATTTTGTCTCTACCTCACCAAAGGCAAGCAGGACTACTTGGAGGAATTACTAAACTAACCTGAAGGAAGTGACTTTGCACACAAGCGATCAGGCTCTCCAGGGAGATGTCGAACAGGCAGTGCGTAGAAGCAATTTGTGAAAATTCTGATTCCAGATAGCTGAAAGTTAAATTTAACAACTTCCGTGATTGAATACGTAGAGCAAAACGAGTTTTAACCCTGAATCTACAATGTCCTTCGACGCAAGAGAGACTGAAGACCTATTGACCAACACTTCGAAACAATGCGGAGCGAAAATGAACAAAACTGTCGCCGTAGTGACCTAATCGCCTTTTTAAATGCCCCACAGCGATGAATGAGTGCCCTTCGTTTTTGCAAACACACCTCTGAGCGCAACGTGCCACATACTGGGATCCTCCATCGCAAGCCCAAGTCGAAATTGAAACGCAGCTTTCCTGACATAGCGAGGACACAATCACGTCTTCGCATACTGCAATACAAAAGCGATGTCTTCAACACTGGCTATCGACTGATCAATAAAGAACCCCTGCTAACTCACGCTGGACGAGCTTCTCTAGGGCAAAGAACTTCGCGATGTGGATCAGCTGGATGGCTCGGTGAAGAGGTGAATGTGGGCTGCGACCTGCAACTATCGCTCGTGCTTCCGACAGTGACGACTGCGATATTGTCGTGTCAGACATCTGGAAAGACCGGTACAACCTTATAGTACAGGTTCGTCATGCATTCCATTAACTGAGCTTCCCGTATCTCCACGGTCGGAACATTGGTCTGACCATGCGATCGATAGAATTACGGTTTTACTACCAGAGGTCCATCGCAAGTTACTATGTATACCGAACGCTCATTCAGATTGATTCTACAGCATTTTGTAGAAGATTCGCGGACATAAGGGATAAGGATAAAAGGCGGCGTTACTCAATCCTTCTTGGGTTGCGCCACGCATTCTGCACCTACAGGATGTCGTGGAGGCGATTTGAATGCGTATTCGGCCATATAATTACTTGCGGTGGCCAGCCGATAAACAATTAGGCGTTTTATCCTTCCCAGACAAGTATGGCACCAATTCACCGACCCCGGAGGGATGGAAGGCTTGGTTGGCCTGGGCGGAAAATCCAAACAAGGAACCTAGTATCGGGTGCAGGCGACAGCCGGCGCCTCTTTCGTCTGCGCTACGCGAGCCTAATCGCGGACATACCAAGAGGAATTGAATAAGGCCGACCTTTCTCATCTTACAAATAGGGAGCGAGAGGAACTTATCGGAAGAAGTTCGCTAAAATTTTTGTAACCCGTTCCGTTCAAACCAAACTCGTCATTCCAAATGTAGCTTACTCGTTCACCTTCTTGTGAAATTGGACGTTTTTTCGAAGTCATTTGGATATTTTTGAAGTCAGGCTGCCTTGCAAACCAAAAGTAACGTCTTGCAGATTAAACCACACACTCTCCATGAAGGTCAAAATAAATTTTTGCCTTGACAGTTCTTCTTACTTTTTTGAAAATCTGATTTATCTGCCTAATAAAGTATAAAATATAAATCTGCAGCTTTTCTGAGGACAAAAATGATTCAAGTTTTAAAGTATAGGAAAGCAGCAAAATATGAGTGTATCAAAATAAGAGAACAAGCCATCCCTTCGAAGAGGACGCTGCGATTTTCCTCTGTTTAGATTAGAATTTAAAGTTCTAGATTAGGAATGTCACTTTAGTGCAGCTACGCAGAAGTCAATGGTACGACAAATACAAATGTAGGAGGTACGCATATTTTTAATGCGCAGTTTCGAAGCAGATGAATTATAAATTTTCAAAGAAGGTCATAGCAAGCTTTTTTTAAAATTTGGCCTAGTTAGAATATTCGACTTAAAATGTTAGACGCCAGTTTCGATCTGTAAGATTTGTCTGATTTCAACGACTTCACGCCTGCTTTGAAAAGTGTTCAATTCGACGTAAACATAATACGAAAAAATTCAGTGCCTTCAAAAAATTTTCAATTTATCAGAAAATGTTACAGATAATGCACTCCGAGACAAACCCAGAATTTCTTTCGTACGATCAAATCGGGGCAGAACGAAACCCCGCAAGTCCATGACCTCCATGGACAGCCGGAGAGTCATAAACCCGCAATCACATGGGATATGGGGAAAACAACGGAGGGCACAGAGGAGAGAGTAAATCAATTTGTCTGCACGTACTACTCTTCCATGCGATATCGTGGACACACACAATGCGAAATAGCTGCGCGCTATGACCATCACTGGCCGGGTTAAGAACAGGTTGACGCTTTATTTCTGTATTGACATTCATCAACCAATTTTTCGACACAAAATGGTTGGAAGCCGAGATTGGCATGGTGAGACCCGAACAAAGAATCTCGAATCTTTTTTCGATTTACTCATTTCGCAAACCTAATTTCGCATTTGGAAGTATAAATGAGAACGCCTTAAAAGTTCGGGAAGAATGTTTTCGGTTCATACGTACTCATCAGAGATACAACTAATAGGCCGCAATTATCGCCCCGCATTGCTTTACGAAACAACGGTAACGTGCACAAAAGAGATGTCCAGGACACGTTACAGAACTTGTAGATTACCTTTGAAGATTTTTAGTGAACGAACTTCAAGAAGCGAGCGGAAAAATGAAGAAAAACAGCTGGCTAAGAAAGGAAAATTTCCGCTTTGAACAGTTTCAGTGTCGCACTCATTGTCTTCCGTCTCCTATGAGCTACTGAAGTCGTGAGGCGTAGAAGAATTTGACATCGTTCGAAGAAATCAGATCTAATTGGTTTAGCGGAAATGTAAGACAACCTGCTGCTCATATTCGAATCTTGCCACATCTATTGCTAACACCTGAACAGTCCTACAAGCAACCGCACATGGTATACTTACCATAGAGAAGTCCAACTCATCCGTGTAGAGAAAGTGCAGGACCACCGGGGCAAAGCCTCGAGGCAACAGCGTCTCGTCAAGCACAATGCGACCAGAACCACGAACGTGATTAAGAAGACCTCGAAACACAGCACTTCTTGCCGACACAATCGACGAGTCACAGCGAATACTGTAATCTGGTACGCGAGCTGTAAAGGCATTCATCCTTAGAAAAACCAACAATGTGAGAGTTCGGAGTCCTGCAAGAACATCGTGTAGGTTACCTTTCGTCGCTTCATCGCTTGCCAAAACGGGAGCAGTGAGGACAATATTCAGATCGCCATTCTTAAGAGCCATTTCTTCCGCTCTCTGTAGACACGAAGACAAGTCCTGACTACAGCCAAGCCAGCCACACAAGGAGTTCAGAAGCTCTGGTTCACCGGACCACTCATTGGTGTACAGGTAGTGGATGAACATGCTAAAACACGCTTAGACTGTTACCTTTCAATATGAGCAAAATCTAATAGTTAATAACCAGTTTGAAGTATAACGTACGAAGTTAAGTTGAATCGAAAAAAATTGAAAAAAGCTTCCTAACCCTATCCTCTAATATGAACGCATTTCACTAAATCATACACTTAAGGGGTCTCACAATCACAGTATGATTGTAGTCGTCTGAAGACTTGGCGTACTGACAAATTCACATTCGTGATACTGCAGGAACTATAACAGATATATTAAGAACATTATGAAAAATACATGTAAATAACAGTAGGTATATGTCGTGTACGTGAGCAGCATTGGTAGGTGGAAGCGCGCCTGCCAATAGTAACCAAACAGAGCACAGGCCGAACACATGCAGCCCATCAGGTTACCAATCAGGCCTGGTTGGTTTAGGCGTTCCTACCTGCCAATGCTGCTCACCTACGCGACATATACCTGACAGTAGTTCAGTAGCAAGAAGCTGTTTGAATTTGTCAGCTTTCTTCTCACAGCCCTCCAATCGGAACGACGAAAAGAATAGCGAAACGACTACAACTACTTTCGTTTCCTTATTTTTTACTTTATACGAGGGCATCTGTGTAAAAGAAGGAAAACAAGTCAAACTAGTTCAATAAAAGACGCTATGAAACAGAAAAGGGAATAATACTAAACATAACTTAATAAAAATAGAATAAAAACAAAACAATGTAATAAAGAAGAAAGTGGTGCCATTTAAAAACAATGCATGATGAACAACAAACCTCTTGGAGGTAAAGGTCATAGAGAGCTTTGTACTCCACAAATTTTATACTGTGAATATTGGGTAACTAGAGGGAGATTCGCCCAAACCGAGGCAAGGACGCACCAAGGGAGGCGTCAGACACTGACAACAATAGCTATTTATTCACTTTCCATTCCTTAGCACACCATTCATCGACATGTTAACTATACATAAGTCATTTATTATCAGCTCTGCAAGCGAACACAAGCTAAAGGCTTAAATCCGTAAAGGTAGTGCACCTATCGGTGCCCATTTTCTTTGAGTGCTTTGCTTATCAACTATTTTCGGTATTCTTCTAACAAACCAACTGCTCTCAAAAAGCTTCAGTCAGTAAACAACTATGCTGATCATTCTTATAATAAAAGGATAACACAGCGAAGACCAACCGTATTTCCTGTGCGGTGAAACGTTTTCCTTGAGGAAAGATCAAGTCCATTTCAGATATTTGTTCTCCAATCGACTCTGCTAAGGTAGCACATCGGGCGAACAGCAAGCGACGGTGAACACGATATGAACTGCCCTGAAATGAACAATAGGAGAATCAGGGAGGACAAAGGAACTGAAACAGGAATCGATTCAACAGCGGAAGAGAAATGGAGAAGGGAAGACTCCGAGTGAAAAGCTTTGAATTGCAACAGGTTCACGAATAACAAACAGGTGTAGCTCTTCCAAACTCACATCAATCTTCAGCTCGAAATCCTTATTGTCGCTCATGAACAGCTGCTCTCCGATGCATGGTATCGGTGGCCTTGTAGCGTTCGCTGCACTTTGCAGAAGTGATAGAATTCTTGATGTCTCCAGCTCCTAAGACGCATAAATTCTATGCATGTTACAGCAATGCTGACTTTTACGTGACTTCGGGGTTCCTTCTGCGATAAAGTGCATCTCCACCAGATGAATTCTTTCTGTGTTCACGTTATGATATAACTGCGCTTTGTGGGGTGTCCCACAGTTTTTGAATAGACATGAACTTTTTCTCCTATAAAGATATTTTCATGATTCTTCCAAAAGTGCTGAAAAGCAAAGAACTTTCTGGCTTGCCATACAGTAATATCTCAACGTGCATTCATCCAATACATCACGTTGCCTATTGGACTGATAGAGTGCGTGTCGCCTGCATGCCTATGAATCTAGATCCGGGGTCTGACTGATCTAACTTACCCGTTCGCTTTAAGATGCCTTAACGGTGATATTCGGGCATCAGCTCGCGAAGCACCAACCTTTCTTACAGCAAAAACTCCCTTGGCTTTGTTAAAAAAATATTGGTATATGTCGCGGAGACGGGCAGCATTGGGAGTGGGAACGCCCCATCCAATCAGACCACATTAAATGGGCGTGCCATTAAGAGAGGGCGTAGACAGTCGGTACCATGATCGGTTGGCATGTGATCAGTCTGCGCTCTTTTTGGCTATTGTTGGCTGGCGCGCTCCCTCCTAACAATGTTGCTCACGTTCGCGACATGTACCCTAAATTCAATTAAGACCCATGCAAGTGACGGTAGCCCAGCAGTATAAGTCCCGACTTTCGCGTGCAGCCCGAACTAAAATTTATGGCTTAAGTCTTACCCAGGTCAATCAAGCCTTCCATTTCTCCCAGGCCGGCGAACAGGTACCAGACTTGCCAGGAAAGATAAAGCGCTAACTTGATCATTGCACGACCACCGGAAACCATTGCATACGGCAACACGTAGTCAAACCGCCTCCATTATTTCCCGTAGAAGTAGAATGCGGGGCGCACCCAGTCAAGGGGTTCATTAAAACTGACCTCTATGTTTTATTGCAAAACCCAGAAAAAACTCCACGGTTTGGGTCGAGGAAAATATAGGGTAAAAATGAGCTTCCACCATTTAAGAAACAGTGCAATATGCAGTTCGCTGTTAGGTACGCGTAAAAAGTTTTGCTTTGAGTCTTCAAAAAAGATCAATCCCCACCCTGTACAGCGTCTCCACATCATGAATCGGCCACGTGGAGATAAGATCTCGAAATGTCTTCACCTTATCTCGATTGCCTCCTTTGCGCTAAATGACGAAGATTTGCAGGACAAATGTGCGACCATAAAACATCTAGATGTTGCTAACCTTAAACGGCAACTTCGACAGATGCTTAGAGGAGGACTGCGCCAGAGAAGCCAGTCGACTTCTTGTCTTTGGTGTTCGCTGCTCGGCTGTCGGCTTCAGACGATCCAGATCAGCCGACGAGCGGCTTTTTACTCGGAGAGAGGACGAACCTCCGCCCATCAAAAGAAGCTAACGAGCAGCTGGAAACGAAGCACCTCTTTATGGAAAACAGGATTGTGAGCGTCTTCAGCGACCGCCACGAAGAAATGACCAGCACTCGATTTAGATAGGAAATCGCAGGCTAGATGAGCGAGGACACCTACAAGAAAACAACGATCTGAACAAATGCCGCGGGGATGAAGTGGCGTCAGGTCGAGATGGACGGGAGCTGCACCTGAATGCTTGGGTCGAGAAGAACCACAAAGAATTACTGGGACACATCGTAAAGGAACAGTGCTTTAGCAGATTGAAACGAGCGCATTATAGCCATCAACAGAACATTGATTGAAACTAATCGCTGCCATAAAATGTTTCTCATCACCTATTTGCAAGATAAGAGAACAATTCATGTTTACGACTCTGCTGCGCTCCGAACAAAGTACTCCCCAAAACACAGCTGGAAATATGATTTGACAGCACCACATCGACAACAATTACTGTCGCGCGGAGAAGCTAGGGAATATCTTTGAAAACCCTGCTTGAAAACAGAAAATTTCAAATCCCAACTTGGAGTATTGCTCAATAGTCAAGACTCCACACCTAAACAAGTATGTTCTCAACACTGAAAAACTGCAGCAAGTGTTCATTCACCTGTTTTGCTACAAATTAACACATACAAGTTGTAGGAAGAGCATTCTGAATTACCACCACAGGTCATTCAACTTCAGGCTTGACATGCTGGAGGAAACAACACGTTTATGGCTAGAGTTAATGTTTTCATTGGAAATTCTTCGTAAGGAATTGAAGCTCAGTCAAATACCGGGTGTGCAAAGACTTGTTGTCTTAACAACTACTATTCTAAGGTTCCTAGAAAATGAACACCTTGATGTTTAATAGCGTTCTTAACAGACATGTAAAGGGGTTCCAATTAATTCTGCACTTTCAGGCTACGAACGGTCGCAATAGCAAACTGGATAAGCTCAACCTTTCTCGGATGTTGCTCCCCTCCCATTCCCAGCCACTCCGATTTCTTATGGCGCGTTATTAGACCCACGTAACTGACCCCTACTGATTTAATACCGTTCATGATGTTTTTCGCTACCTGCTAGCTCACTTTACCCAACCTGCTGGATCCATTTGGGAGCTACCCGTGGTACGAAATTCCGAAAGGTTCTCATTGACGCAAGGAAGAGTATAGCCAAGCGATGGGGTTTTTGCACGTCTGGATCGCAAGCTGGGTATGTAACAACACGACAGGCAGTGATTTTTGTCAATTCTCTAAGCACCTCACCATTAAAAACGCGCCTTATTGCTTTAAGAAATACGCTATTCAATGTTTAATGCACTTCTTGTAACATGCCTCCTATATCTTCGCCAAGCAAATCTTTGCAGAGCGTATGAAATATAAAAATAAATGAGATCTCCACAACACGGTGCCCATTTGAGTTCCTTTTTTCCTTGAAAACCGTACATCTCACCTTTACACCTATGCAAACCAGCTCTGGGGCCGGATTCATCAACGACCAACCTGCGGGTATAGAGGTTGGTCGTTGATGAATCAATATACGAAATCAATCGAGTATTCGAGCTTTCTGAGAGCATAACTACAACACAGCATCAGGAGCGGCAAAATGTGTATTTCTACACCTTCCTTCAGTCGCGCCGATGCGCATGCTTGTGGAGCTATGAAGAGCACAACTCAAGAAAATGAAAAGTCAGAAGCTGTCGAAGGCTTGAAGGTTTCTCTTCACAAACAGCAGAAGTTGGCGGAAAGTCTGGTAGTTCAACTATTCAGTTGACCGTACATCTTATGCACTCTATGCTTGTGCCTGATACTGAGAGCAGCTCTAAAGGCAAGATTTGGCCACTAGCTATTCGAAATCATTCACTGCCCAGGAGCTGCCATTGTAGTTATGAATTGTATCCTCACGACTCCAGAGGTGGAGAAGAGGTCGAAAAAAAAATCGCCCAAAGTTTCGCTTAGGTCCAGGTTGTTTTTTTTTTCGAAATTTCAAATAGGTATGTCAGGTTCATGATCAGCACTCCCCAAAAAACGCCACTGAGCAAAGTTTCGACGGAAAAAATTCGACCTATCCTCGACCTCTGGAGTGAAGGAAGTACAATAGTGAGCAAGGATCGTATGATATATTATTGTTATTTGCTACATGCTGTGTATTGAGAGGGAACTATCAACAGTAGGATGTGGGGCCATTACCCAAGCCATAAAAAATCAAGGAGAAATGTATCTAAAGCAGTCATCACTTCAGACGGCAAGTGCTCTGAACACTGTAGGCAAAACTTCAGCAAAAATATGGCAGATAATCCTGAGTGTAGAAGACTGAGAGTTCAATCCCCTGTTAGAAATCAGTCTCCGGAGAGGGAGCCTTTAGTTCTCGAAGCATTCAGTATCTAATAGTGCCAGAAAAAAGGATATCTCTAGCAGGTACTGATTTCACCGAAGTAGAAAAAAACTGAAAGCATCCTTTCGCAGTCAATAACATTGCTTTTTGGTACACAGCAGAAGTCACATGCCGTCCCATCTAAGCATTGTGATGAAGTAAAAGGAAGATGCTGGAAATTATGTAGTTGCCCTTATAATGAGCCATTTAAAGGTTGATGTCCTTTACAGTACCCACGTAAGAGCAGCGAGTAGTCAAAATTACATTTTGTCATTCGCCCATTATCTTCGCGTTTATTTTGCTTCCCGCTCGACAAACCCAAGCGAGTTTAAGAAGGGGCCGGAAAGCACAAAACGCAGAGGGGATCGGAAAATGTGGAGGAATGATGATGACGTAGTCAACGCCATCACGTATGGGTTGCTAGAACACGACCACAACGAAGGCCTGAGCACCGAGGAGGATTTGTTCAGTTCTTGGCGAACAACTCGTCGCTACCCTTGGCTGTTTAGTCGCGCTCCTTTTTGCGGTACGATAGATTGCTGTTTTCCAACTAAACATGGAAATGAGTTGCGGTCAACCACTAGGCAGTACTAAATAGAATCCGTCTTCTTGAGCTCTAAGAAAGAACGCATACTGTCCGGCGGACACAGTAGTGACACAAACGTAGCCATGTTCAGCATTCAGTCGTCTAGATTCGAAATGTCGATGGACAAATACAGCGCCCAAACAATGGTGATAATGAAATACAGAACGAAGACTGTTGTCAACCGCAGCGGTTCGACGAACAGAATGGGACCGCGTTCATTATCAGCATTCAATCATCTCGGACCGTTGAGGATGTGGCAAGAAGCGCCTAGTTGACGCTCAAAGCTGATCGACTTTACTTCCAGACTACGCTTAGCCTTCTATGCTTTCGCCAATTCGGGGCCGGTCAACAGGCAGGTATATGTAGCCAACCAAGTTTGAGGAGGATAAACAATAGCCTTTTCTTGTTCATTAGCATATTTTTGCTAATACTTTTCAAACTACCTAAGCGACATCAAAAAGAAATTGAATGTGTGGAGCACCCAAATATGGGAGTGATGCCGATCTATGGTTGGGCTTCACGCAGTCCATTTTTTAAAAAGTTTTGGCAAAATAGGTTAGAAAGGCACACTTTTCTATATCTTTGATGAGCAGCACAATGGCCGATATCTTGACGTTGACTCTCCCCCGCCCCACTCGGCTCATTCGGATACTTCCGAGACTTGAGCAGGCCCTTCATATCGAAGGAGAGCAGTTGTTGTAGCTACAGCGCGGGATGAAACACAATACGAAGGTAAGAAAATTTGAAGAAATGCTGCAAAGCAGTAGAACGTTAACTACCATACTAACAGAACGTGAAGTGTAAAGTGACGGCGTGCCAAGTAGATAGCTTTGAAAGCGCCAGACAAAGATGGGAAGCGATCTAATTCCATTGAATCCAGAAGAATGAAGACTTCAGAATGAAGTCGTCTCCATAGCCGAACGGTCTGCGCTAGAGCTGAGCACTTCCTTCACCGAGCACCGAAGGCAGAGTGGACAGCTTCAAGAGCACGAACGTCAGCTGATCAGAGCAGCTGGCAGAAATGCTTGCACGTAACCGCCCGGGCTGACTGCTAACCGACAGACACACTCGAACAACCGGTTGCTTATGTAACGCCATCCCCCTTCGACCACCTCCAACCTGCCCTAAACAGCGAAAGCTAGCCAGCTGGGCAAAAACACGGCCAGCCAATCAGATACACAGAGTGATTTATTGAGGAATAACGCGTATTTATTGAGATCACTGACAACTACGAGGAAGCAAGTCCAAAGAGCAATGTACCCACGAAGAAAGGAAGAGATTGCAAGCCTACTTCGCGCGTGTTGGATCGAGAAGTTAACACGACAGTAGTCATCAGAAATCAAGCCCTTTCTGAAGTACAATTCACTTCATCTCTACGTGGAGAAATGATACAGCCAACTCTCGAAAAGCAGTCTCAGTTTTAATCTACCCCTTCAACTCAATAATAATTCATTTTGGTGTGTAAGGATCACCTGTATCCCCTGTCGTCCTGTGGTGTCTCGCTCCTTTATTAGAGTCTTTGTGTAATACCCTTAATGGGCTTCATGGTGGTCCAGTGGTATAGACAATTATTTATCCGAAATAGAGCTGCCGTGCCGGACGGCTTAAACAGACGACGCTGCCCATGGACCAGCTCTGCGCCTGAGGGCGTGTTCATACTTCGCGACAGGAGCGACTCGTCGCCCGTGCAAAACATGCATATCGAGTAAAGCCGATCGCGCGCCGCCGGAAGTGTTCATACTCGAGCGCCGGCGCTGTCGCTTTTGTCGCTATAATCGCTCCGGTCGCTGCTGTTGCCTGTTCATATTTCCGCGCGCTGCGCTCTCGTCGCTCTTGTCGCTGCTATCGCGAAGTATGAACAGGCCCTGAACTTTTCCTAACATATAGCACAGATGGCGAGGAGGTCGTGCTCCTTGTGCGAGACACGTCCCTTTGATCATCGAGTTGCTTGAGCGGTACCAGCAGCGCCTCCATTCGTCCCTATCACGTGCCAATGGATTCCCCTCACTCGAGGGACACGAAGAGCATCATATTGTTCCTTCAGGGCTTTCACGAAGAAGTCCAACCAATGCGTTGGTAGGCGTCCTGCTGTTCTTCTAACATGCCGCGGAATACAGTCGGCGATGGCTCTCGTCCAGCGGGGTGTCTGCGCATTACGTGGCTGGCCCACCTAAGTTTCGACGACTTGGCCCACGCGACAGCGTCTCTGCTTTTGGAATATCGATGAAGGAATTCTTTCAATTGCGTGAGTAGCCGTCACTCCGAGCATCGTATAAGGCATGCGCGAGAAAAATGAAACAAAGTATAACTTTGCCCCAACCAAAAATATAACGCATTGAGTAACACAGGCCTGAAGGGTAACTCATAAGGAGAAATAAATACCCCGAGCAATCCGTTTAAAAGAAGAAGAGACTAGGGCGCAGCACTCTTTCCACTTGTACGAAGAAAAAACAAAAGGAATTATGTATACAATATATGGGGGAATTTCACGTCAAATCGATACTTTTCAAATCAAAGTAGCAACTTTTCTGATCCACTTAGACACCTTTCAAACCAAACTGGAAAGCTACTTCGACAGGAAGTAGGGCCGTGTGAAAGGAGTTCAGAATTAGTGTTTTTTTGCTGAATGCCTTTCAAAAACCGGAAAAAGAGGTGTAAAAACGTGTGCGCAACATTCATCAGTCCCCATGACATCAACAAGATGTGCCTCGGTGTGACAATCGCTTGTGTTTTACTTCTTTCATAGTATCGTTCTATAGCTGTTGACTGAAAGGGAAGAGCAATACGACTTTTATTTCCAGAGAAATGATATGGTGCGGATACGCGCCGTTGAAAGACTAGCACATATGAAGGCCCACCCAAGTATGTGGTGCGGTTTGTTGTATGCATTGATGGTCTAAAATTGACTCCTGTGCTCATGAGAAAGCGTAAAACCAACAACAAACTAATAAGTGCAAAAGTATTGGCAGTACGCGGACTCGAACTCAAAACCCCGTCGGAGTGTTTCTATGAGGCGGCACTTCAACAGAATGCGCCACCGAGGCACATCTCGTTGATGCCATGGGGATTGATGGTTGTTGTACACACGTTTTTAACCTTTTTTCGGTCTTTAAAAGCGCTCAGCAAAAACGAGCTATAATTCTATACTCCGCTCACACGGCCCTACATCCTGTCAAAATAACATCACAAAAGCTCGCCGTGAGTTGGGAACCTTTCCTTGTAAGCAACCTTGATGCGTATGAAATTAAACTGAACTACGAAATCAAAACATTCACTTTCCACATTAATATAGGCTCTCCGAGACGGTTAGAATATTTTTTGTTCGAAGAAACTTAGTTTGACTTTCTTTGAAACTTCCTAATCCACCTGCCCCAATAAGTGAGTCGACTGTTTAAACTTTAATAAAATTGTAACCTTTCGAGTAGAACTAAAATTAAATTTTACCTGAAGCGCCAAAAGGTAGCAATAATGTTGTGCACTAAAAGAAGGGATGGTGCCAAGCACTTGACTGGACCGTCGCGATTTTTATTTGGTTGGATCAGAAAAGAAAAAAATCCTTCTTCTACTTTTTATTCCGGCACTATTGAAGTTTGCAGACTCCAGAGGACGAGGAGAAAACGAAAAAAATTCGCCCAAACTTCGCCCACGGGGGTTATTTGGGGTACTGATCACTAATTTGACATCTGTTTTTGAAATTTCGGCCGATCACGGTAGGTTACGGTAGGTACCGGTGACTAAGGCTGTCGAGGTCATAATCACCGATTTCGCCCAAACTTCGCCTATGGGGGTTATTCGAGGTGCTTATCACGAATCTGACACCAGTTTTCCGTTTTACGCCGGAGTACGGTAGGTTACAGAAGGTAGGGTGACTGAGTTTGGGTCACCGATACCGCCCAAACTACAGCGTGAAACGAAAAACTGATGTCATATTCGTGATCAGCACCCCAAATAACCCCCATGGCGAAGTTTGGGCGAAATTGGTGATTATGACCTCTGCAGCCTTAGTTACCGGTACGTACCATAATCTACCGTACTTCAGCGTAAAACGAAAAACGGATGTCAGATTCGTGATCAACACCCCAAATAACCCCGCTGGGCGAAGTTTGAGCGAAAACTTTTTTTCGACCTCTCCTCGTCTTCTGGAGCCCGTAAAGTACAATAGTGCCATTATTCCTCTTTCTTCTCTTTACTAACATTGAGGGACCATTACACTTGCTTCCACGAATAATTGGCATCATATCGCGTATGACTGGGAAAGTTGAAAAGTAGCTAAAAATCGCTCAATGCATATAGAACTCAAAAACAAACTTTTGCGGGACACCGAGGCGGTACTTACTCAACTTCAAGTATGGGAAGACCTTCACAAATAAGCGATAGTAATAACAAAGAAAACAGGCTTAAAGTCTATTGCGCATTGAAGACACGGCCGCCACAATTTATGATACAAAAGAGTTTGGAATAGCACGGATGTGTAATGCATAGAAAGCGGTTTTTAAGAAATGCCAGCTAACTTCACTCGATTAACCCACTTCCTTCTATAGCGCGTATTTCCTCAAACATATATGAAAATTTTGACGAGAATAACTCATGGAGTCAAGTTGATCGCTTTGCAGAGTTAAGAATAAGGATAAAGGACGGAGTTAGTCAATCCTTTTTAGTGTCCTACACACATTTCACTTCCACGGAATGTCGTGAAGGCAACTTGAACGCATTTTTAGCCCTTCCAAGGACTAGAGGTGGCCAGCCGATGGATATTTGTTTGACGTAGGGGAGACCACCGAAGCATGAATTCATTCGGAGTGCATGCGGGAGCCGGCGCCTTGTCCGACAGTGCTACACGTGCCCGCTACAAGATTACCAGGGATAACAATTGAAACATTCAGTCGATCCAGGGCCGGAATGGTAAGAGCGAGAAATGTTTACTTTTCACCGTAACCTCACAAAACTGCGGATTCAGAGAAGCAAGGCAGATTTCTGCTCAAAAGTCTTCAGCCATAATACACCAACGAAGAGGGGTGCAAGTCTAGAACAGGGGAACAGATTAATCCTTCTTCATGCAAAGGAATGTGTCCAAAAAACTTGGAACGAAAGCATTGACCGCGTATACATGATAACCTAGGGACAAAGGAAAGAAGGATACCTACGCTGTGCATTAAGTGGAATATAAAGGTTGGAGCCCCGCCCTAAACTTGCACCCAAAGAAGCGTTTGGTGCGATGTAGTTCCAAAGCACAAAACACAAACTTGCCTCGTCCTCGAAATCACTCCATTGCCCTCATGGTACTGTTGCGGGACGACTGTACACGCGTACACAGTACACAAACAACCGTTGGTCCAAGAAAAATGAAAGAAGTCCATGGTTCTTCGAATCACAGAGAGGAAATAGACTAGGCATCTGGTTACCTAAAAGACTTCGTCGCCCTATCACTGAGCGATGAAAGGAACAAAACACAGGATGGATTGATGCGCGCTCTAGACCATGTGCACTGAATCGTCTCAACACCTCCCATCTCAGCATCATCCAACGTGCTATCACTGGCATCAGTTCAAGCATTTCTGGGTGCAAGCCTAGGAAGGGTGCTGCACCCTGATTTTCCTCCGCAAAGTCGGAGAATTTTATCCGAAACTCTGAGAGGGAAGAATGAAGATGGGATAAATTCACATGTATTGATATGCTATTGGTATCTATTGCGCCGTTTAAGTCAGACACTAGAAATGCAACCAGAGCAGCAAAACGGCCACAACAATGCATCCGAGTTAGGTAAAATCTGGGCTAAGTGGTGCTCCTAAGCGAAAACCTTTTAAATGAGAGACGGCAGGAAGCAATACCATTTTCAATAAGTTTTAGAAAGATAAATCCAGTAAAGGAATGACGTCTGGGCTTAGCTTTAAGCATAGAAACGGACAGTTTAGTTCCGCCACCCTTGGTTTCAATTGGAACTTAGATGTAGTAAGAAACCTAAGGCTGTTTTGGATGGTGTAAATCTGCCAGATTCGAAAGAAATGCAGGGTGATCCCCTTCATTAGACCTGCACCGACCTCACAGCGCTGTGGTAACTAGGTGGGGGCAAGGTCACCTTGTAAAAAGTCTCACCAACGCAGAATAATAAACAAGAAATGCTGATAGTAAAGAAGACAAGCAAGCAACGCTATAGTTCCACTCTGGTCTATGCTCCGCTGACGCGAAGGCGATTGAGGGCATGGGAGAGACTTCAGGATGCGGCTCAAGTGAAGCATTCGTGTTAAAATTGTCTATTTCCTGGAGTACCTTCCCTTGCCCAATTCGGAAGCAGACAAAGCGCGCATCTGAAATCGTAAAGAGGAGATAAGACTGCATTTAGACTCGCTGTATGTAGCCATAGACCACGCTTGCACACCACGGCAGGCTATGGTGCCCCTCCCGCTCAACTACCATAGCGCCTAACTCACTATTGCACGCTCCATTTACTTAGGCCTAGGTTATACCTCGGTGGCGCTGTTGTCGGCGAAGTATAGCATAAGCCTTAGCCAAGAAGAGGCCCAGATCCATTTGCATCGTGACCACATCGCTCATGGGTGACATTTGCGGATCAAAGGCAACGAGAAGCAGCCGAAGCGCTCCCGCCAACCGAGATCTCGAGCAGAAGCCCCATCTCCAGTTCTCCGCTAAAAAGTCCGAAGCGGAGGAAACCGCCGAGGTTGTCGCTCCGCCAAAATCGAGGCCGCGACGCAGGCGCCCGCGGCGCGGCTTCCACCCGATATTAAAGGACGCGGTGATGACGCATGCCGGCCCGGTCCTCCTCGCCGTCCCGTCATCCGTGCATCGCTTCATCCGGCTCATACTCCTCCCTCTCCTCGATCCTCTCGCCCGATCCGTCCCGAAGAGCACGAGGTCGTCGGTCGAAGTTGCGCCGGCGGCCATTCGTGCCGGGACCGACCTCCCCTCGACTTACTGTAGATTCACGTGGAATCTGCGCCGGTCGTGACTGGGGCATGACCGATATTGATTAGCGCGAGGTGTCGTGTCATCACTTCATCGCCCTGTCGGACCCACTTCAAGCTCCAGATCACTTGTTCATCTCTGCACTGGGCAGATGTCGTGACAGCCTCTCCTGTAGCCCTTAGGCGCGGTCTGTTTGGGTGGTCTTGGCTCAAAGAGGCTGCTCTTGACAGATCTCCGTTCCGTTCTGGTTTTTGCGTGTTTTCTTCTTCTTGTTCCTGTGGATAATTCTTGATAGATTGGGCTGGTCAGCTGTCCCACAAAGCAGTGGGTTATGGGTTTCGGTGATCCAATGGGTTCTCTGGCAACATTCTGGATATCTCTGTCAAGGCAATATAGGGACTCTCACATAGCTTTCTAGCATTCTGAAATGGAACGGCTATTCTGGAGATTTCTAAATTTCGCACCTAGGAGATATGATGATTTTCAAGCGCTCTGACCCCGAAGCATTTGTGCTGACCCACACCTGACTTTACAGAGAGGGCTGAGCCTTTTAATTTCCATAAATTTCGGATCTATTCTAGTGGAAGGTGCACCGCTAGAAAAAAGCACCCAGAGTGACATATCCCGCTCAGGAGATTGAAAAAACGGCCCACTGGCAAGCCAATTTAGCGTGTTGTCTTTGTATATTACTCTGCATTCAATTTTGGCTCAAGGGGCTGCTCTTGATCACACTAGCAGAATGTAGCGCTCGCTCCGACTAGGATGGATCCCTATTTCTCTTCTAGCCCCAATGATTTTCATTGTCTTCAAAGGCTTAACCTGACTCTAGAAGAGAATTAAAGTGGTGCGTTACGTGACCGAACATTTCATGCTAGATATTATTTTACGCTAAAGCCAAGGACGCTGCGCGTTATTTCTAGGTAATCAACATCGTGCCGACCTCTCAAGAGCACCTGGAGATTGCTGAGGAAAAGCTTGTGTGTCAGCTTGTTATCATAAAAACGGTGCATTTCGGAAACTTCTTGAATATTCTTAGTTACAAGGTCAGCAAAAGTGAAGTGCTTGTCGCAGCACCCGAGCCCGATTAGGCAAGCGACGCCTTGCGAAAATGCCCTTGCATCCCTGACTATCTCGTCCTTCCACCACAATTCTTTTCTCTGTCCGTTTTATTGATAACAGAAACAAGGAATATACGTTACCTATCAATCGGAGTATAATGTGGGGGTAGAAAATAATTGAACCAGGCAGTTGTTTTGTTGTTGCTTCGATTGCATAGCATTCGAAGCGCCACCCAGTGCCAGAAAAATCGGTTGCGCAGGCAGCTGGTACTATAAAACAACCGTAGTAGAGACAGTCGTCTGGAGAGCTGTCAAGAACGAGTCGTTAATTGGAGTGCTTTCTAGCTCATGGTTAGGTTGGGTAAACCGTAACGAACTTATTCGCTGTTCTATGGTCAGAGACTTCCTCGCAAGAACATCTTCGAGGAGTCGCCGAAGTTTAAGTGGGTTACCTAGTGGTCTGCTAAGACCTGTGCAGTTGTAGGAATTGCCGGCTCTCGCGCGCAGCTGATTCGAGGTTCTTGGCTCGGGTTTTCCGCTAGGCTAACCCAGCCTTTCATTCGCCGGGTTGGTGAATTAATACCGACTCTGTCTAGGAAGGATGAAACACGTTGTTGTACTTGTTGATCTGCTGGCCACCGTAAGTTGCTGTACAGGCCAAATACGCTTTCAAATTGCCTCCAAGACATGTACAAGTGCAGTGGTTGGTGTTTCCAAAATGATGTGACGTTGTCCTTGGTATTATTATCCTTCCTTTTCTAATGGATTCACCCCACTGCATAACAAATTTCACCAGAACACTCACCATTATATGGCTTGGGAATCTTAGTGAAAGTCCTGGAGGAGAGATTTGGCGCTTCTCGTGTTTTTGTTGGAAGCAGCAGGATGGGCTATTTTGGCTCATGGCGGGGTATGGTGGCGATGTGGTGGCTGGCGATCATGAGGATGCATACTTGAATTATTATTGGTTAACCGTTCACTCTGTATAACCTTAGTGTATCTATTGGACACTAGGTGAGCACCAGGACCAACTCAGCACTGGCGATGCAGCGGTAATCATTTTTCCACTAGAACTCGAGTCTTGTCTTACTGGAGCGAGATACTGTTATAGGTGGAGATGATAGTAGATAGAGGGTGGAGTTCCGTGAATAGGAATTTGCAAAGCAATGTTCTGCTGGAGTCGAGAAGTAGTTCAGTATTTTTCTTATGTATTGATTTACTTCAATTCTCCGTCGTTATCGAGCAGACTGAGTGAAGTGCCCCCGCACACTAAGGTGGATCGGGATAAGTCGTAGGACGAAGACTTTCACAGTACTGGAAGAGGTTGTGGTCGGCGTGAGTCGTTCACTAATTGCGTGGTCGTAGAGACATCCATTAGCTATCTGTACGTATGCTGATGACTCAAAACCAGTATGTGGCACTCGTTCTGCGTGGCCTGTTACTTGGTGTTCCATTGCTTTTATTGTTTCTAGTCGCTTGTCGTTTGGCGTTTTTTCAAGCTGTCTACTCCGTAGCGTGACATTATAACTGCATTTTTCAGGGTTTTCACGACCACACATTATTAGGAGAGGAGGATGGCTGCGATGAATCCAGAATAGTAAGTTGGATTTTTTCGTTGTATTTCGTTTGGTACTAAAATCCATCGTGAGTTCCTACACGGCCTTTCACGGTTTCGAAGTTAATGAATTGACACTGGTTTGCTTTGCAACACTGACTTGTCAATAGTACACTGACTTGTCATCGACTGGGCGCTGCCAGTCATTGTATGGGTCAGATTCGCATTCAAATTGCCTCTGCTATATCATGTAAGAGGGGAATGTGCGGCGCATCCGAAACCGAGATTGCCTGATGCCGGTCTTTCTCTTTTGATTTCCTTAGTCAATTTATTCATTCAGAGTTTCTATTTCTAAAGCTCGTTAATCGTCGTATAGAGAAAGAAAGCACTGCTGCACTGTGAAGTGTTTATGTTGCTCCTCAACCCAGTATTTCGCATCTATTCTTTCTCGTGCGCAAGTTTATATACCGTCTCGTGAAAAGGGCTTCATTTATCTGTTCATTTGAGCTGCTGTTCGCTTACAGGACGTAGTATCTAGCTAGGCTTAGTCCGTGTGATGCATTTTGTCGAGGTGTTTAGCAAGGGACTGGTTGTTTACTTTCGTTTCGAGGGATTAGGAGGGTGCGGAGTTCTGGAAATCGCTCTTTACAAGCTGCTCTCTCCGCCGCTAATCATGGAATGCGTTCAGTTTCATGGGACATAGATCACGTGAAAGATCTTCAAAGGCTGATTACAATTGTGCAGACAAAAACTGCTCTGAAATCTGCGGCCTAGCGGCGATAGATAGGGGCTCCAGCTCGGCAGGTTCATGGATGCCAGTAGGCAAGCTAACAACTTAGAGTAAAACATGCTGGTGAACATCTGAATGAAGTATAAAAATCTGCTGGAAATGCATCATGCTTTGGTAAATAAAAAGCGCCTACCGTGCTAGCGGCAACTGCGAATAACATATAGTTAAATTCATCAGTTCAAAAACGTTTAGAGCTTGGAGTAGAAAGTTGTTTTCGATTTTGTGTGACCACGATATATTTCGCTGTAAAAGCTAAATGTTCTCGTATTTCTTGGAGTGCTTTCAGATCATTGTCGACGTGTGCACGAGGGGCAGAAAAGCACCTTCCTACTATTCACGAGCACTAATTCTCTAAAACAATGGGAAGAAAGTTGGAAGTAGAACCTTTTTGAAGTACGGACACTTGCGGAGCGCGTGGTACGAGGCGCTGGTCTAGCAAATGTTGCGAAAAACGTCTAGATTTGGTTTTCCCCGGGCTTGCCTTTCCTGTGTCAGTGAGTGGGAAGTCGTCAGCTGGGAGGGAAATCATAGGCTTGCCCTTTTGCAAGGGCCCAAGTTTGTTACGTGGGCCAGCGAGGAAGCACTTAATGTGGATCTTTGAAGTCGAATGAAGTTGGGTGCATTCTGTATCTGAAGTGGTGCCCTTTTTCATTTAGCTTTCGCTCTGTATGTCTTTCATCCTAACAATGAAGGGGCATCATATGGGTGTTTCATCTGAAGGGTAGCTTTATTGGGAACAATGATAGAGGGATCGTGGTCGAATACCTTGCTGAGTTCGGAGGGGCAATTTTTTTCGACGGAAGCGGTGAGCGAAAGAAACTGATTGACCATACCCGTAGTGATGTTGAGGCGAGTATTCTGTGGTTACATGGTGCAGAGACTTTGAATGTTTAACATTCAAAGTCTAAGTTCTTGTGTTATCATTCTCAGCCAAGCTTGAACCGATGTTGAATCAAAAACTTGACTCGCCCGCTGTTAGTCTTATTTTTCTCGCGTTGATCCTATGACTAAACAAAATTTGGGTTCTAAGTGGGCTGGCTCCCGCTCCATTATGAGACCATGGTCGGGGAACACTCAAATAAACACGGTTTCCGTGCTCTCCTCCACGTCAGCGGAGGAGAGCACAAAACTAGGCAAGGAAGGAACTCCGGCCTGTGGCTGATCGAACTTATCCGTTCTAAGATACCTTACCGGTGTACAGCGGGCACCAACCCGCTTAGTACCAAAATTTGAGCTCGCAGAGCGATTCATGGTATGTTTCATTCAACCATGCTAAAGTCGTTAAAAGGAGACGTGGTAGCAGAGTCTCGGAAGAGGCGCGTGCTGTCGAATGCTTAATGACTCGAGATTCTTGGTCTGATCCCAGCGATATCAAGCGAGCTATTCGTCACTCCGGGGTAGATGATTTGGTACCAGTCATGTTTAGGAAGAGTGAAGCGCTGGCTTGTCTATGTCTATGGTGGTCATGGGAAGTCATCGCATTGGGCAATACATATACAATTTGTCTACGCGACATTTTATAGAAGTAACATTCGTCGCACATCTCAAAACGGATTGATTAACGTCATTCTTTATACTTTGGCCAAGGTGTTGTGTGACCCAGAGTTGCCGCCCACTCACACAAGAGCAGATTTCCTCTCCCTTTAATTGAACAATTCTACCCATTTGTAGAATAGTGTACGGCTTAAACCTAAACGATGGTTCCATTTCTGTGGGTAAAGTGGTCATCAGCAGTTTTCGTAGCCAAACACCTATGTGTAGTACTAAACCCTTAAAATATCGCCTCGCCGACTTCCACCGGTTTCTTCTTGCTCGTTGTCTTATATCCATTGTTCCTTTATTTTATGTGAAATTGAGTTTTCGATTTTTTAAAAAGATTTCCGATGCATACCTTGTAAACTAAGGAGTAGTCTTGCTTACTTGTCCAGTGTAAAATGAGTAGCTTGATGTAATTTCGTCTTCATTTTCGGAGCTGAGTTCCCGTGGATTACTGCGCTGAGCGTGTGTCAGCGTGTGCGTTGCGTGACGCATTGTCGTTTACATATGAGCTGTTATGCTCGGTCAGATAGGCATCGTTATCGTTCGGTGACGCGTTCGTGCTAGGCTCATTGTTTTGAAATGATCAAGGTTCTTACCATTCCTAGGCGAGCCTACCGTTTTCTCTCGGATGGTAAATACAGCTCTGCTTTCAAACAAGTTGATCACTATTTAGATCTTTGCTGTTCCAGTGACTACCTCTTCAAACTTCTTCTCATTGGTGACTCTGGAGTGGGAAAATCTTGTCTTCTGCTGCGATTCGCAGACGACACGTATACCGAGTCGTACATTTCCACGATTGGCGTAGATTTTGTGAGTTTTCTGGGTTTCATGTGTAAAGAGCGAAGTTCTAGAAAAGTGTGATTATTCTGTGTTTTGCTCTTTTAGAAGATTCGTACCATCGAGTTAGACGGCAAAACAATCAAGCTACAAATCGTGAGTCTATTTGTCGAAGGCTGCGAACCCACTCTTTTTCTAGTGTGTTTGCCGAAGGAAAATCAGCCTTGATTCCAGTGGGATACAGCCGGTCAAGAACGCTTCCGCACGATCACATCCAGCTACTACCGAGGTGCGCATGGAATCATTGTTGTCTACGACATTACTGATCAGGTTGGTGCCTTGAGTGTTAATGTTTGGGTGTTGTTTTATGTTTGCTCTCTTAACGAGACTATTTCCTACCTAGCTCATAGCTTTTGACAGTAGTTATAGCTGGGTGGACAGCAGTTGTATCAATGGTTCGTTTATTGCAAAGGACCACCGTAAAGGCCTTCGCACACTTTCGCCGCCACGCGGCGCGGCACCACGATTGCCATAGATATCGATTTGCCTCGCGAGGCGATTCTGCGTCTCTGCCCCATGCTTAAAGAAAGGGCTGCCGCGTGGCGGCGAAAGTGTGCGAAGGCCTTAAGTGGTCCATTGGTGCTTCATTCTGGGTTAAATAGCTGAAGAGGTCAAACCAAACGTTGAGGCGTTTTGGGGTGGAGCTTGTGTTGATTGAAGTATGGAAGCTAAAAACAGGAAAAATGAAACTGTAAAACATTCTATCGCGTTTTCTTAAGCTGAGAACCAGTTTTTTAAAGCAAACTTTCCCGGTTGACGCTTCGCCTTCTGTTCTCAGAGGGAAGATATGTTTAGAAACAGTTTGAATGGAGGCAGGTCTCTTGTAGCATGGAACTCAGAAAGCGTTTTGTGGGAGTATTCCATTGGGGAGGAAAATCGCTCTCTACAAGTTGGTGCTTCTTGCATTTCACTGTAACTTTCGGTATTGTTATTGGTTGTCATTGTTGGATGTTATCGACGTTTTCGGCCCATAGCGCAATTTAACCTTCCCATCCTCTAGTCAAGCCATGGACATCATTTCTCAGTCATCTTTTAAACTAACACAAAAATTAGCAAGAATTTTTAAAAAATGCGGATGTGTTCGTCGTGCCAGTCTAAGGCGAAGAATTTGGGAATAGCCAGTGATTAGTGTTCCGATCTGCGTGGACGTGCTGAAAATTAGTTTAGCCACACAGTTTTTAAAACAGCTGGACGCTGACGTTTCTTCGAAGTGTGAGAACTATACATCCACCCAGTTCTACATGCTGCTTTTCCAGGAGTCGTTCAACAATGTGAAACAGTGGCTGCAAGAGATTGACCGATACGCGTGCGAAAATGTCAACAAGCTGTTGGTTGGAAACAAATGCGACTTGACGGCGAAGAGAGCTGTGGAGACGACGGCTGCAAAGGTGTGCCTTCGGTGTTTGTTCTCTTAGCGAACGTCTCTTTAGTTTTATTTCTCTACGTTATTGCATTTGTTTCGTAATGCATCTCGCGACGGCTTCGGGTTTCGTAATAACGGGTCCATCGGGTATCATGCAATAGACGGATGCTTACGACGATTTTTAATGCGGGTCTCGTTAACGACATTGACGCTTCCGCGATGGACCTGCATTGCCTCCTATGCTGAAGATTTTCTGAAAATCAATAGACCTCTGCACACCACTATGGCGCAGCTCTACAGACACCAATTGCATGTCTGCGATCTTCTGAACAAGGAGTAAAAGCGCTTATCCATAGCTGCCACCTAACCCCCTACTATGTAGCAATCTACGGAATCGCAGATTTCCGATTCTTGCAGCCCCTTCGCGGCAGTGCCAGACAGTGCTGCCCCGCCTTTATTTGCCACATCAGACAACTTCAGGCAATGCTACTCGAAAACGTAGTTTTGCTCTGAACAATTATTTCGTTTTCCATTATTACACATTGAGCGATTATTCAGTGGAGCGGTTCCCTGATTCATTTTTGTCCATGAATATATCTTCAAACAATTTCGTGTACGACAGACAGGCGAAAAAACAGATTGCCCCGAAGGGGTTAAGGTTGATGAGGTGCGTATAAGGCGCTCAAATATTAAATATTGTGCTCGTGTTGAAGGGCGTGTGTAGCGCAGTCGGAGCAGGCGCCGACTGTCACGCGCACCAACTGGTTCGCATTTTCCAGCCGGGCCAACCAAGTCTTCCATCTCTCTGGGGTTGGTGAATTGGTCCAAGGCTTTTCTGGGAAGGATTAAACGCTGACTTGTTCATCGGTTGGTCATCTCCAGTTATTGTATGGTTAAATTTTTATTCAAATCGCCTCCACATCACCCCGTAGAAGTACAATGCGTGGCGCATTCCAAAACGGATTAACGCCATCCTCCATCCTTTATGTGCTTATGTTAAAATGTTGAATACCTCCTGGAGTTTCGCGATTCTGTTCTGCGATTCCCTCCCTTTCTCGATGCTGTGTACCTGTTCTGGAGCACAGAACAGGATCCAAATACTCCTCGCACAAGGAGAAGATTCCGTCTAGATTCAGTTTTCACGTAGACTATGAGAGGATCAAGACCACTCATTTACAAAGAGACTGGGTTTCAAATGCAGTTAAGCGATTGCGTAGAAAATCGGGCTTCCATTGGTGCGTGGTGGCGCCGTCCACAGCATGATGGCTGATCCTTGTGAGTGTTTTAATAAGCGAGGTCTGCGGTTTGAACTTTTCTGTTACGGATTTTGTCTGTGGCAAATCAATAACATTTTTTTGGTTTGATCATTTGAGAAAACCTTATCAATCTTTATGAGAGGGATTTTCTTCTATTTGCTGATGAACATGGGAGAAAGTTTACAAACCTCAGTAGGGTAGTGTGGAGTTGAAACGTATAATCGAACTATAGTCGAAGACAACGCATCTTAAGCCTACTGGTGCAAAGGTTTGGACCATGGGTGTGCGTAATTGCGGTTTACAATTTACGATTTTACGATTTACGGCAATTTTGGGGGATTTTTTTTAATGATTTACGACATTTTGGGTCGTAAGTCGTAAATTTTCGTAAATGTGGACACTCACACCTAGCGCACTACAGTTTGAGTATACTTTTGCCTAATTTTCGGCAGGAAACACCTCCCGCAGGCGTTCAGAATCTGGGTGTGGAGTATTTCGCGAGATAGCTTTTATCAGCTTTTTGGAGATTGCACAAGTGGAACTGCATATATACTCGAACATACTAGAATTCGATACCTCGGCTGAATCAACAAAGATCTCTTTCGACCGTCTCTAGGTCATTTAATGGCAGATTTGTCTACAACGGATAAAGGAATGACGAATCTTCGAGTGGTGCGGAAAATGCATTACGCAGGATGAAACGGCATGCAAGTACCATCAAAGTCAAATGTAGGAAAGTGAGAATTGCATAGTGAATCTCGAGTCAGCGATCACTGGCTTGTGATAAATCCGTGAAAATGCGGAAACTCTTCAAGGAGCTGCGCAAAGACAGCTCTGGGTCGCTCCAAAAGTTAGTTGCGATTGAAAGGTATTACACTACGAGCAGCCAAGACTCGCGTATAGCTGCATTAAATGTGTCTATTAGATTGAAGGCAGGGTGCATAGATAGTTATTAGATCGTTAATAATTCATGATTCTCTATCGCAGTTCAAGCTCCGAGGCGGCTTGGGATAATAAAAGGAAAAATGCTTCGATCAACAAAATTGCAAATCTGGTGAATTTCTACTTTTCACTAAAGCCTTCTATGGTTCAACGTCTTGTAAGCAGATATAAGAAGAATTTCGTATTTCTGCTTTTTAAAATGAGCTATAAGGCAGCTACAACATTTTCTAGGATGCTCTGTATTTCTAGATTAATATAGACTGCAGTGCATCTTTTGAAAGCTCTTCTCCGGTATCAAAACTTTTTGCTATCGAGAAAAACCATTGAGAAGATTGTCGATTCTACATCTTCGTACGGACCCACTTTAGTTCTGGTTCAGCGTGGCTAGCAGTGGTGAGTATCGTCTGGTTTTACCCTTTTGCAACACTTGCTCTCTGTTTGAACAAGGAGATCAGCTTTGACATTGAGCTCGTGTAATTTAGGGGTGAGAAAATGTAGAAAAGAGAGGATAACCAAATCTCTGGATAAAACCTCAAATCTCTGACAGAGAACCTTTTTGTGATGCGCTAAGTATTCATATGATCACTTATGATTCTTTTGATTCGCAAGATTAACCAGTAAGCAAGCACTTTTTCCCTGAAAGCCATGTTATCAATTTATGTACTGAAAGAGGACGAAGGTACATACTCGCTTGCTATGAAGCACGAAAACCAAGATATCTTGTAGATGTGGGAGCGCAATACACGTATCGCTTTCTTTGAGACCATCCTTGAATCTCCAGTCTTGTTACTGTTGCGATTCACGACTTACGAAATTTCGGATTTCACTTACGCACATCCCTGGTTTGGACGTTTCCTCAGGTATAAATTTGTTCTCTTAGCTGTACTAAATGCAGTTTTATCTATTTCTGTAATGGGGTGCACAGAGGTTTAGAGGGCGACACGTAGACTTCCGGATATTTGGATTTCAAGATCGTGAGGAGGTTCTGTATGAGGTAGCTGACTTATTTGAATCTAGGAGTCTATAATGTTTAGAAAGTGTGCTTCAGTCGATTTTGAACTTCGTCAGCCCTTTTCAGAACCTGGCCGTCAACATTATATTCTGGTGGTTTTAGCATGTGTTTTCGGTGCGATTATAAAAAGGTGTTTCTTCTCGGTTCCTCTAAGTCACAGCTGGCATTTAACAGCATAGTTGGGAATGATAAAGCACCGATTTGTGCATCGATTCTCAGGTAAGATGAGGGTACACAGTGCTTTCAGCGTATCTCCTAGAACGCATACCGAAAAAAGGACGAACTAGCACGTGGTCTCATTCCTCATTGAGAACGTAACTTCTGCAGGATAGCAACATATCGAATTTCTTCCTAATTCCTGTGTAGATTTGGGAGATTTGGGCAGATTTGCGAAATTGAAAACGACCACAACTGCTCAGCCTTCTTTTCTTCATGACGATGTGGAAACAGCCCCTTCGATGGGGCTGACTTTTTTAAGGAATACACTACCACCCCTGCTAAGAAAACTCCAGGGGAGCACTTTTTCGCACATGTTAATCACTGTTAAACTGCCGACGTACGTGATTTGGCTACAACAAGTCAGTTGCCTATAAGAGTGCTTGTTGGACATAGCTATCCAAAGGATCAAGCGCGGCAGGTCGACAGTTCGGATCCTTTGACCTTTTTTGGATTTGGATTTCATGCAAATTCGAGCTCTTTAATCATGTGGTTAGGTTTCGGCGCTAAAAACTTCGGCCCTGTCTAAGCTAAAGGATTATAACTACATTGGAAACAGAAGTGACCATTGGAAGAGCTTCTGGTAGGAGAGAAAGGAGGGGGTTAGACGTGAGACGAGGAGATGGAACTGTTTAGTTCCGAAGGGAAAATTGGACGAAAATTACTTACCTCCTCAGTATTTGAAGGACTATGCGGCTTCTGCTGATTCGTCTCGTTTTTTTTTAATCAGCGGCCCTGCACCGATTCACCGAGAACAGTTTCTGCATGGCATTTTCAGGAAAACCTAAAGCGTGTCGAGTAGTGCAGATGCTATTCGTGTGTGTGTATGTGTGTATGTATGTATGTATGTATGTATGTATGTATGTATGTATGTATGTATGTATGTATGTGTGTGTGTGTGTGCGCGTGCGAGGTATGAATGCTCTGTGCCGATTCGATAGCGTGTGTGCAAGCTGCCGTGCTGTGTCATTTCCCGGAGCGCCGCAGCCGAAAAAATCGACTGATGCTGCAGATTCGCTATTGCGAAATTTGAGCTTTTCATTGCGGAGGTTAAGTGCAAAGGGTCATCAGCGGCAGTTTTTAGATCGTTAGCCAGAGATGTTGGCGAAATTCAAATGCTGCTAGTTTTCTTTTCTTCTTCGTGATAACCTTCACCAGACTTAGCATCTGACCACTGGAGAGAGACGCTGATCCCAAAATTCAATAGTAATTACTCAGCTGGTTGTAGTAGTGCTTGCGATGCCCACCCACCAACTGTCCGGTGAACTTCATCCGAATCGATAAACAGGGTTTGACATTGATGTATCCCTTGGACTTACCGATTGCGACAGCGAATAAGTGACTAGTCGAGGAAAGCGAACGTCGATCGTTGCTTTGCATAGGCACTGGTCTATGCTTCCATCAGTCTGGGCAGGTTTGATTACGCTACATTATGACTCAGTAACCTGTGGTTTGGTAGTACGCATAGAGAGGATGACCCATATGCGGTGCAGCAAAAGCTGAGTCGTATAAAAACGGTGAGAGTGGACCAAATTTTGTAAATTCTACGACACTATTTGTACATGCACTGAAGATTTTGATGGAGCAGTATGGTTTATAAAGGGCCACTTCTGGCGTGATAGCAGCCTTTGGGCCGAGTATGCTGCTTTGCGGGCCACGTTGCAGCAGATCTAACGGAAATTTGTTCCTTTTTTTATTCTAAAGAGGGTGTTAGATTATTTTTTCTATACTCTATAGAACAAGTTTTATTAGTGTCCAAGACGGTAGACAGATGAAGATCGAAGATTTAAAAATGAATGAGTTACATGCCAGTCTTTTGCAGGTTCGAGGTTGCACAGATGGACGGGAAACCGCTTCCTCGTCCTTCTCTTTTCGTTAGAATCGTCGCGTCACCGCCTTTTGCCTTTGAATAGCGTATCTGGGTACACATAATATGGTATTATGTGTTTGTAACTGTCGGACAGAAGTTTTTACTGATTTTCCCACTTTTACACGAAAACCTTGTGTGTGTGTGTGTGTGTGTGTGTGTGTGTGTGTGTGTGTGTGTGTGTGTGTGTGTGTGTGTGTGTGTGTGTGTGTGTGTGTGTGTGTGTGTGTGTGTGGAGACTCATTTTTAGAAAGTCGTGGAAGACGAATAATTGCCATGCACAGCCATTATTTACATACCATCAGTTTCTCAGAGGCGATATTAAGCACTCTATTATTCTGCTTCTCTAGGCTACCGCAGCTTTGAGAAAATTTTCATCAAATGGAGCGGCGACTGAATACCCAGCTTGAGCGACGGGCTCTAGGTACGATGAAACATCTTCCTTTCTGCTCCCTCGTATGGCTGAGTCGTCGACTCACTTGCAGTCTTGTAAGACTCCTTTGTAGTCTAAAAAAACAACTAGAGACTGCATATTAATAGGCTACGCATGCGGCTGAATATTGCATTTGCTCCAGCTTGTTGCTGCATGTATGATCAGCAAACTAATAGCGTTCTTCAGTTGTAACTCAGATGCATTCATCTGACTATGGAGAAGACCCTGAGGAGCCCTGCACGCTTCGTAACACTAAACGCTTAGCTACCAATGTTCACAAATTTAACCACTCCTGAAAGGAAGTGCTCCATCGCGGATCAGAGGAAGATGGGCGGTAGTTTTACATAGGAGCGCACTACTTTCTAAAAAGAGCCGCGGCAGCCATGACAATTTCAAGCACTGCAGCACTAAGGATGCTACACTCGAGTCAGTTTGTTGTTCTAAGCAATTGAAAACATTCTCCTTATAAAACAGCCTAATTTAGTTTCAGTACTTATGGGCCACCCTGCATACTTGACAGAGAAGTCAGCGCAGACGTCTTTTCCTACGAAGTACACGTATTCGAGTTCTTTGCTGCACTCGAGTCCCTTAAGAATTTTCTCTTGAAGAAATGTATAACCTTAGATCATTAAGAGCTAGCGATGCATTGCATATGTTGTAGATCATCATTTAGGGAAAAAATCTGCTGGTAGGAAGCTAGGGCGTGGAACTCGTGCAGCTAAAAAGGATTCTGTTCATTTCCTTCGGTGTTTTTGCATACCTTGTAAAGATGTCCAAAACGCTATAGCGAAACCGATCGAGGAGATGTTCAAGTTCCACGGAGGGTTTTTCTTCCGATGCTGTTTGATGGTCAATTTAGATAGTGCTCGGGAGCGCCTGGTGGAATAATAGACAACACTGCTTAAGAAAATTTTGTACAAGAAAAGGGTCATGTCACAAACCCTGATCGATCAAGTCCTCGAGTTTGAATGTTTCCAGATATAACTACTAACTGTACAGTTAATAAAGGTAGAGTATGCACTGATATGTGAATAAATGCTGTTGTTTTACAGGAGTATGCAGACCAGCTCGGAATACCGTTCCTTGAAACTTCAGCCAAGTCATCGACGAATGTTGAGCAGGTCAGTTCGGAGAGCAGTAGAATTTATTTAAGTTTCAATTTGAAGGTAGATGCTCGGTAGATGCTACTGAAGGTAGATGCTCGGTAAATGTTACTGACATATTGTCTTCTCATCATTATTTACATCGTAACGTACCTCGATGGTTTCTTTTCTCTTAAACTAAGGGGTATTGATATAGATGCTTGTCAAACATATTAGGTTGTGAGGGCCCGAAAAGTGCTACGAGATCCTTCAACGAGCAAACCAGTTGACCCTTCCAGGGAAGTGAAGACAGAGAACCGTATTGTGGAAGCTCCGTAAGGAGTCTGTTAGTCGTCGAAGGGGGTTTATTGGGTTGAATCGAGCGTTTGACGTTTTCTCGAGCCAGCGAGCAAAATACATTTTTGCATTTTCGAATAATCGACCGAGAGAGTAACTCAATTTATTTATTTATTTATTTATACGTGAAATTCACGCGAAACATAAATATAAAAATATAATAAGTGAAGGAATGAGTGCATTGATTTTCTGTTTTTTCGAGGAACGATCAAACGCGTATTTTTTTTTTGAGTTTTCAATCAGTTTGCAAATGAACAGTTGTTCGAAAATTTGACGAGAAAACGATTTTCGAAGGGCAAGTACGCATCTAATTTGCCTTCAAGACATTCTTTAGAAGTAGAATGCGTGGCGCAGCTCAAACGGGATTGATTTACTCAGTTTCTTATCCTTATTCTTTACCCTGTTGCAATAATAATTATAAAGGATAAAGTACGACGTTACTCAATCCCGTATGGGATGCGCCACGCGTTCTACCTCTCTCTCGAGATGTCATTGAGACGATTTGAATGCCTATTTGGCCAAATAATGACTTGCCATAGCCAGTCGATGAAGAAATCAGTGTTTTATCCTTCCCAGACCAGTCTGGTACCAGTTCACTGACCTCGAAGAGTTGGAAGGCTCGGTTAGCCTTAGCAGAAAATTAAAACCAGGAATCTGGTGTCGGGCGCACGTGAAGCCGGTAGCTCCTCCGACTGCCCTACGCACGCCCATCATAATAATTACACATGAGAATAAGAAAATTTCAAAACATTGGATTTTCCCGTCCTATATCCTTAGAAAAGTTTTCTTAACCATTTGCTTAGCTTATGAGTTGGTAAAAATAGAGCTGTCGTAGAAAGTGTTATCAATTTGGGTAACTAATTTATAGGTTCACCTCAGAGGATTGGTTATGGCCTTAGTTGTATGAGTAATTTCAATAATTTCAGTTAACCTGTATTGGTGTTTTGAACGAAAGTTGACTACCGGAGCACAAAACTCTTGCATTTTCAACTACAAGACTTCATATAGATAACTCGCGCACTACCAGCCAATTAAATAGACAGCTTGTATACGGCATTGCGTGTTCTGAGCGTCAAAACCTCGCTTTCGAGGGGCACCCTCTAGCTACCTCCCCCTCTCTTTATCCTTATCCGTAATCTTCGTCGTAGTTGCAGTCATTGTGCAATACCACAGGGAATGTTTTTCATTTCATTTTCATTTTTCGCACATTCTCTTTGCAAGAGCTACGGAGTAGCCCTATGCCTCCACTTCCAGGTACGCATGAGGGATCTATCTACCACTATATAATTGAGTTAGCCTTTACATGGGGCTTGATGAGGCGTATCTCATGCAGGTTAGAAACCTGCGTGAGATTCGCTTCATCGACCCCGCGCAGACAAAATGTGCCTGTAAACATGGGATGCTATGGCAGCAAAGGAAGCACAGTCTCCTTCAGCTTGACACAGCGGCATCTGCACGCGTTTCTGGGCATTTGGATCCGGAGGACGTGCCCACTACGTCGCGCAACAAGCGTCTGGAGTGAGAAGAAGTGTCACCGACGTTGTGACGAGCGGTCGCTTTCAGATTTCGGCATTATCCCAGGTTTAACGGAAAATGTTACCCGCGCGAGATACTCCTCTGCGTCCCCACCGATTCTGCCGTGAGCATGGGAGGACAACTAAGGGAGTGGTGGAGAAGGGAAGTAAGGGGACCTCTAGGGTGGACTAGGTGAGCGACCAGGAAGGAAAAGAGCAGCACGGAGGAGGGACCAGGACGGGGAAACCAGCAAGAAGAAACCAGTAGGGGGGTCAATTGTGGAGTGGAAATAAGGAAGTGGGCTAGGAGTTGGGACTAGGATAGGTGAGGAGGGGAGAGAAGACAGTAAAGGCGGACCAGCAGTTCGGTCCTTCTATCCAGTAAGAAGAAACGACTGAGGGGAACCTGGCGTCCGGATTCGGAAGGCGTGTCAACGATATCCGGTTACGCAAGCTGCTGGGCTTGAGAATGGTGGCGGAAACATGTGGGCAGAAGTACTGCTCAACACAAACCAATGGCGTTACTGGACCGTCCGGAGAGAATATGTATGATGAACGTACGGAAGTGGTGAAGGGCTCGATACCAATAAAGTACGCAGCAGATTCTAGATGTTAGCTAATTTCAAGTTTTAGAAAAACTACTTTCTTTAGGTCAGTGATGTTGCAAAGTCGCGCGAAGTGCGCTAGTGCGAGACACGCCGTTAGGCGTGTCGGAGCACATGTGTTTATATAATAGTGTTTCGGCGGCTATGCCTGTAAACGGCCAAATGGATAGTATGAGCGTAAATAATTGTGGACACATTTTCACGTCAACCACGCCTTTGTGTTCGGTGAATTCATCGCTCCTTAAACGGTGTGTTTATAGGCCTTCTTGACCATGGCAGCCGAGATCAAGTCACGCATGGGTCCCGTGCAAGGAGCCGGTGGAGCCCCGGCGGTGCGCATAACCGGCTCACAACCGGTGAACGACAAGAAGAGCGGTGGCTGCTGCTAAGCTGGACTGCCGCCGCCGCTGCTGCTGCTGGACCACCCGACCACCGAATGCGATCCTTCTGTCTCTCTCCGTTTGCGTCCGTCCTCCTTGCTAGGTTAACTCCACTACCGTGGTCGTCGTTCACCATTCACCGTCTATCGTCTTACATTCGCGTCCTAATTTATTCCTTTAATCTTGTGCTAAGTGCCGCCCGCGTGGCACTCTGTCGCGGCGGACAGTGGGGAGTTCTGTATGTGTGTAAGGTGAGGTGTACTTGTCTGCGCGCGCGTCGTCGTCGTCGTCCCCTCGTCGAAGTTTCCTTCTGTTCTGCGTCGTAGCCAACTGGCTGGTAGGTGTGTGGTGGTTGTATTCGCTCTGCGTTACCCTCTTCCCCACAGAGTTGCACAGCACGGTTTCCCTCGCCACCGCCGCACCCATCCATCGCTTCCACACCGTAGTTGGCTCTGACCGATCCCTGTAATCAACCCCCTTATAGTATAGTCGCTCTGATATAATATTTATAGCCCGTTTTATCCACTTCTCCTTTGAAATGTGATTTGTGATTGTGGTCCGAGGAATGAGCGTTGTGCTATGCTTTTTGCGTGTGAGCTTTTGCCCTCGAAATCAATCCGTTTTTTATTGGATAAAGTTATATAACCATGTTCAGCGACGTGGACGGCGAGGACAAGAGCCTCCCGAGCTTAAGCAGTGAAATGGCTCTATTGCAGTGTATGCGATCTTCACGTCAAATCGGACACTTCGAATCAAGTTAGACACTTCTCGTCAAACTGGACACTTCTAAACAAGCTTGCTGCTTCTGAACTCAATGTGGACGTATTCCAAATTAAAATGAGCTTACAGCTTAAACTATCTCCTGGAAATAGTTGAAGGATAGATTTTAACTATGAGGTATGAGTCTTTGTTGAAGGAGATTTTGGCCTTGTCTGGATTTCTTAAAGTTTGGCCGCTCGATTGGGTGACTTGTTTTTCTCTCAGAAGAGTCAGGATAAAATTTGTTTGCAGCCATCATTTATCGTGTTGAGAGGGGATGTTGAGCCATGCCCTCGATCATGTCGTGATTTTCTTTCGACTGGTAGTGCAAGTGCTACTTACATGAAGCACTGCGGCGTGTGCGTCCTTCACAACTGTTTTTGTTTCATCGTTTACAGATGTGGAGCTATGCGAACACAAATTTTTCTATCAGTCGAGTAGAACTTCGTCTAGGGGGTTATTTGGGGTGCTGATCACGAATCTGACATTCGTTTTTCACGATTCTGTCTCTACCTGCCGTCATCGGCAGAAACTTTAAGAATGTAATCCTGTGCCTTCCTGTATCTATATTATTCAGCCGAATCGTGAAAAACGGATGTCAGATTCGTGATCAGCACACCAAATAACCCCCCCCCCCCCCTAAACGAAGTTTCAGCGAAATCGGTGACTGCCTGGATCACCCTTGTTAAAGCTATGGGTGGTCTCCGACCGCATCGTGAAAAACGGATGTCAGGTTCGTGATCAGCACCCCAGATAACCCCCCTAGACGAAGTTTCAGCGGAATTTCTTTTGACCGAAGTCTTGTCGGTGGAGTCAGAACTTTTAACTAGTGCCACAAAATATCTATCGTTACATAACTACGGTCACACAAAATAGGCTTCAAACAAGTGACACACAGAAGTGAACATTCTAGCTAATCTGTAGTTTGAAGCATATGTTATACGTAAACATGCTCTATAACACACTATAATACCCCTAGGTGGATTACTATATGATAAACATGGATTTTGCAAAAGTGCAAAACGAACGCAGTCTGCAGGATCCAAACCCCCGACCCCGCGTTTACGAGCCCGAGCTCTTCCCTACTACCCCGCCTGGGGCCGTATGCTCGTCTACCCCGGGTCTCCCCCAATGGGGGATTGGGGCGTGATATGATGTGTTGATATTGATTGATTTTCCCCCAACGGGGGAACCCGAGCATACGGCCCCTGAGCACTGCGCTTGGCCGCGATACGAGCCCTCATCCCGCGCGCGCCCGTCAGCTGTGGAGCACGTGAATCAACAGGGCGCCAACCCGCGGGTTCCGTCGCCCCTAACTCTGCGCAGAGTTGTATTGGGGTCGAGATACCTGCAGTTTGTTACTACCCAGAGAGAGGCGGTTCTGCCCATATACAACACTTGGGCCGTTCCGACCTACCGTTGAGATAGTATCCTGGTGAGTCCAAACCGCTCCAAGCGATCACACCAAGCTTGCACCTCTCGCTCGAGTTCACCTTTATCCTCGCTAGCGAGCATTATGTCATCAGCATAAAGCAAAGTCCAGGGGACTGGCTTCTGAAGATCCCGTGTAATGGCGTCCATCACGACAACAAAGAGGAGTGGGGAAAGCGCAGAAACCTGGTGTACCCCGACAGAGATGGGAAACTCCATCGAGGTTCCAGCTGCAGCTTGAACTCGACTCTCTGGACAAGAGTGGAGAATTCGCACCCACTCTATGAGCGCTTCAGGAACTCCATGATGTCGCAGGGCGTACCATATCACTTCACGCGGTACGCGGTCAAAGGCCTTCTCCAGGTCGAGAAAGGCGATATGCACTGCCTTCTGTTTCTCGCGATGCTTCTCTAACAGGACTCGGGCGGCGTGTATGGCATCAATGGTGCCACAGCCAGCCACGAAGCCGCACTGATTGCTGGAAAGCTGGACAATGTCACGAATTCGTCCATCGACAATTCGCTCAAAGATCTTCATGCTGTGCGAGAGCAAACGAATTGGACGGTAGCTGGAGCAGTCTGCAGGACTGCCCTTCTTCTTCCAAATCGGAATCGTCGTGCTTTGGCGCCAACACTCAAGCACCTTCTCCGCCACAACCTGGTTAAAGAACTTCGCCAACCACTCAGCCGGGTACCAAAACTTTGACTTCCACAGGTCAGCCGTCGTCGTCGTCGGGCCCAGTCGCTTTGCCTGGCCTCATCTTCTTCAGAGCCGCTTCTGTCTCATCCACGGTGATCTTCTGGACGGGGCCGTGGGTTGGAGCCGTAGAAGGGATGGCCGGGTGAGGAAATTCCATAGTGGAAACTTCCTCGAAGTAATCACGCCATCGCTTCAGCGCTTTTTTGCGGTCTGTCAGAAGATGGCCGCTCTCATCATTGATGCCAAAGAACTTTTCAATATCCTCGGTTTGGCGATGGCGGCTCTTAGCAAGTCGGTACAAAAACCGCTCACCATCGCGCGACTCGAGCTTCTCGTGGTACTTCCGCCAGTTATCAGCTGTCTTGTCGCTGAGAAACACGTGACAGAGCGACTTCTTCTCTCGAACTTTTGCTTTCACGTCATCTGTCCACAGCCACGTCTGCTTTTCGACCTTGCGTCGTCCAGGTTCGTAATGCCGAGTTCTGACTATGCAGCTTGACGAATCGCGTCGGCAGCCTTCTTCCAAGTTTCGTCGACAGTTGTGACTGTCGGTAACCGCACGCGAGAAATCACAACTGCTTCCTTCTCTCTCATTCGCCACCACATGATTCTCGGTGCACCGCATCGCTCGACCTGCTTCTGCCTTGGAGCGGCGATCTTTAGGGTGCAGATCAGCGGTCGGTGCTGTGGGGCGACCGTCTCATACGGCACGACCTTCGCGTCTGTGACAAGACTTCGGTCGCGATCCTTCACAAGGACGAAATCTATCTGAGACTTGGAGCTCCCACTATAGTATGAGATGAGGTGGGAATCGCGCTTACGAAATACGGTGTTCACTATGGTGAGGTTATGCGATTCCGCATATTCAAGGATACGCTCACCATCGGCGTTACGCGACCCGTAACCGAATCCACCATGACAGCTGTACCCGTCTTTCGTCGCGCTGACGTGCCCATTAAGGTCACCAGCAACTATGATGACATCTTTCGACGGCACCTCTGCTGTCTTCCCATCAAGCAGGCTCCAAAACTCATCCTTGGCTTGATCGGAGCAGCCAGTCTGCGGAGCATACGCAGAAAAGAAGTGATAGAGTCGCTCCTTAGCGGCGACAATGATCTTCATCAATCGATCGTCAAAGCGTTCGACGCTTACAGTCGAGTCACGAAATCGTTCGGAGACGATTATTCCGACGCCACTGGTGGTCCTGGGACTTCCACATAGAACGGCCTTGAAGCCACGTCCTATGACCCTTGACTTGTGGCAGGCCCACCTCGTCTCCTGCACCGCACAGAAATTAACTCTTCTACGCTCCAGTGCTTCAACCAACTCGCACGAGCGGCTCGTCAACGTACCCACATTCAGCGTTGCCACGCGGGTCCTGCTTACGTTACAGGACTTTCGGACTAGTTCAGTTGCCCCCGATGCCGTCCTCGCATCAGGGACCCTCGCATACTTCTCACACTCTCCGGGCTCTGCAAGTGCGCGTCGGCTCCCGCGGACGCCGTATCACTATCTCGATACTCATGTAACGTCATCAACCATGTGATGTGACATGGGTGTTCGTAGGCCGGCCTGTCACAAGGGCCTGTCGCCTGCATTCGAGTGTCCGTGCTTAGCTTAGCTCGCAGAACGAGCAGTTTCCAGTGGCACCACATGGAGGAACGGACATCGCCACCAATGTGTGATCTATAGCACCGTATTCTTGTCATAACTGAGGACTGTTGGTGAGGTACATAGTTAGCGTCAGCAAAAAACTATTGTTGATCAAGAACCGTATGCGCTTGCGTTCTGAGAACCACCAAAAGAACACTGACACTAAACGAACTGGAAATACTCGAAAATCCGACTCGGGTGCATGGAACCAGAAGTTCCGTATATCTTAGAAAGTTTGTTCGGCTCGCGCGATGTCAATAGTGAGGCTGCGATTCTGCCACCAAACGGGGTATTCATAGGTAGATATCAGTAAGAAACAGCAAAAATGTGTCGTTTTGCCCTGTTTTTACCGTGATGGGGGTCATGTGGCAGCAACCCTACCAATATCACCGATTTCCATCGTTCCCCTCTACGTGGATGTGGGCCACACTGTGTTGTGATAGCAGTCACTGAGACAGTTGGGTGACTCGCTAGACGAATCATATCATAGTAGGAGGACCACGGGCGCACGACGGTCTCACTTTGTTGACTGATAAGTTGATGGCGTGGTATCTCTCCGGAGTCGAAGTGACTCAGTGCTTTCCTAGCGAACCGCTCGCCGCTATGTGAGCCGACTTTCGCCTGTTATCGTCTCATTCTGCTGAAGCAGGTACGGCAATGCCATTTGAAGGCATTCGGCTCGCACTCCACTGATGGTTGTCGCAAGGGGATGGAATTCCTTCTCACCTACTCCGCTACTACATACTTCTGGTTAACGATAATGTGCAAGGTTTCGGGCCCAGATATCTGAATGAAACAATGACAACGAATGAATGTAACAAATCGAATGCAATGAAAAATAAAACACAGGTAAATTCGAAAGCAGAAGTCCAGACTGCCATAGTTTTGAGAAGAAGAGTGAAAATAGCCATCCACTGGAAAGAGGAAAACAAATGAAGTTTGGTACAGGAGCTTGTCGTCGTCGAAACGCCTGTCCTTCGCTGCGTCTCATGTGAAGGAATACCAGACGATAAGTCATCATATGGGCTACTGAATTATTTAGGACACAAATAAATGAGTAAATGAATGGTGTTGACATCAACGTGGACGAGCTTCTACGGCTACCAAATATTGCCACAAATTGATGAATTATGGTCGGAGCTTCGCTACTAGACAGGAATCGATCCCGCGTCCTTCTGAGCTAACCATAAGATTGATTACCGTCCTTCTGGAGCATGGTTGCTCAAAACTTGTGAGTCACTAAAATTTGGATCAATACTAAAGGTATAATTTCTGAGAAGAAAAAAGCGTTACTATTTGGATGCTGATCTCCGTGAACGGCTCGCAGTGGCGCAATTGGAGGAGGCATCGGCTGACGCATGCAATCCGGTTCAAGTTCTTGGCTCGGATTTCCCGCTCAGGTCTCCGGGGTGGGTGAATTGCTACGGGGCTTGCCTAGGAAGGATAAAACACCGATCGCCTTGCCACCATACTGTGTAGGCCAAATGCGCCTTCAAATTGCCTCCCTGGTGGTATCCCACAGAAGTAGATAGCTAGACGCATCCCTCAAAACACCGACCTTTATCCTCTTGCACTTATTTGTACCCGTTGTATCGAGGAATGCTAACCTGAATGCGCTGAAAGATCTTAACGGAAATATCCACGGACAAAAATGTCATATTGTTGCGGACCATAGCCTGCTGAACATGAACGCAAAGAAGTGTTGCGGACGTGGGTTTGATTCTACCGTAGGTCAAAACTGTGACCATGGCCTATCGCACTGGTCCACATAATCTCAGTTTTTGTAGTCATTATGAACTCCTGTTATAGGTATAGAGATTTTTTTTGTGCTTACGGGAAGATTCCAATAAGCTTAGAAGAAACAGTACACCTTCATTTAGTAACTTATCCAGCACCACTCTAAAGCTTGAATGGGTTTACAACAGGGAAACAAGATAGTGTTAAAGACTAGGGTGGTGTTGGCACTCCCTCAGAGTCCTATAAGCAGTTGGAAACAACTATAACAAAAGCCCTGCCATCGATTTTTACCCTCCTCAGGAGCGTCCAGTGTAATGAATGGTCCCAAGATCTTAGTTAAGCTCTATATACATCGTGCCTCAGCTGAATTATTCTCTGACTGCTTGGAGTTCTTGCGTCAAGGAGCGAGCGCTTGGAAAATTTTAAAAGGTGTTCATTAAAATCGTCCAAATACTTGGTATGGGGAGCATAAAGAGTAGTCAAGGATTTGACATTTTGTCTTTGCCTCATTCGCCTGAAGAGACGTTGAGTCTTCACGATCTGTATCGTCTAGTCTTATGCAGGATTTTACATTAACGGTAAACATTTTAAAAGTCGCCCCAAATTATTTATAATACCAGAACATTCCACGTCAAACTCTCGATGAATCTACGCATAGTTGTCGTTGGACAAAATGTTGATTGAGAGTAGCCAAGATTGGTATAGATCTTTATTGCGGCTTACGTTTTGACGTTGTCGCCTTCTTCAGAGCCTTAGATGTGGACAGAAGAGGAGCCAGGCGACAAGACGACCGATCTTTGTCCAGCTAGGATGATGGTGGACTCTTCTGTCCTCTTCTAAGGGTCTGAAGAAGGCAACAATGCCGAAATGTAAGCCGCAATCGAGATCTATACCAATTCCGGCTACGGTAAATCAACGTTTCCTACGACACTACAACAATTCGGGAGAGGTCGTAGGTATACAACAAGAGTATTATTGATGATTGATGGTTGATGATGGAACACTTCCTTAAAGAACATCACATGAAGCTGAAAGACCGTCCGAAAATTGGAAAATCTTAATTTTAACCTAAAAAATTCTTCTTGTTGGAAATTGTTGAATCCAGTTTGTAAGTGTAGGAAGAGTCCTCCATTTTGACAATTAATTTCTCCACCGTACCTATGTCGAATGCCTTTCAGAAGTCAAAATACTCTTACATCGGTGCGTCTTTTCTCTTCAAATGCGTTGGACCAGTCATTTACGGAGATAAGGACGACCGTTTCTGCATACTCTACATGTGACTCTACATGACTGACCATGCATATGTATGTCCTTGACATAACCGTATTGGCTTTCAGGCGTGATGTTCTAAGCTCCAAGATGATTTAAGATATGCTTTTTGAGGAATTTTTGAGCGTTCCTGCAAAGACTGAAGTGCTGATATTTGGTCAGTACATAGTTCCTGTGATAATTAAGTGCGAGCTTCGAAGAGATGGGAGCTATCCACATATGTACCCATGCCTCCACCTAACGGAAATTTCCGTCATAGCGCACCTCGAGCTGAACATGAGTACCATAAGGGAAGATTATGTAGCAGGCAACGTGTTTTTTCTAATGAGGTACTAGAGGAATGAAATCCGAAGATATCTGACTTCAGACAAATTATTAACATCTAGATAATCTCCTCTCTGAGAAGCTGCAGCATGGAAGGCGTTCGCAGAATATGCGGCCATATTGTCCTATATAGACCTCCCTTCGCCGAACTGTTTTTCTTAAATACCTTTTGGAACGCTCGTATTGATAAGCCCGTTTTATACTTTGCCTTAGAAACCACTTCACAACCTTCAGTGAACAGACTACTCGCTACACTATATCTTCCGGTCCGAGACCGCATTAACCTATAACGTTTCGTCTGCAGAAGTGGCGGATTTCTTTCCACGTAGACGTTTGTAGCGATGCAGAACCTTAGCCGTTGTTTTGTGGACCAGGATTCGTAGGAAGACCCGACGAGTTCCTGGTGTCTTCAAATCGGGTTTCATCACTGGAGTAGGGTGCGTAAGGTGTAACGTAAACGGTGTATTTGTAGGGTCACAGCGTGGTATGACAACCTTGTTGTTGGCTGCGTTTTCGACGGACACTTCGTCGTATGTTCAGTATTGCCAACTATTAATCACCCTCCGACCGCCGCTATCAACAGTGTCGACAGTGGCCAGTGCACCGTTCCCACAAGCGTGGGTCGTCATCGACCAAAGCTCCTTCCGCGCTCATTTGCGCTTTTCCTTCGTCTCGTTCTTGCTATTTTCTCACCCACTTCCGTCTCTCCAAACTGGAAAATTTACTGGAATGCCGGGGTCATCGTCTTCGTAACAAAATCCACCCGAAAGCAGTTGCGCCACACACTAATATTAAACAAGTAGGAAAAGAATACCGTAGGTTTAACGATTCGGAAAATGACAAGCAGCTTCCTCATTGTGGGTGAACTATTGGTATAGGAGCCATCGACAGGAACCCATTCCTATCACAAACGTTCTTTGAACGTTTTGGGTCAGCTGCAGCTGTCAGCTGCTCCGACAAAAGCGCTTTGCAACGAGAGGCGTCTGGAGAGACGTCATTCCTGAACTATTTCCGCCCTGTTCACTTCTGGCCTGCTCTTTCGTGAGAAGGGAATCGGATAAACGGGAAATAACTCCAACTCGTCAAACAATTATTGGTCGACACAAGAGCACTTGACATTGCTGGCGCATGGAATTCACATTGTAATTAACCGGGAAGGGTCTCAGGCGTAGGTCTGAATGGGGGAAATGGATAGTACTGCGAGAATCTCCACCCCTCATATAGTAGAAAAACATGTTTCGCTTTTGCTGAGTCCTTGAACCCAAGGAGCTACGGGCGCTCGAAGGGGGGGGGGGTTTAGTAGAGCACCGTCAGCACGTGCCCATGCGTGCGCGCCCTGTTGTATGGGACGCGGCAGAAAGGCTCTGCGGCAAGCGGGTCGGTGGCTCAGCATGGTGCGGTGCTACTTCACAGGTGCAAGGTCAGATGTTCGACTCCCGTGCTACCCAACATTTTTGCACTTTTTCATGATTGCCGCTTTCTTTACCAATTTGCTTTCTACACATCTCCTACATATTTATTTCACTCTAAATCGTTAAATAAGGATCAGATTCGTACTCAATGCGAAGTTTGGGCAAAAAAACGGTGACCATGACCTCACCATTAATCACCATTACCTACTGCAATTTAACATACTCCAGGGTAATACGGAGAACGGATGTCAGATTCGTGATTCCCATCCCAAATAACCTTCCTGGGAAAAGTTTGTGCGAAATCGGTGATTATGACTTTGACGGCCATAGTCACCCGTATCTACCGTAACATACCGTAATCGGCCGAAATTTGAAAAACGGATGTCAGATTCGTAATCAGCACCCCAAATAACCTCCCTGGGCAAGATTTGGGCAAAGTCGGTGATTACGACTCGACAGCCCTAATCACCCGTACCTGCTGTAACCCGTACCTGTTGTTAGGTCACTGTTTAACGTTTGCTGAAAAACACAAAACATTGTATAATTCAGAAGTTGAGAAAAGTGATTGAAGCACAGCTTTATTTGACAATTTAGAGTGAAATAAATGTGTAGGAGATGTGTAGAAAGTAAGCTGATTTAGACTGCCATAAGGGACGACTTTCACGACACTACTTTCACGACTCCAGAGGTAGAGGAGAAGTCGAAAAAAGATTTTCGCCCAAACCTCTCCCAAGGGGGTTATTTGTGGTGCTGACCACGAATCTGACCTCCGTTTTTCAAATTTCGGCCGATTACGGTAGGTTATGATGGTTAGGGGTGACGGTGCAATACTGTACCCCCGATTTCGAGGCTCTTTGGGTTCAAGGACTCAGCAAAAACGAAATATGTTTTTCTGCTACATTAAGGGTGGAAATTCTCGCAGTACTATCGCAGTATTTCCCCCATTCAGACTTACACCTGAGACCCTTCCCTGGTAAGTTTAGTCGGATTCTACAGCCATACTCTCATTTTTTGAGGACAAAAATTGTTCCTAAAATAATTCTGTTACGGCTTTTTTTTGCTGTGCATCAAAGCCAATTTTTCGAAGATCAGCACTGCTTCTCAGCAGCCAAATTGTAGAAGTGTGCCCAATAATACTTACTTCGACACTTTGATGGACCTTTTGTCGGCTGGAGGTCTTCTCAGCTGGGACCGCAACCCTTCCAGACCGCTCGATCTCTGGCAGCTTGCATCCAGTGAGGTAGACTGCTCTCTGAAGGATCTTGAAAACAAGTCTGCCCATCGCGTTGGCGGTCGTCCCCGTGGTCTCTTATGGTCTCTCGGGAGCCATTCTGTGACACGGAGACTCCATTTGTCGTCCTTTCGTCGAAGCAGGTGTCCGGCCCAGCGATATTTGGACTTCTTCATGTACTGCAGCGGGTCTGCATATTGCGACTTCTCCCGTAGCTCCGAGCTTCGTAGCCTTCTCGCCATTGCTGACGAAGGCTTGTCCTCAGAAGACATTTCTTCAGTGCACGGTGCGTTTGCATTGCTCTGGCGATTGTCTTGTTGTCCGGCCAGGTTTCCGTGGCGTAACACATCGCAGGCAGTACACAGACGTTGAATATCGAGGCCCTGAGGCCAGCATCCTTGACCTGATCAGTGACTTCGCGAATCGAACTGAAGGCTGCCCATGCTGCGCGTCTCCTGCGAGCGATTTCAGGAGCAGGGTCGTTACCCATGTTGGGAGATGTGCCAAATAACAAGAATGATTTCAACATAAGTAAAGAGTCCAAGAACAGTTCTCCGGTACCATCGATAGCTCATAGACGAATCCAATGAATCCACTCTTCTCGCTTAGGACACTGCAAAATCACCGCTTTGCTTAACTTTGCAGTTCAGCTGGTTGCCTGACACTGGTACTATTCCACGTCGACCTATCAGTTGAGAATTTTCGAGACAAACGTCTCTTTGTGGTCTTCAAGCTCTTGGCTCCTTTAGCACCATCGCGTTGATGGTGCACGAAGCTGTCGTATTCCTCGTCAGTATTGTCCATGACGACATCTTCTCAAAGGCCGGCAAGAGAGGTGTAAAGGTCCCAGTTCATGGTCGTTCTGGCACTCCTCTTCTTGAACTTTGTGGCCTTCTCTCCGTAGAGCGGAAATCGCGCAGAGAGGTGGTCCGAACCCGTGTAGAACTTGGGGACAGCGGAGATGTCGGTCCTGCTATACATGCGGTTGAAGATGATGTGATGGACCTATCTAGATGGGGACCTGACCAACGGGGGTTTCCCAGGACCATCGTAGGGTGTCTTAGTAATATACTTGAACAAATCTTTTGGTGCTAATTATGGCTGCAGCGCTCCCCTGGACTAGGCCATGATTAGTAGGCAATGCGCATCAATCCAGCTGAAGCTAAGGGGATAGCACCTGTTGTGATTTATTGTGTATCTTAAAGGCCGAGGTGATCACCAAGCAGTGTTGTTCTCACACGTCGATGCAGCCGGGAAACTTAAACAAAGGGGCTTCAGGAGTAGTTACAAGGTCGTCATGAAGGAAGATATGGTCAGAGGCGCTTGTCCCCTTTCAAACAGGATTCAGAATAAAAAATTTTGCGTTCGTAATATGGATTAAAAACACGTTCTTCGATTTTGTACACACTTTTGCAGAATGTCGTTGCCAACGAAATCGCAAAGGAATTGTCCGTAGTAGGTTTTCGTTTCAAGTCTTAAATATCATCAAGTCATGAAATAACGTGCAATTCAAAGTTTGATTCTATGTAAGTAGATCTAGACACTCAGCTTCTCAATGATTTTAATTATCGAACGACAACTGGTTTTGATTTTGCTTTGAAGCTCTGAAACTGGATGGATAGCCAACATAGGTCTTACTTTAGCAGAACGCCCACATGCTGTCCAGGAAGTCTTTTCCACGAATACTCCCTAAAAACAGCCATACATATGGGTTAGCCTAGCCAGCTGCCAACCAAATAACAAACAGTAGTGTGGATACTTATCTGGGATGGTGAATAATAGGCATTGTAAGCAGAGGAACAAAGTTTATTGGCGAGTGGATTATTCCTTTAAATTGCGGGCACCCTGGGCTTACAAATAGATATATTTCTACAGACAGTTATCATTATAGAAAGTAATCCTCATGCCTTCCGATTTCTTCTTTGAGGGTTTTCATTTGCAGCTATCTCTGAATTGATCAGCCCAAGCTACAACTACACCGACAGATTCAAAAGCGCCTCTGTAGAAGCCGTATTCGAGAATAATGGGCGTAGTGGCGCAGTCGGAGGAGGCGCTGGCTTCGTCTGCTCCTAGAATCGAGGTTCACGGGTCTCCATGGTCAAAAAAGGCTTCCATTCCCCGGGATCAGGGGTTTGGTTTCTGACTTGTCTGGGACAGATAAAACAATAGCTTGCTCATCGGCTGTTCACCTTAGTTCGTTGTACGGCCAAATACGAAATAAACTTTACCAAATTTGAATGCGAGTTAAGAGTGTGATGCCAACCAGCGAACTGAGCATCGTCGCTGCATGGTCTTTGTCCATTCTTTATTTTTCTTTATTCAGTTTTATTGAAAATCCTAGCATCTGGCTCCTGTTGATCTTGAACTCTTTCCAGCGACTTTCTGTTCAAATTACTGGTGATAGGCGATTCCTCAGTCGGAAAGTCGTCGCTCCTACTGCGGTTCACGGATAACGTCTTTCATCAGTACTACGCATCTACAATAGGAGTTGATTTCGTGAGTTCCGCTATTCTTTGTTTTACTTCGCTTTTAGGACAATTGCTAGGACATTGAGATAAATATACAACTAGACATATGCATAAATATAGTTAAATCCACCTAAAAAGAAAGAATTGGTGCAGCTCAAATGAAAAGGAAATATGTTTGAGGTTCTTAAGTAGTACTGCTTGCTTGGTGGCGATGTCCGTTCCTCCACGTGGTGCCACTGGAAACTGCCCGCTTTGCGAGCTAAGCCGAACACGGACATTCGATTGCAGGCGAAAGGCCCTTGTGACAGGCTGGCCTACGAACACCCATGTCACATCGCATGGTGTATGACAGCTCAAGTGTTTCGAGATAGTGCTACGGCGTCCGCGGGAGCCGAAGCGCACTCGCAAAGCCCGGCGAGTGTGAGAAGTATGCGAGGGTCTCTGATGCGAGGACGGCATCGGGGGGCAACTGAGCTAGTCTGAAAGTCCCGTAACGTAAGCAGGACCCGCGTAGCAACGCTGAATGTGGGTACGCTGACGGGCCGCTCGTGCGAGTTGGTAGAAGCACTGGAGCGTAGAAGAGTTGATTTCTGTGCGGTGCAGGAGACGAGGTGGTCCTGCCGCAATCAAGAGATATAGGACTCTTCCACTTCTTCTCTGCGTATGCACCGCAGACTGGCTGTTCCGATCAAGCCAATGATGAGTTTTGGAGCCTGCTTGATGAGAAGACAGCAGAGGTACCGTCGAAGGACGTCATCATCGTCGCTGGTGACCTCAATGGGCACGTAGGTGCTGTGGATGACGGGGACAGCTGTCATGGTGGTTTCGGATACGGGTCTCGTAACCCCGATGATGAAAGTATTCTTGAGTATGCGGAATCGCATAGCCTCACCATTGTGAACACCGTCTTCCGAAAACGCGACTCCCACCTTATCTCATATTATAGTGGGAGCTCCAAGTCTCAGATAGACTTTGTGCTTGTGAAGGATCGTGACCGGAGCATTGTCACAGACGCTATGATCGTGCCGTATGAGACGGTCGCCCCACAGCATCGACCGCTGATCTGCACTCTGAAGACCGTCCCTCCTAGGCTGAAGCAGGTCGAGCGATGCGGTGCTGCAAGAATCAAATGGTGGCGAATGAAAGAGAAGGAAGCAGCTGTGATTTCTCGAGTGGAAGTAGATGACCGACGCGATTCGTCAAGCTGCACAGTTGGAACTCAGCATTACGAAGCCTGGGCGACGGGACAAGCAGGCATGGCTGTGGACAGATGACGTGAAAGCAAAAGTGCGAGAGAAGAAGTCGCATCATCACGTGTTTTTCGGCGAAAAGACGGCCGATAACTGGCGGAAGTACCAAGAAGCGAAGAAAGCTGCAAAGAAGGCCGTGGCTTCAACGAGAAGCTCGAGTTGCGCGATGGTGAGCGGTATCTGTACCGACTTTCAAAGAATCGCCATCGCCGGACCGAGGACATCGAGAAGTTCTTCGGCATCAATGATGAGAACGGCCATCTTCTTAAGGACCGCAAGAAGGCATTGGAGCGATAGCGCAACTACTTTGAGGAAATCTCTACAGTGGAATTTCCTCATTCAGCCATCCCTTCTACGGCTCCAACCCACGGCCCCGTCCAGAAGATCACCGTGGAGGAGACAGAAGCGGCTCTGAAGAAGATGAGGCCAGGCAAAGCGACTGGGCCCGACGACGTGGCGGCTGACCTGTGGAAGTCAAAGTTTTGGTACCCGGCTGGGTGGTTGGCGAAGTTCCTTAACCAGGTTGTAGCAGAGAAGAAAGTACCTGACCGTTGGAGCCAAAGTACGACGATTCCGATTTGGAGGAAGAAGGGAAGTCCTGCAGACTGCTCCAATTACCGTCCGATTCGCTTGCTTTCGCACAGCATCTTTGAGCGAGTTGTCGATGGACGAATTCGGGCATCGTCCAGCTTTCCAGCAATAGTGCGGCTTCGTGGCTGGATGTGGCACCGTTGATGCCATACATGCCACCCGCCTCCTGATAGAGAAGCATCGCGAGAAACAGAAGCCGGTGCATATAGCCTTTCTCGACTTGGAGAAGGCCTTCGACCGCGTACCGCGTGAAGTGATATGGTACGCCTTGCGTCAACATGGAGTTCCTGAAGAGCTCATAGAGTTGGTGCGAATTCTCTACTCTTGCCCAAAGAGTCGTGTTCAAGCTGCAGCTGGAACCTTGATGGAGTTTCCCATCTCTGTCGGAGTACACCAGGGTTCTGCGTTTTCCCCACTCCTCTTTGTTGTCGTCATGGATGCCATCACACGAGATCTTCAGGAGCCCGTCCCCTGGACGTTGCTTTATGCCGATCAGGGGTGTGCGTAAATGAAATCCGAAATTTCGTAAATCGTAAGTCGTAATTACGAAAAAATCGCCGTAAATCGTAAGTCGTAAACCGTAAATCGTAAGAGGTGCCTAACTTATAACACATTTAATCTCCTTGTTTTTCCATTATGTTGAACCTAATCGAAGCTACGTTTTGTTGGGACATTTTCAGCTCGAGCTGGACAGTTTTCTAATTAAGATGGAAGCCATTAAAATCAAACAGCACCTTTCAAATCAAGCTGGGCAAGTTTTTGGAGGACCAAAAACCGCTTGTTCAAAAACGCTATCTTAAAAGGCGCCTATACAGGGTGCCCGAACAAAAAGCTTACACTGCTTGGACGATCAAAAATGTTCATCATTCTACTAGCCATTGGCTTGCATATAAAACTATGACTTCCCGCAACAACTCCGAATAATTCAACAAAAACCATTCTATCTAAAAACAAAAAAAAATAATTTGATCGCTGGCCAACTCGACGAAAACAGTATTTGCACAAATAATCCAACAAGCATCCCCTACTGAGTGAACGCATGGCACATTTCTATGGTATGACACACCTAAAGTTCTAAGCCTTCCCACGTCTTGAATTGTACCCAACAGCATTTTTGTAGCAGACGGGAAGGAATTGTGCGACGATTGAAAGAGCATGATCACATTTTTGGACACTCATCATAGTCGAATTTTTGACTTGAAATTATAAAAGAAGATGTTTTTGTGGCATTCTTTAGGAGTAAAGTAGAGAAGAAAGCTGCAGTTTGAATTGATAGTGGTTTAATTGATTCGTACAAGGTGCATTTTAAACGTATAGGGGAACACATGGTAGGGAAGTCGGAGGAGGATGGCTATTGCATGCTCCAGAATAGGAGTTCTTGATTACAGTCCTACCACGGGCAGTCAAGTGTTCCATACCTGCTGGGTTGTGAATTGGTACCTGATTTGTGTGGGAAGGATAAAGCTCTACATCGGCGGCGACCGCAATTCAGTCTATAAGGCAAATCCACGCTCAAATAACCTCTATGATATCCCACAGAGGTAGAAAGAATGGATGGCGCATCTCAAACAGGAACTGGTTAACGTCGTGCTTCGTCCTTTATCATTTTGGAAGGCAGCCACAACTTCTGGAATGTTCGACGATACCAGGTAATTACTTTTGGCATTTACTTCGCTCGCAGGTTTGTCTGCACTTGTCAAATTTCGGAAACTCCAAAATATTGCATTACTAATTAATGACGGCTTGCATTCGCCAGTCCTGCTCTCCGCTACGTTTGTAACAAACGCCATCGTATCTTTTGCCCAGTCTTTAGCATTCTGAACGGATCGCATAGGGCGAACACAATAGCCTCAATCAAACCATTGAAAACGAGACCAAAAGTGCCAAACTTTTTCATTTTCATCATGAAAATGTCAGACTTTTGCTTAAGTTGCACCTTAAATGTGAATACACTCCGCGTCATGACGTGCAGTGATAATCAGATTGAAACATTTATTTATTTATTTAGAACAGTATGGCAGGTAGTCGTCGAGCTGTCGTGCCAAGATTGATATCGATATATACTGTTCTAAAACATGCCAAGATTCAAGGACAGTCGCACATGGAATATTTATTTATTTATTTATTTATGATTGTTTTACTCTTTCCAACAGTTTAGCTGTTACTCCACAGCCTCCAATCAAGTCCAATATTCCTTGATGGCTCTTCATGAGTTCTACTCGTGTGCATTGGAAAGAGTCGTCTATGTGGTGAACAAGTGAAAAAGTTACAAGTTGACGAGGCGGTGGTTGCAGCATAGAACATGGTTCAGCAAGTGATCATCTCCATTCCAGTGCCATGATTATTTTCATGTTTTCCTGTGGACTGGAACGAAATGCTCTCAGGCCATTCGAATGTGAGATGTTGTGCTAGAGTGCGACCAGAAAATTAGGCTAGCCCAGTTCCATTGCCAGGAATTAACTAGAGCGACCTATCCACAATGCTGCGTTTTTCTGTCACAGCGCCACAGCAGAATATAAAAAAGTAAATAGGTAATAGCAACGAGCTATGAGGAAAGTCTTTAAAAGTGGGTACATCGTCATAATCCGAATTATATCACGTTATATGTGGACCTTTCTCATCCGTGGACCGAAGATCACATTTACGAAAATTTACGATTTACGACCCAAAATGTCGTAAATCGTAAATCGTAAAAAAATTTGCCAAAAATCACCGTAAATCGTAAAATCGTAAATCGTAAATCGTAATTACGCACACCCCTGATGCCGATGACGTGATGCTCGCTAGCGAAGATAAGGGTGAACTCGAGCGAGAGGTACAAGCTTGGTGTGATCGCTTGGAGCGGTTTGGACTCAAATTGAACGTGAAGAAGACCGAATATCTAACGACGGACGTTACTGAGTCCAGCTCCATCAAGGTTAACGGCATCGAGCTCCCACACACTTCGGTTTTTAAGTAGCTGGGATCAGCAGTCGCGTCTGACGGCAAACTGATGGTCGAAGTGAATTCACGCGTGAGTGCAGCTTGGTCCAAGTGGCGCTTGTTGACTGGTGTGCTTTGCGATAGGAAGATACCAGAGCGCTTTAAGTCGAAGATCTACACAGCAGTCATCCGGCCAGTAGCGATGTACGGCGCTGAGTGTTGGCCAGCGACTAAGGAAGTTAAAACGCGTCTCAGCGTCATGGAGACGAAGATGCTGCGCTGGACGGCTGGAGTCACGCGCATGGACCGCATCAGAAATGATGCTATTCGGCAGAAGTTCGGTGTCGCGCCGATAGCGGACAAGATGCGCGAGGCTCGCTTGCGATGGTACGGCCACGTTCTGCGTGGAAAGGAAGACAGCGTCCGCAAGATAGGCTTTAACTTCGAGGTAATAGGAAAGCGGCCTAGAGGGCGCCCGAAGCAGCGATGGGCTGATACGTTACATACTGACTTGAGAGTAGCTAGTGTCCACCCTGATCTAGCGCTGGATCGGGAAAGGTGGCATCATGACACCAGAATAGCGGACCCCGCCACGAAGCGGGACAAACGCTGAAGAAGAAGAAGTAGTAGTAGACGGATTGAAGAACCAAAGCTGAACATTTTTCCCAGGGTACCATATTCGGCACGCTGTTGACCTGATGGCTGATCGCAGAATTTCGTCCCACAGGAATAAGAAACAAACAATGTATTGACCAAAATGTTCCTGTAAGTCTTACCTAGTTTATTCCGATAGAACACATTCTAAAAGTTATTCGTATCATATGGCAACGAGTAATTTTCACACTTCTCCCACTTTGTTCATAGAAGATGGATGGGAGATTCCAGAAATCGTTGCATTCTACGATTTTCATGATTTCCTTGCAGTTTTTAAGCCTCGCGATGAATGAGCTTAACATATAGATAAGAGCAGAGATAGTAACCTTCGGCTCAACTGAGCATGATTTGAAATAGCTAGGAAGCGTCCTCCTTTAGTTCGTCCAACTCTAGAAACGAATAGCTGTCGCAAATCCACTTGCACGTTCTTAAGGGAAATAGAAAAAGCGGTTCAGGTCGCTAATGCAGCGTTTCGGAGGATCATGAGAGGCTAAGAGAATTCCTATCGGTTTTCAGAAAGTACGCACCTTGGATGTGGACGGTAGCACAGTCAAGCTACAGGTGGTATGTTTTTTCAGCATTTCATTCATTGCCCATTAAACAGTTCTTGTTGTCACCACCTGGATGAGTCATTTGAGAGATGTGGTTAGCTTGCCTTATGGGTGCATATGCGCTTGTGTTGTTTAGTGGGACACTGCAGGACAGGAACAATTCCGAACGCTGGCCTCAAGCTACTACCGAGGAGCGCATGGTATTCTCGTCGTCTACGACATAACCAGTGAAGTGAGACATTGATATTGCCGCTCTTCCTTTTCAGGATGTGCAGCCATTTGTTAACGGCCCAATGTAGGAAGCGTCTAGGGCTGCGCTAACGAGTTAGGTTCAGCTTCAAACTACGACTGCTTCTGTCAACGATTTCAGTCCCTGTGGTAGACATAGGGCAGATTCTGGAGTGAGTGAGTGGGGAATTTACGTCAGTGACGTTCTCCCACAGTAGGTGCCATGCGGGTGGCAGATCCAGAGTGCAGTCGCAGTTTTAAGATTTTTAAAGGTTTTTATTGCATGGTTATGCCGTTAAGCTCTTCTTGAACAGCAAAGAAGCTAGAGCTTGCTAAAAGAAATGGTGTTCTTAAGTTAGCAGAGTGGTGGATTCCCCCGTTTAGCATAAACATTCTTTATTTGGTTGACAACGTATGTGCAGACATGGACAGAACTTCCCAGGGGCACAGAGTTGCAGAATTTTACGATCTATGCCTATCTCATAGAGCAGATTGATGTAGCAGCTTTCCGCTTGTGTTAAAATATCTCGTCGTTGTCAAATAGACGAAGTGAACGTTTCTTGCTGCTAACTTTAGCAGCAAAAATGACTACTTAGAACTATGCATTTATACGAAAACTCCATTCAAGTACTATTCGCTATCTATTAAAATCCAATACCTCAATACATAAGAATAATCTTTGTTCAATGGTTTGCTGCTAACGTTGTCCATCACAAAGTCGAAAACATCATCTTCCATTCCAGCAGTTACCGTAAAAGGTTACATGGAGGAAAAGCTTGAATATCTAACATCCCACGATAAATATGAAAGCTTCTGACTTCTAGTACGGCGAGGTCAAGTAATGTTAATAAGGCGCTATAACATTTTTAAAATTTGTGTAGTAAATTTGACCATATCGGCTACATGGCCATGCTTTATTCGCAAAAGCAGTGCTTAAACATTGTAATTTTTCATAACCTCACGGAAAGTTTTCGAACCAGAAATCTAACTGTATAGGAGGATGGCAAAAGTGTATACTGGCAGCATATGGACTCTGACAACTCAAATATCCACAGACACGAAATTCTTGGTAATGTGCTTTCTTGGCAGGAACATGTAGAACAAAAGTGCTTGTTCTCATTAAGTTTTATGTATGAACAGTCTTCTACTCACTTCCTCAGGTATGAATTTGAGGAGTTGTATACGTCTGCTACGTATTCTTCGGCCTAACAAAATCTATAAATGTTAAAAAGGAAAAGTGTGGACAATACACAAAAAACCTGTTTCTAACGAAGAGTCTAGTGGTTCATCTAAATTGTGATCATGCTAGGTCGAGTCCTTTTATTTTGGTTTTGAACAACAGCTAGGATGAGTAGTTGTGTAGAGTGAAAGGAGTGAGACAGTGGAAAGGTGGAACTAGAAAGGCGAAAAGGCTGGTCAGCAGTGAGGAAACCCTGCACTGTCAAGAGAAGTTTCGGAATAGGAGAGGATAAAAGTTTAAAGAATAAAAAGGATGACGGATGGACAGCGTCAATCAATCCCGGGTTGCCCACTCTTAAGGAATGTCTTGAAAGCAATTTGAATGGCTAGTTCACCCACCCATGGGCGTACTGGAAGCGCAGTCGAAAGCGGTGCTGACTGTTGCGTCCATCCAATTCCATGTTAGTGAATCGCATTTTTCCCCGGGCCAATCAAGCCTTCCATCATTCCATGATCGATGAATTGGCACCAGACTTGTCTGGGAACAATAAAGTGTTGACTTGTTCATCGGCTTGTCAGCGCACTGTAAGCGCCAAATAAATTGTGAGGGTTAAAAATCGGCATTAATCAATTGTTCTTGGGATGCGCGAAGCACTTTTCCTCTACAATATGTTGTGGAGGCTTTTGATGGTCTATACACGCCTGATGGCCTAACACCAGTTCACCGTTTATCCTTCCTACCGTTCACTCTGAACGATAGGAAAGTCAACCGGCCTGGACGGTAAATCCAAACCAGGAAGCTGGAATCGGGTGCACGCAACATCCGGCGCCTCCTGCTGATCTATCATGCGCCCATAGGCTAAATACGCATTCAAATTGCCTCCACATTATCCTGTAGAAGTAGAGTGCGCCGCGCATCCGAAAACTAATTGATTATCGTCGTTCTATCCTTCTGCTCTTTTTTGGCTTATTAAATGAATAGCAGTGCCCTGCCGATGGAAAGGCATTATATCACCTGTTTCCGAATGGTGCGGAGCTACACAAACGATCCCGAAGGAAAGGAAGGCTTGGCTAACCAGAAACAAGAAGCTCAATTCGGGTGAATGTTACAGCCAGCACCACGTCCGACTCTGCAATTATGCACTCTAACATCAAAATAAAACAGCAATAGAGTTGAAGCAAAAAAAGTAGAATTAGTTGATCCTAAAAGAATGGCACAAAGAGGAGAACTGCAGCGTTTCAGTTAACACGTTTAATTGTACGAAACCAAATAATAATTTGCTTACATTGGCAGAAAACATTTGGCAGCATATCGTACTGGCTGGACAACGTTGAGCGATTTGGCGGCGAAAGTGTGACTAAGCTACTTATTGGCAACAAATCTGATCTCGAAGCTCGACGGAAGATCTCCACGGAGAGTGGGCAGGTGAGCTGCCGTAATGTTATTCCACTCAACAAGAAAAACTCTAGAATCATTGGTTGATACATCAGTGTATGCCTGTCTAATCTTATCCTTGTCTTCCTCGCTGGTTCCACGAGGGTAAATTAGTGTCCAGAAGTCTGAAGTTCCAGCATTGACCTAAGATACATAACGGTTGAGGGTGCCATGGCAAACTGGTATGAATAACATTGATTCTTGAAGTTTGCTTGCATTGTATGCGACCAGTATAAACGCAATCCACTTTGATTTTGCACTTCATACAGGGCGGACTGGTTTTCATTTGCGCTGGACTGGTCTTTGCTATTTTTTTCTCTCTGTGATTGCAACAGAATAGGGCAAACAAGTTTGGCACCAACTCACTGACCAACGACCTTCAATCGCAGTGCACGTAAAAACGTCCCTACTCCTATGTCGCTACTGCTCGCTCGACTAAATGCAGATAAGGCAGGAAACTAGTGCTATCATTGCTTACCTATACAAGGGAAGAATCTTCATTTCGTTGAAAATCTGCACCAATTTGGCTTCTTAAATGCGCCATGCTCCTGTGTTCATAAGAGAATACTCCTTGGCCGAACCGAGTAATAAGTTGTTCCGAGAGAAAATACCGAGGTCTTCAAATCAATGTTGCTGAAAAGTTTTTGGGTGGTTCAGAGTTCTAAACACAGTTTAACAAAGACTGCTCGAAACGCTTTGGCGTACTCTTTTTTATGATAAGAACGTGAAAGCAAGAAACAAACTGTTGTAGGGTTAATATACTGATCAAGCCAATATCTAGGATCACGGGTGATCTCGCCATAGCAAGATATTTGATCTGATTTTATACGATCTATTGCCATAGGGAAACTAGGAGGCGTATATAAACCCGACAAGTTTCTATAGAGTGTGTGGCATAACTGTTCGCTCTACCGACCTCGCCTGTTATTCGACTGTTGCTGTTGTAATAAATTGTTATTCTGCGACCGTCCACTACAACACAAACAAAAATAAAAAACAAATGGAAAATATTCCGCATTCTTCAAAGTGGTTCGTTTTGCCACCTATCTTTAGACGCAAAAGCTGTATTCATGCCTCCTTTTTTGCTCAAAGATCCGGTTCTGAATTCTTGATGCTTTCCAAAAAGCACGCCTTGCCATCCTCGTTTATTCAATATAAAAAGCTCGTTGATAGTTATCTTAAGACTCGCTAATTCAATAAATAAATAAATAAATAAATAAATAAATAAATAAATAAATAAATAGTTATCTTAAGACTCGCTAATTCGCCGTTTCTTGCATTTTCGTGTTTATTACCAATGTGTTCTCTGTTGCCAATGTGTTGTCGCAATGGTTTTAACATTGTCGCGTGTACTCATACACGTATCATACTATATAATAATCCGCTAACCGATGACTCATAAATTAGTCATAAAATCGGGGGGAGGGACAGAATTATGGACCGCGGAAATAGCGAGAAATGTACCGACGACTTCTGCGTGTCATGAGAACTTTAGTCCTGGGAGTAATCGAGGTCACTAACACGAAGTTCGTTTCAAAAGGTTCGATCACCATCAATCGATATTGATCAAATCATCGATCAGTACCAGCAATGGGAAACCAGGTCCAGTCAGGGGATGCCAGTAGTGCTATACCAGTACATGGGGAGGGGAGGGGTGAGTTCCAGTAAAGGGGACAAGTAGTGGGGGACACTGATGTAGCGGTCCCACATGGAAAAAAATTCAGCGTTGGAAGCGGTGAGAATCCTCGGTTCTGACAAAAAGGCGTTTCGTCGTGCGACTAAAATCGATCAGATCTATCGAAAATGTCGATTTTCGCCTGAGGTTAACCGTTTGAGGACGAGAAGTGAAGGTGTTCGTAGTCAACCTTGCGCTAGAGCATTCGAATAGTGCCTTTTGTACTGCTAGGAAGGAAAGAGGGCTGGATACGCAGAGCAGCTAGCTTGATCTGATTCTCCCCAGCTTAGTGATACTGCGACATCGCGCGAGGCACGCCGATTGTCGTGACGGAGCACCTGTTTTCTATTATATTGCACTTGTAAATAAATAAATGAATAAATAAATAAATAAATTTAAATAACAAAATTTAATGGTTTTAAACGGAAAATGCTTCAAAAGCTAATGCTAATTTTGTATTCTGTTGGTTATTAATTTGTGTTTAAACAGTACTCATTTCTTTTTATTTAATTATTTTTTAGTTTATTTATTATGCTTCGATTATTTTATTAATTATTTGTTTGGCACATAATTATTACATTACATTATTGTTATTACACGATACAATTAAGTATGCAACCACGTCCTTACCAATAAAAGCTATAAGTTAACAGAATGCAATGCATGCTCGCAATTCCTGTTTCGAATCAGATTTTTCAACACAACATTGCAAGAATGCATGCTGCGTGAATTTCAAACATTGACTATATGCTAGTAGTACCGTGGTGTGGTATCTGCTTAATGTGAACTTATTATGTCTATTTTTCATAAGGTGGATTGAGAGCGAACGTAAGGTAGGAGTTCATTTATGCCGAAAATTCAACAACGAAAAAGTGTTGCTCATGTTTCTCACCGTATCTTCACAGTGCAACTGGATGGGAATGGTTGCTATGAGTTTGTTGAAAGCCAGTTAAAGAATATGCGTCGAGCAGTGCATTCGTTAGAAAACTCCTTTGTTTTTCAGCAGTTCGCTGACGAACATGACATGCGTTTCGTGGAGACGTCAGCAAAGTCGTGTGAGAATGTAGAGGAGGTAAGCTCTTAAAAGCATTCTGCTTCAGTTTAACAGAAACAGCGCAATAACTGCCGATTTTTAATGTTTGAAATTCTCCACCTAACACGAAACAGGGCGCGGTAGCCGGTCAGAAGGAGCGCCGGTTGTGTCATGTACTCCTAATCGAAGTTCTTGATTCGGATTCCACCCACGTTAAGTAAGGTTTACTTTTCACCGAGATCAGAAAATTGGTGTCGGTGCTGTCTGGGAAGGACAAGCTCTGAATTTTTCATCAGTTGGCCACGGAACTTCATTGTATAGGTCAAATAGGTATTCAATTTTCTCATGAGCTCCCATAGAGGTATATTGCGTGGCGCACTCCAAACAAGGACTGAATAACGCAATCCTTTATTCATTCATCTTTTAACACACAATTGTAATGACTGACATGTGCAGTGCGCAGGTGTTTCAAAATTAAATACGTCCACGAAACTGGGAGGTATTATAAGCTCTTAAACTCTTATCGTTAGTTGAAAGCTTTCGTATTAACAATGGTTTCGGTAAGGTCATGGCAAGTTGGCGAAAATTTTTGACACAGCTCTTCAAACGTTCACAGAACGTATTGACTGCGGCGCGCAGGTTGTTCATAGGAGTTTTCTCCTGTGCCTCGAAATATTTGGATCCAATGACTCTATCCTGTCGCTTTGTATGGAACAGCACTTACTCTCAAGATGTAGGCAGAAGATTATTGAACAACAGGAGCAACACGGTTGAACCAAGAACCAGATGAAGTAATTGAATCCATCTCTGCGTTGTTATAGCAAACTGCGGAAATCTAGGATTATCTTTTAAAAGCCATATCCTTTGAAAGGAGTAATGAAACTGCCGTTCGGCGAAAACATTTTCCCTTGAATGCACTGAACGAAATCCGCTGCGCATCTATCCTTTACGGGAAGGGCAACAGTAAAATGTCAATGACGCACGTCATTCCTTGCCACACAACCACCGCTGGATTTTGAAGCGAAGGCCGTGTATTATAGGACAGCAGCTGAAGCTGTCGCAGAAACGCAAGGGTGAAAATGGAGACGCAAATCACTATATGTCCTCTTCGATCAGGATAAACCTTCGCTGCTTTTTTTAGACTGGCCCTTTACTACAGAGTTGAATACGCGCTAAAATGTGATTGCAAGGGTTAATATGGTCACTGTGTTATCGAAAAAGTGGTATTTGGAAAGGTTTCACTAGCGGCCTTGGTGCTACCAGCTTCTAGTGAATTTTTAGGTTTTTCTACGAATCGCCAAGGAGATCAAAGCTGTCGTCTTTCCCGCCCCTTATTTGGCTGAGAGCAACTCTATACGGCTGGGCGACACAATACCGGTGCAAGAAGATACGAGTGGCAGCTGGTGGTACTGCTGACGTCTGTCCGCGAATGTTGTAAATTAAGTGCTGCTATGGTTATGGTTCTTTAGCCAATAAACAATTGAAATGATTTCTGAAGTGAAACTGCTGCGATACTTGTGAATCACAATTGCTATGATCTCTCATCTGAATAAATGACACTACCACGTTAGCGAGAATTCTTGGTGCATTTCTCAGATATTCCTCGGATTGTATCCTTTTGTGGACGATGGGCAATGGTTAATCAGGAATTCGGACGGCATTAGGCAGCATGACGCGCGCTGCAGTTTCAGAGACATCTCCAGTTTTCAACGATGGGCTCGACTCTCCCACGCAAATAGTGCAAAACACCTCTCGATTCAACGTTGTGCGAAATGCTGTTCCATGTATCCCTTGCTTCGACCAATGGCGTTGTCAGGTGTCAGGTTGGCGCTGTAAGAGCCATGAATCTTTGCAACCGCATCCATACACTTTCTTCTCCTGTTCAGTGAGATGGAGCTGTCCTCAGAAGACACCCATATCCAAAGAAAGACCCTGCTGCTACTGCTCTTGGTCAGGGCTCAGTATAGGAGTGCCCATTAACAAAGAGGTGCAATCAGGGTACCTTTGGCTTGGACATTAGTCCCAAAGGAGGCACTGAAGTCGAGAGCTACTAAGGAACCTGGAAGGATCCATGTTTACTACCAAAATACATAGTATGATAAGGGATAAAAGGGTAAAGGACAGGGTTTCTCAATCCCATTTGGGAAACGCTACGAATTCTATTTCTACAGGATGTCGTGGTGCGTATTTGGGCTGAACAATGACCTGCGGTAGCCAGCCGATGGACAAATCAGTGTTCTATCATTCCCATGCAAGTTTGGTAGACTGTCGCTATTTTTCTTACGGGATACGCACGAACCTGGGCAAATAGTGATTTGTCCGCCTACTTAGGAAAAACACTTCATTTTCCTGTAAATCAATGGAACATGTAATATCTCTGTTCTGTAGTATCCGTAATATGTCTGTTTTAAGGGTTATTTAGAACAGAGAGGCATGGCAGCAAATTCAGAGGAGGGGCCGACAGTCGCGTTCTCTACGATTCTAAATAGATTCTTGGTTCGGATTTACCGCTCAAGCCAACCAAGCCTTCCATCCCATTGGGGTAGGTGAAATGGTACCAGAGTTGTCTGGGAGGGACGAAACACTGATATGCCCATCGGCTGACCACCGCAAGTCGCTGTACAGGCCAACTATATAATGAGATTGGATCCACGATATCCCCTGAGATAAAGTGTTTGGCACACTTCAAGAGGCGTTGTCTACAGCCGACATCTTTCCTCGGGTGGGAGAGATTTTTTGAGACCGTTATTTCTATTACTGAGGTCTTCCTGAGATATCGTTTGGCGATAGTTCTCATCGGGTGTTTTGCCGTCCTCCTCGATCTGACGACAATCCAGATACAGCATCTCTGCGGCAGGTCTATTGTTGTAATCCTCAACCGGTTCCAATCGGTCCGCACATCGAACTGACGTCCCCGGGGGAGGAGACAGGTGTGAGGAAATGCGTTCACGGTCTAATCCCATTAATCCTGGCTCTGAATTGTATCCTACCCTTAAATAATATTGGCCGCAATGTTTCAGGGTTGCATTCTTCATCAGTGGTTCCAATAACACCTTTCAGCAAATTTTGATTATCCCCCGTCATCAGGACATCAGCTCACTTCTTATTTTTCAGTTGACTCCAACATTTTATTGAAAAAAATGTAGCCGTTTGAAAGCGTATATATATCATTTTCACGTCGAATCGGACACTTTTCAAATCAAATGGACACTTTTCACGTCAAATTGGTCACCTTTTTAAGCTCGCCTAAGACTTTTGAAATTGAAGGGAACTCTTCAAAATTGAAACGACCTTCACACAAGTTGAATCATAGACTCCATAAGATTGTTAAAATAACTTTTGTCTAAGGAAAATTTATTTTTGAAATTTTTTAGTTTAACTGCTCGATTAAGTATAATAATTTTATACAATTTTTATTTTTTGATGAAAATATTAGTTTAATTTTTGTTTTAAAACACAGCAAGGCAGAAATCATTTAATGCATTAAAAACCTGATCGCGCCATGCACTCGAAAGGTCGTCTCGATTTTTATTTGATTGATAGTGTAAATGCTGTTTACATGGAACAGCAAGGTATGCGCGTCCTTAACAATTGTATTGTACTTTTGCATTACCTACAGATTTTTTGTGCGAACAAAAATTCAGTATGATTTCTTTAGATCTTTGTTTCACTTGCTCAGGAAATGAACACTTTGTTTGAAATTTTATAGAATTCTAATTTTTCGTGGAAAAGAACGCTTTATAGCTTGTTTTAAACATATATGGATGGTCCCACAATGCAAGCTCCTCGTTAATTTCTCACTCGTATTTTCGATCAACGGAAAATGAGCGGAAAGGCTCTCCCTAAGCGACCTGGTCCACTCCTATTTATCCAGCCGCGTCGTTTCCCCTCACACACGAACGCTGATCAGATGATCTTCTCATCGATATGCCGATCTAGATCTCGTCCGAAGATTCGCGCTTTGTGATCGCGTTGCGATTCGGATTGTCGTCGTCGTTGCTGCCGTCATGCGATCAACAAGGCTGCTAGTTGGTCTCGCCCTGCTTCTGGTCGTGCACACGACCTACGCTTGCCTCGATGTTCTGTTCGTCGTGGATCCGTCGACCGAGGTGAGCTGGTATAGAAGTTGGAGCAGTTCCTCTGGTCGAGACTATTCTCTTCTGAAGCACTTTTCCGAAAGTGACTGTTGGGTATGGTAGCATTGGCGGCTGCTAGCAGCGCACCCCAGATCTGTCGCACTCGAAGTGACTTTTCTGCGAGTGTAACCGTATCGACATTCCAGACTGGAAACAGAATAGCTACGTTTACAGAAATGAGGTTTACCACTTTCTCTCATCAACTTCAGGAATTCTCCACTGAAGTGTGAAATCTGAAATAACTACTAGCACAAAATCACTTAATTTCCGCATGGAATTCAACCCTCAAGAAGGATCCCATGCGGCGTCAGAGTCAATTTTTATTTCAGTTCTCCTTCCCATCACAATAAGTAAGCGTGTTGAAATAAAGTTAAAAATTGAGACATCAGCGGGCCAAATCCGTCAGTAGCCAACTTCAGTTTTATGTGGGAATCATATGCACGCATCAACTTCTATGTACATAATTTCGAAAGTGGGCTGCATATAAGTGGATAGCTCCTAATATACAAAGCTCGTTAAAAAAGCATCAGTGCCTCAACCCTTTTGAATGCATATACAGTATCCATGTAAGCACTATCCTCTGGGTGAGGGGCATTCTGCCTGAAAGCGGCGCGGACAAAGGCGCGGGACAGTGCCTGCGGAGACAATTAGCGTCGACTCGCGCAGCGACACCCGCCGCTTCGCACTCAGCCAGACAGCCCTCGCCGCGGAGGCGATGCTGACCCAGCCAACCACGGGAGCCTGTAGGTCGACCAGATTTGGTGTGATTACAATCGATAGAGGGATAGGAGGCTCAGACGGCTTGCATTGGCAGTCCAGAATATGGGACTGATCTGAACCCTACCATCTTCTATATCAGAATTTCAAGCTCTATCGAATGAGCCAGGGAAAAATCTTGTCCCAATAACCCTTACAACATTTTTTTTTCAGGCGCTGTTTAACTTTCGTTAAATATCAGTTTTTATTTACATCAGAATTAGCTAAGGCATGCTTCCAGGCTACTGATGTAAACCATACCATCTCCTGTACTAGAAATTCGAGCTCTATCAAATGATCCAGAAAAGAACCATGCCTCAACAACCCTTAAAGCGATTTTTTTAGGCGTTGTTTATTTTTCGCCAAATATCGGTTTTTATTCACATATATCAGGATGAAATGCGAGACTTGCTTCCAGGCTAAAATTGTACGAAGATTCCAATTAGATAGACGAGAGATCTTTTAACAGAAGTTTAAAGCATCTGTTTCAACATTACATCTCTTTAGCATTCCGCAACTTTTCTATGGAACTTTATAATGTACACACCAAATATCGAGACAAAGACTGGATAGGTGGTTCTTGAAATCTAATGTTCACCGAGAATAAATTTCATCACACAATACTTCAAATTGCTCGTCCAGTCGTTTGTAGTTTCTAGCAGTATTTTGACCTCGCGTTCCACAGGCAATGTACCTGCATAGCCAGTGTCTCCTTCACCAAATAACGAGTTAGGTAACACTGATGAAAAGCTTTGAAAAAAAAAAAACTGCAGTACTTGGTGTTCTTGGGAAGTCCACCGACTATCAAATTGAACACGTTGGGCAATTTCAGACTGTGAACATGCTCTACGCACTGAAGGATCATAATGCCGTTTTCAAAAAGGATGAGCACTGGGGTGCTCTTAGAAGGTCTCTCGTCTATCTAGTTATATTCTTCGCGCAATTTCAGCCTGAAAGCATGTCTCACAATTGATTCTGATATGAATAAAAACTGATATTCAAGGAAAGTAAACAACGCCTAAAACCGCCTTAAGAGTTTTTTAGACAGGATAATTTCTAGCTCATTTGATGGAGATCGAAATTCTAGTACAGGAGATGGTAGAGTTCACATCAGTAGTACCCTAGAAGCATGCCTCGCATTTAATTCTGATATAAATAAAAACTGATATTTACCGAAAATTTACCGAACCGCGTGAAAAAAATGTTGTAAGGGTTACTGAGACAAGATCCTTTCCTGGCATATTCGATAGAGCTTGAAATTCTGATATAGAAGATGGTAGGGTTCAGATCAGTCCCATACTATGGACTGCCAATGCAAGCCGTCTGAGCCTCCTATCTCTCTATCGATTGTAATCACATCAAATCTGGTCGACCTACAGGCTCCCGTGGTTGGCTTGGTCAGCATCGCCTCCGCGGCGAGGGCTCTCTGGCCGAGCGCGAAGCGGCGGGTGTCACTGCGCGAGTCGACGCTAATTGTCTCCGCGGCACTGTCCCGCGCCTTTGCCCGCGCCGCTTTCAGGCAGAACGTCCCCCTCCCCTATCCTCTGATCAAAGCTCATCTGACACGATTAGAGGACTGAACCCTTGAGAACTGCCGCCTGTGTTCTACACAGCCGGTTGACATTTCGATGGGATGTGGTGAAGGTTTGAATGCGTGTTTGGCCTATACAATACGATTTCTATTCTACCGAAGCAATTCGGTCGGTTATGGAAATGAGAGAAGTATATTGAAAAGGACACCACTATTCAAACCCATGTTGAAGGCGCCACACATTCTACTTCTACGGAGTGTCGTGGGGCAGTTTGAAGGCTACTACGCCTATAAGTCCGACCTGGTAGACGATTTAGCAACAGAGACCCTAAGTTTCAGCTTACCTCTTACAGATCTTGTCAGTATCCCATCGAAGAAATCCGATGGGTTTATGTATAGCTTTTCAGCGAGAATCTTGTACATCATTATAAGATCAGCAATCTTTCTTCTATTCTTCAGCGAAGGAAGACCAAATAGCTCAGCTCGCTGCGGACCTCTTGGAATATTATTGAAATCCACTGAAAAACATCTCATCATGAGCTTCCTAGTGAGGCTATTTTGAATGCTTTCCAGAAGGTCTATGTCCTTTTTCATTGTTGGATTAAACACCGGTGTTCCCGCTTCCACAATAGGTCGTACATAAGTCTTGAACGCGCGTACGTAGACATCAGGAAGATTAGACTTTAACGCCCTGAAGAGATTATAGATGCGGTAGTTAGGCCTTTTTGCCAAAAACACAGGTTGCTGGTTATAATAAAGCCTAAATCTCTAACTTCGTGAACCCTATTTAGAATTTGGCCACTGATACTATATTCCTGTGTTCGAGCACAGTTTCTAGGCTGTCAATGGTAGCTCCATCTTTCTGCCCAGCAACTAATGAAATCAATAGCTGACTGGAGAGCCACTGAATCTTGTGTATCGTCGATTCTTTTATGGATCTTTGAATCTTTGCGTACACTTTACATGTGACCCCAGGGTTGGTGATATAGTCGGAAAGTTCGTAGGTATAAAGCAGGAATAGGATTAGCGATAATGCTCCACCTTGAGGAACACCGCTTGTTACGGGAAAAACTGGAGTATTGGCCCTTAATCCTAACCTGATATGTTCTACTAGATAAAAATCGCCGAATCCAGTTTATAATCATAGGATGTGCTCCTAGTGCCTCCATCTTAAATATCAGCTTTTTTAACAGGAAGCTTGTCGAACGCTTTTGAAAAATCGAAATACACTACATCCGTGCATCATTTATCTTCAAAAGCCTTCGACCAGTCATTCAGAGAAATTAGAACAGCCGTTTCGACAGATGTTCTCTTAAGGGAGGATTTTTTGAGATAGTATAATTGCTTTCAAGATGGAGTAAGATATGTTTCTTTAGGATCTTCTCAAAGATTCTTGCAAAAATTGAGGTAATGCTAATTGAGCGATAGCTCCTCGGATCGCTGAGGGGAGCTTTCCTGGAGATTGGTGTTACAAACGTAAGTCTCCATCTAGCAGGAACTTCCGCTCTGATATAACTGAGATTAAATAAATGTTCTAAAGGATAAGCTATATAGTGAACGATGTTCTTTATAAAACTTGGAGTAAAGTCGGGCTATTCCAATGAAGATTTAGGCAATTTAGACAAAACCTCAATAATCACTTCTCTGTAAAACCAGTGAGATGTATTCATTTGCTGAAACGCGGCAAATCCTCTCCACCGTTAACTACAAGGCTTTCCTCAAAATTCTGTGTCTTAGCATACGTTTTCTATCTTAGCATAAGATGTTTAAGGCTATTACGAATGGATAAGGTGACCAAATTTTTGTGACGTAATATCGTGAAGATTGCGTCATGCCCCCGCCTGAAACCTTGCATTTCAGACTCGGTTGATTCTGCACGGGATGAATGCTTGCTACAAACTTGTCACTGCGTAGCCGTCACGTTAATCTGTGATGTGCTTCTTTCAAAGTTTTCCGTCGCCCAGTAGCTACAATGATGCCGATCAACCTCTCCATCCAGCTTGAATGTTGCTTCGTCAGTCCACAGAGTGGAAAACGGAAGGAAAACGGAGCTCCTGCTCGCACTTAAATTGTGCAATCAACAAACTCTTATACGTATCTTCAATGATTGTCAGGGTGTAAACGTTAAGAGAAGAATAGCACAGGTTAACGTGGCCAAGAAGTAACAAGACTGTAACAAGTGTTCAGCTCATGTACAACCAATCGAGTGTAAAATTTAAGTTTTCAGGCGGGAGCATGGCTCAATACTAACCTCTTGCAAGCCGCAGAAATCACGTTACACTGTGGTTTTATACGAGAATAAAAACATCTTCAGAAACTTCACTAGCAGCAATATTAGAACCTTTCAAATAGTGCATGCATTTTTTATGATACCCTGCATTTTTCGCAAGCCATAGTGTGCTTTTAAGTTTTAAACCTTAAGAGAAGCTCAAATCACTCAAAACAGCTACTTTGTGAAGTCATTATAACAAGAATTCAAGCGAAACACAATTAATCGAGTGTAAAATGCACAATTTCAGAAGAGTGAATTTTGCATTCCATGCCGCTCAAATGTCAGAAAATTCCTATTTTTGTAAGTTTGAGCTCTCATCCTCTTCAGTGCCTTTACTATGAGCAAAGTTATCACCTTTCAAACAGTGTATATTGTTTTGAGGCACCCTGTATAAACCATCCTGTGTCATAGTCCCTACTGCGCTGAGATCCGTGAAATTCCACTTCTGAAAACTCTAGAACTGACGAGTACATCTCTCTCACTAATACCGCAGTGAAGTTGTGCTTTTCTCCGAATCGGATGCAGCGGGAAATACGCGAAGGGGTAGTTCAAAAGAAAAGATACAAGAAGGCGGTAGTTCTGTCATCAATAATGAATGACTGTTCCCAAACTACTCACGAGAAGATAGATTGCAATCGCTGGAAACTTCATGAATCAAGTATCAACTAAGGGCATGCTCTTCCAGGGAGTCACATTTTGAATAAGAGCACAAATCGTTTAGCTTTCTCACATTCGTGCATCGAAGGTAGCAAATGAGTTGACGAAGCGGACTGGCTTGAGATCGTCCATGGTCGTGCGACGGCCAAGTGGACGTTATGCTTTCATGACGGCTAAGGTAAGTGGCAGCCATTTTTGAGTCATAAATTGGAGCTAAGTTTGTGTTCTTTGTGGAATTAGTAAAATTATGATTGTCAATAAGGTAATAAACAAACGTTTCACACAGCAATAAATAGCAGACGTTTCGATAAGACAATACTACAGCTTTCTATATTGCTTTAAATAGAGTGCTTTTGCTATTTAGAAACTTCGCAAAAGCATGAAAATATAATGTAGCGGTTCGTTTCGCATAAAGGTGGCACACTAAATTCAGTATCGTCGGCAGCAGTTTTCTCTGCTAGTGCGATCACGTCGCTTTTCTATTAGGTTGGGTCATAAATTTTACAACATTTCTGTTTTTTCTGGAATTCAGAGTAAACCCGCTGTAGTACCATACCTGTTTAAAGCCTTGTTTTCTAGCATTTGTTTCAAAAAATAAATCGTTAATTTTCCTTGCGTTGTTGAAAAGTTTTATTTACGAGAATAATGAGCACTCAAAGTGAAAATGTGTGCAATTTCATTTTCAATTACTTTAAGCTCGGCAGCAACCCAGCGATGGAGGCCACGAACCGGCAACTCAATTCCTAACCAATTAAGTTGTTGGAGATGGTATCAGCAGTTTATTTCCGCCTAGACAGGCAACAAAGGCAACCACTAACGGGAAGATCAACTGCTAAAAACAAAGGGCACCTGCGCCAATCCATCAGGTCAAATTCTCAATCCACACTAGGATTAACCGCAGATCTCAACACCTCCCAGTGAACCACCGCTCATCAGCTGAAGTAGATTGAAAGGTCGCAAAAATCGCCTTCGTCAGTGCCTTCTGCTCTGACGGAACCCAAGTACATAAATCGCTGTGTTCCCGACTGCCGAGAGCTCCTGCACCGGCTCAAGCAAGGGGGCCTGGATCAAATCCTTACCAGCAATGAAAAGGGGATGCTTCACTACAGCTGCAAAGGAGGAAAGCCATAGCTGGAACGCAACAAGCTGGTGGTTCTGACGTCAAAACCGGCGCTCCACCGAAAGTAGGTCCTGCTGTGCGTTTGGTGGATGTGTAGTGGTCTAGTGCACAGGGAACTGCACCGCGTAGTCAAACCATCATCGACGCTCGCTTTTGCCAACAACTCGACTAGTTGCAGCAAAAATTAGTGGAGAAGAAGCGAGGATTTGGCTGGACCAAAATCAAGCAACCACCACATACCCCGGACATTGCGCCGTCTGACTGGGAGCGGCTTTGGTCGACGAATCACTTCCTCCATGGTAGGCGCTTCGCCGAACTCGATGAGGGCACGGCGGTGGTACACGACTTCTTCATGTCGAAACCGACCAAATTCGACAGAGATGTAGTCCACTCAGTGCATGAAAAGCGGATGAAACTCATTGAGAATAACGGCAATTACTTCATTTAAGTCAATCATTTTTCTTTTATGATATAATCTTATTTTTGCTGGGAGACAAATTTTGTTGCAGAATGTATGACTCAACCTAATAAATGTATTAGAGTTTTAACGTTTCTTCGCATGCGAAAAATAATTTCGGTGCTGTTTTGTTGCGATCAAAACTTCTAGCGCCAGGCGGGACTCGAACCCGCACCTCCCTCTGACCGGGCGGGAATGCTCTACGCCATTACACCACCGGCGCCGTTTGATCGAACGCAACATCCACACCTCGTGGGACCGATCAGCACCCACCCGTATCCGGGATGAGCCGGCCGCTGATATCAGCATGGGACCAGTTAAGCTGATGGTCTTGATAGAAACAGTTCAAATCACTTTCTTTAAGCCTCAGGTGGCTGGTATCGAGGTTGCAAGCTGTGACAGCTTGCAACCTCGATGCCAGCCACCTGAGGCTTAAAGAAAGTGATTTGAACAATTTCGGTGCTCTTGATAATTCTTCGCGCGTACCATTTTTCTACATTAATTCTTTGAAAAACAAATAAAAAACTTTTCCAGGCATATGTAACGCAATAATTCTACACCTAAATGTAAAGTTCCTGAAAGGGAAAGAGTTGTTGAAGAGTGAGCGTCTGAGGCTGCTATTATGTTCTTGTTATAGCCGTTGACCAAGATAGCTGTCCACTTTTTATTTGGCCTACGTTTCAGCCAGTTTTCCTTCTTCAGTGCCTAGAATAGTCAGGAACATCAAATGCGGTAACATGTCCCGAACAAAAAGTGGATAACAATCTTGGCCAACAGCTATAATACGAATATACTAACAGTCTAACAACGCTTAGCCAAGAGTCATTGAAGGTCAGATTTGGGCAATCAACGTTTGAAAATGATCAAAGTTCAAACGTTTCTAAATGTGATCAAGTGGAAGTCCCTCCAGGATTGTTGCATTTTAGAACACTGCGGAGTTGATTTCAACATTGGACACTGTGGATGGTGACTATGAGCGCTACCTGGGCATGGTGACGAACGAGATCATGCGGCGACGTCAAGGTACGTAGGATCTCGAACTTCTGCGAGAAAAGCTACAATTGTTCTGGCGATTCGCCAAGTTTTTTCCTAGTTCTTAGGTTCTTTAGTCTTCCTGATGCATCCCTTAGCCGATTCTGTTTTGGCTCGCTTTGCAGGTCAAATATGTGCTCACTCTAGCGCGTCCTTCCTTTTAGCTGAACAGCTAAGTGGGATTGAAAAACGCAGGACTTTATTGCCATTTTGCATTTTTAAGTCCTTGTGCCGCAAAATGGGTAAGCTGTTTTTCCTACAACCTACAGCTACGATATTCAATGGCAGAGTTTTAATTAGGAATAATTGAGAGACCGACTGAATGGTACAAACCTCACGCTTCCTCGTATAAACTCATTTCTCAGCAATTAATGTATTTTTTCTTGCAGTAAGACGTGTGCTTCTGTTTAGTTCGTCCTTTGGTGGTGCTGCTGTTCTCTGAGACTGCTGTCAACACCACACTCATGGAAATATGGAAGCAGCTTTCACGTGACAGAAAAATCTACGTCTTCAGGGTTGGAACCGCAAAGCCGACCAAGTTAGTGGTGCATTACTCGGGAGATGGAATGCCACTGTGCCGGTTTCCGGAGGGCAGTCGTTCAGTACGACATTCAATGCGTTTTCAGCGAGTTGTCTGCCGATGATGGAGAGTCCTTCGAGGATATTCTGGCGTGCAGTGCGATTAGTATGGTAGGAGCATTGAATTCGGTATCCCTTCTGTGGTGCGTAGTTCGTATCAACAATTCGTTTCGATTTTCAGACGTTGGGAGATGTTCGGCGAAATCCGGCGATAGACAGCGAGAACGTGACAACAACTCCTCGTCCGCGCATTGTTCCCTTCTCACGCACCACTAGACGGCCAACTACCACTAGGTAAAGTTTACACTCCGTCGAATCGGTAAAAGTATCGAGTAGACAAATTTCTTTCATATTCGGATAGCCACTGGTTGCTCCCCACGTTTAAGGTCTTTAGCTCCTGTTTGTATTAGGTTAAAAGTTCTGTCAGTTTTGAGGGTTCTGTTAAAAAGCCACAACTCGGCTCTTCAAATACCATCTTACTCAAGCTAAATGCTATTTTATACCCGACGTCTTCAACAATGCGAAGGATGTAATGTAAACATTTGGAGATTTCTGTTCCCAAAACGTTTGATAACTTGTGGACAGACCCCCACGGAGCTGGGTTTCCTAAATATGATTAGTGTTACGATTTTATTTATTCATGACGAAATGAACGAGCGTAGAAATAAGAAAAGTAGCCGAATTTAAGAAATATGTATTAAAAACAGTAAACAAAATACATCGAAGGTTCAATAGAAGTTCTACATTTAGGGCTATGATGAATGAATGCAATAACATTTTAAAGGATAATGATAAGCGTTACTTACCAGCGCACCTTTTGGGATGCGTCATGCATACTACTTCTAGGGATGTTGTGGATGCGTTTAAATACGTATTTTGGTCTGCATAATGACTTGCCCGATGATCAAGTCAGCGCTTTATCCTTCCCAGAGGAGTATTCTACCTGTTAACTGACTCCGGAGGGATCGAAGGCTTGGTGGACCTGGGCCGGAAATCCGAATCAAGAACTTGGATGGGTGCATACGACATGGGGTAGGTAGAAGAAATGGGCATGACAACAAAGAAAGATTTTTAACACATTTGCTACCATGTCCACTCATATGAGTGGATAGCGGAGAGGGCGCGACGGACGGTGTCCACTCATTTGAGTGGACGGGGGAGTTTTGGGAAGAACTTTGTTTATTGATGTTTTTGTTCGATTTTCTTCTCAAATTCGCAAGTTATAGTAACGAAAAATGTTGGGTTTGCGTAGACAGAAAAATGATTGGCTTTATCGTAACTAACAAGACAAGAACTTTTTCCATTACTGAAACACAATAAGCGCACATACTTCTAGACCAGAATTAATGCACAAACTGCAGATGAAATATGAATCGAACTCTTAAATAAAACAACCTAGCCCCTGAATGATTATGACATTGCACAAACTTTCAACAAGAACACTTCTTGTCGTTGGAGCATCTCAAACAAACACATTTTTCGCAACTGGTGCAGCGCGTATGGACTATCCTTTCTTCTTGGCAATATCTCTTCCCAGGCTGCTACTCAGTTTTTTATAGCAAGATGTGCAGTTCTTCTGGACTTTTCTTGAGCCTACAGTTTTGTTTTCTAAGACTCCGTTTTTTTTCAGCGCCTGTCCACGCAAATGAGTGTACACACGCACGCGCCAAAAAAGCCGCGGGCCGTCGCGCGCACTGGGCGCGAAAACGTTCTGGTCGTGAATGTGTTAAATAAAAACGAGAACTTAATTCAGAAGCCCGCAGTCATGTAATGCTAAGCATTCGGTTGGCCGGAAAGTTCGGCGTATTCAATTTATTTCGCATTTTTATATAACATCTAACACGGAATTCTTCGCTCTATCTGATGGAGGAATTTGTGTTTCACTTATGCTTAATAGTTGTATTTCTTCGAAGACTTCATGAAGTACATATGTCGGAAGACCAATCCCGGGCTATATTTTAATTCAATTTCAAAATGGATCAATCCGCCGTCGGAACAGCCCGGTAAGTCAACTATGTGTGGGAACTGAACAGTGTTGGAGAAAGGACCTTGCAGGTGGTGGTTCGAGAACTTCCGTTCTGGAGATTTCAACCTTGAAGATGTAGCCCGAAGTGGCAGACCTCCAGCAATTCAGAACGACGATTTGAAGGCGTTCGTGGAAGCTAATCCATCGCGGAGAGTCCGTAAGATTGCTCGTCTCGGAGTCAGTAAAACTGCTGTTACAAATGATTTGAAATGCCTCGGTCAGGTGAAAAAGCTCGAAAAAGGGGTGTCTCACCATTTGAGTGTTCGCCAGAAATTGTCGCGAATCTTTTCTTCGTTTCTTCACGGGAATCAAAACGACCACTTTTCGGATCGAGTCGTCACAAGTGATGAAATTGGGACTCTATACGATAACCGAAGGCGATCAGGACTGTGGGTTGATGTTGAAGAACGCCCCAGACTCTTCCCAGAGCCGAAATTCTACCAGAAAAAGACGATGGTAACAGTGTGGTGGTTCTCCGCTGGGGTGATTCGCTACAACATTCTCGAACCCTGCCGAACCATCACAGCAAAGTCGTACTGTGGCGAAATCGACGAGATGTACTAAAGCTGTCAACAAGTGTTCATTCCATCCTCATTCAGCACTGGTCATCATGAGGTCCCATTCTTCTGCACGACAACGTCCGCCCACACGTCTCGCAAATCACCATTCGAAAATTAAACGAACTAGGAGTTAAGTTCTGCCTCACCCGCCATACTCACCATGCATTGCGCCAGCCGACTACCACCCCTTTAAGCACTTCCAGTACCTGCTGGCTGTGAAACCTTCACAAATCAGGACCACGCAAAAACAGCCTTCCTAGAAATTGTCGCAACCCGACCACCTCGACCATCAGTTTTTTCGTCAATAGAATTGGTGGACAAGTGTCGGGTTGGGAAAGTGTGCTGATTCAGAAAGTGCTTATTTCGACTGAATCCGGTGGGCATGGAGAAAGTGGTGATCATTTGGAGTGCACCAGTAAACACCCCCAACCTAATAATAATCGAATCTCTGACCTATCAAGCGTAAAACTACTGGTGCAGAGATGAACTAAAACGGTTTCATGAAAAAAGAACTGATTTGAGAAATACGAGAAAATGAAGAGCAACTTTCAGACCGGTGACGAGCCTTAGCCCGAAGGCTCGCCCTGTATTCCGAAAGAAGGACGAGGAGCTGGAGAAGCTTTCTGCTCACGAATTCAACACCGCTACAGTCCGGCCGTTGGAAGCAACTACCGCTCGTTTTAGGCTCCTTCCAGTCAGGTATGGCTTTTAGTGAGCCGTTGCCCACACATGATCTACTAGACCTAGATGTATTGTGCTGTCCTATTTGCCAAACAGATTTCTAGCATTTTATTTCATTACTTTCGAATTTGCACAGCTAACTTTGCACATTACAGACAGGCTAACGACGTTGACTCGGACATTGCACCACCGGCTTTTGCCTCTGCAGAGAGTTCTACGCAGCCGTTCAGACCGCAGAGCCGTGCACCAACTCCAACCACCCCGTTCGCACCACCAACCGTCAGAACTCAGGCCGCTTCTGTCCTGCAGTCTCCTCCAACGAACGCTCCTCTGCCTCATCATGCCTTCCACGCTACTCCTCACCCTCGGGCCACAACACACCACACTCAGACATCTCACGAAGTCTCCATTCACTCCACAACACCAACGCATCAGTCCCTCGCAGCCGCCACACCTCCGCCTCATCTAGTCTTCACGCAGTCCGTGACGCCGCCGCATCAGTCCTTCGCACCCCCTACGCCGCCAACTCATCGTGTCTTCGCGCCGACCACGACGACACCGTACCAGGGTTTCACCCACACCACTGCACCACCGCCTCGAGGCGGCTTCATCCACTTTTCGGCACCAGACCGACATGTCATTCCAGTCACAGCAGCTTCAGACCACGCCATCAGACCAGTTCGCAGTCAAAGTTAAGCGTCGTTTATATTTCTACCTGGTGATAGTAGATTTATTCGTGCTTTGCAACCTCTTCGTTTCAAAGTTACTACAAGGAAATACCTCTGGTGTAGCCTTGCTGCTCGCTTTGGACAAAAGTCTTTCTGCCTTGGAAATTGATTCATTATGCTTCTATAACGGCAATTACCATGCTGAAATAATTGCCATGTTTAGTCCTGATCTTGTTGGGAGTTGCTTCGCACAGTCAGCTCTTTCCTCTTTAACATTCATACGGGTAAGCTGAGCATGTGGCCATAATCGGCTGCATTGTTGAAACACAAATCATATACGAAGAAAACAATTCGAACAAACACTTCTGGGAAGATCTTTCGGGAACTATGCGCCATCGATGCCTCCATAGAATAGAAACCTTTAGGTTCCACTGGCCTTTCAAAAGAATATAGGAAACATAAATGATCTGAATATGTAAGTGTATCAGTGATGAGTCTATATGAGCAGCAGAAACCAGTGGCAAAAATTGGCGTTCTCATTTTGGAGAATAAGGCATACTGAAGAGTATCAACGTAATATCAATACACGAGTCCTGCATAACTTCACTTGTAGTTAGTATGCAGGAGGTTAGGTTCCAACGCTGCAAGAACAGCCTCCGTGGTTTCTTCGCTTAATAATGAAGTGCAGGTGAAGGGAAGCAAGTATAAATAAGGATAAAGAAGGCGTTAGTCAATCCCTTTTGAGATGCGATGCTGTTGCTTCAACTTCTAGTGGATATCGAGGAGACAACTTGGACTGTATTAGGCCGATACAAACAACGATAGCCAGGGTTTTCCTTCCCGGACGAGTCTGGTAACATCTCATCGACTCCAGAGGGATGGAATGCATGGTTGGCCTGAGCAAAAAATCCGAACCGCAAACGTGGAAACGAGTGCACGCGACAGCAGGCTCGTCCGCAAACGCTCGTTACTTCCTTTAAACTCAAGCTTTTGAGCTTTTTTTACAGTGAATACTCATCATCAAATGTGGTAAAAACGCAAATTTTCAGATGTCTATGTGAATTGTAAAATTATTTAAAAATGTAATTTTTTTCGGCAGAATGCGGTCTTAGTTTTTCAAACTTTAACCTACGCAAATTTTTATTTTTACAACAATAACAACCTTTATAGCAACAAATATAATAACTTCACCATCAATACTTTGTCTCAAAACCTTTGGCGCAACGACGGCTTGTCATCGACGTGGAATGCACTCGTCTCATGTGGAACGTTCCCTAATGAGGTCCTCAGTTGGATGAACGTTTCGGGCTCATTGTGATCCCGGAGATCTTCAGCATGACGGTCTAGTTCATACCACAGTTTTTCGATGGGAATCAAGTCCGCAGATTCCGATGGCCACGGCAGCAGAGGGACGTTGTTCTCGTGAACTCAACTGGTCAGCAGCTTCGATTTGAGTTTCAGGTGGTTATGCTGTTGAAAGCTGAAGCGTGCGAGCCAGTACTGCGAGCATGTGGCAAGATAACAATCTCCCTACGATTATGGCAGATTGGGGTCCGTCCACTCTACCCTCAAGCTAATGATGAGAACCAACTCCTTCGCCAGAGAAGCTGCCGCCCACAAGCACAGAACCCCCGCCATGTCTCACAGTCGGCAGTTAGTAGTTTTGGTGCTATGTATCTGCTGCCAACAGGTCGTCGCAGAAACTCGATTTCGTCGATTCCGAGCAGTAATAACTTCGACTGGTCACTCCAGATGACCTCTCGACACTGATGAATAGACCTGTTCTTGTGAGCATGAGCCACGCTTTGCAATTCTTGATGGAAATCAACGGGTTTTCGCTGGTCGACGTCCAGACAAACCAGGATCTCTAGGACTTGAATTTCATCGAAAATCTGTGGATGGGCGCAAGCGTCAAATTAAGAACCTTCGGGCTTACAACGAGTCTGAAGAGTTCATCGAACGAGGATAGCATGGGAGAACATCCTGCAGAAGAAGGTCGACAGAATCATCGAGTGCATGCCACGCCGATGGCAAGCCGTCGTTGTGCCGAACGTTTTGAGACAAAGTGTTAATGGTGTAGTTATTATATTTGTTGTTATACAGGTTGTTATTGTTGTAAAAATAAAAATTTCGGTAGGTTAAAATTTGAACCACCAAGGCCGCGTTCTGCCGAAAAAATATTTAAAATTTTTAATTAATTTCACAATTTACCCAGAAAATTGAAAATTTGCCTTTTATCACACTTGATAATGGGCATTTTTTGCCGAGAAGCTTGAGTTTGTAAGGAGTTACGTTCGAAAAATCGAAAACGCATATCTTTTTGACCGGCACTTAGCATACTGGTATATTCCAAATTTCAAGAGGATTATAATCAAGATACATCTTTTTGAACGGGAGGTTATCCAAAGAGCCTTCATACACATCTTCACACTCGACGTTACTGGACCTTGTTAGCAAATTCATTCGAAGTGTGCTAGGCATTCTTCTTCTGTATGGCATCGTTATTAGGTCTCCTGAAAAATACGAAATTGGATCCTATGCTATGCAACAAGTCGAGGTAAGCAGTCAATGGATAAAATAGTGTCTAGTCGTTTCCGCACAAATCTGATGCGCTTTACACGACCCTATAGTGCCCTCTGATAAGCGCTAGCGTTTCAAATAGAATGTGAGTTTTGAACATTTCTAGGCGCCTAAGCAAGCGGAGCTATCTAGCTCATTGTAGACTTTCTGTGAAAAAATGATGTTCGCCGTAAAACGAATTTGAACTTCAAAGCAGCTCATGGCTAAGCACTTGGCACTATTATTTTAAGCGACTAAGTAAATTTCCATTTCAAAAATATGGTATTGTAACCAGACTGCTCCAGTAAGTTAATTATAGCTCCATGATGTGAGCACTATCGAATTTATAACGCAAGATGTAAGTTAATCCAATCCATAGACAAGTCGTAAAATCGTAATTTAAGTGGTTGGGGAAAGGGCTGTAGTGCGGACCACAAAAAAATGTGGTCAAGTGGTTGTCAGTGGGCTGCTGAACTGTGATGTCGAAGGAGCTGTAGTGGTAATAATCGTAATTTAAGTATTACTCCTTCAATAATTACTAAACCTAAATGTTTCCAAACCTCTCATGCAAAATAATATTCTTTTTTTAGGACCACGACAGCTCGCGCAACTACTCGACATACCACAACGTCTACTGCCCCAACGACTACGACGGAGCGAACGCCTCCTGGTTAGTAATGCTTGAGGAGAGCTAGGAAATTGAAGGCTAATAGTGAAGAAGCAGATCGGGAGAAGGCGACATTTGCTTTTCATAACCGCCGGACTCGTCAACAAGACCCAACACTTCCGCCTTTCCGTTTTGCTAGGATGCACTCCATTTTTGAGGGTTCACCAGCCTGCAAAAGCGCTGTTACCCCCGTGTTGACGAAGAGATTTAACAAGAAAGTTTTCGCTTTTCGCGTTGCTGCTACGACCCTCCTACAGAAGCTGTCACTAGAACAATGCGAGATGCTGCTAATCTTCTACTACGTGAATAACTCATCCTAGGTCACTTCTGCTTGCTGATTGTTCATGAAATTCAGGAACACATCATATATACCTCCTCGTCTTCCGACTCGAGTGGGTGGGGTAATTCCTTCCTTGCTCTGCGTTTCTTTTGCAAAGAGATTTTTCCAAGTCCAACAAGGAATGTGCCCAATCATGCACCATCCGCCAGGCTGTTGATCATCGAGTTGCTCGAGGGGCACCACTCAAGCGTGCATTCAGCCCTGTCGCGTACCAGAGTGCTCCAGTGTCGCTCAAGGGACATAAGCATTACATCGTTCTTTCTGGATTCCCACAAAGAAGTCCGACCAATGCGTTGGCGGGTGTTGGAGATTCTTCATAAACTCATTGCATTTCAGGCTGCATTGCTGACATCATTTTCCTGATGGATTTCTCAGACGGCACCGGAGACAAAAGTAAAAGGTTTGCGATATATAGCTACCAGCTGTGCCCGCATAGCACGTTACATTCTCATGAAGGAGAGTAGGATTTAAAAACAATTCGCACAAGCGCTCATTTTCAAAAAGAAGCAAAACGGATGTGAAGAGAATTTATTTATTTATTCATTTTTTGCAATTGTAGGTGCGCTCTAAGAGAGACAGCATAGTTCTTTCCTTCTTGATCGCATCAGCGCATAGTGATATGTCCGCGCATACATATGATAAAAAATTTTGCCATCAGACAGAGTTGTCGGCAGAATCCGAAACCAGAAACCATCACACATCCTTAACAAATGTGAAGTTTGCACTAATTAGGTAAAGGTTTTTTTGGGAAATGTCTAAGACTGTATCATCACTAGAACCAATGTTAGTGATCAGAAGAAGTGAAGACGGACCATTCAGTTCACATCCTCAATCCGAAGATTTGTAATATATTTAGTTTGCGCAACTTATTTCTGAAGTCTTTAGAATTCAGGCTGAAATCAAATCCAGTGGAAGTTATTAGACCATGCAGCTGTTCTTCGCATAAAGAATGAATTAAACGCAATGTTTCCGATGGGGCGGTTCATTTTACGGTGTTGCATAGAATGGTATAAAAAAGGAATTTTATGAAATTGTATCGTAGCAGTGATTGTTAGCAGATCTGGTGGGCCCTATTAGAAACTGTTACCATCCTGCATTAATACTAAACAACTAAAGGAAAACAGAAGTGAATTTTTTTAAATGAAGGGGGAATATTGCAGATACCTCGATATCGCTGCTGCCGCCGTTGGACGTCTTCCAATCTCCCAAAATGCCGTGAGAGTAAGTGAACTCCAGATTCGTTTTGTATACACGATACCTTATTATTCTACCGTTCGGAAAATTTCGTTGTTTCTTTCGCTTTTCAAGATAACTTTTTTCGACAAAGTGAAGGTTCTAATTGATAGGACTAGTGCGCCAGATGATTTACTGGGTTTCATTGTGAGGAGGCCACTGAGGAAAGTTCTTACGCATACAAAATTTTTTGCCAGTAAGTACAAGTCGGGATAGTAAAATTCACTAACATAACGGCATGAGACGAAATATCTTCAAAACATTCACCAATGGGAGCACTAGCGAGCACGGTTGGTGAGGACCTCTAAATGCTTCAGTTGCGGTCCTCTAGCCTTCTTTATTTTCTGACATTCAGGTCTCCCTGGTTCGTTATTCGGGACCTGGACGAGCGGAGACATTATTCCATCTGGACAAGCACACAAACAAGGACAATCTTATCGAGTCGGTTGATGCTCATGATTCGAATTCATCATTCTTCTAGTCCTCCTGTTGCGCAGCCGCTTAATGTGGCCAATGTTCTTCTCAGCGAACTTTTCCATGACATTTTGTTTTTCTAAGCAATTTGGCAGTTACAGTGATTGAAAACTGAAAAAAGCTCAGGAGATGAGCTTAAAAGCACGAACAAAAGGCGGTTTTCATGTTCAGTAAGTTCTTCTTCTTTAGAGAGCTATTCCGCATGGAACCCACTGGAGGCACCACGCGCACCGGAGAAGCTATTATACATGCGGTCAAAGAGTTCAACAACAGAAAGCATGGGGCGAGGAAATGGGCTCGGAAATTCATTGTCGTCTTCACTGATGGATACTCACAGGTCAGCAAATCCTCATTTGATATCGCCTATGTTGAGCACAGGACTAGAATTTCGAATGGGAATATTCCTTATTCGTCGCTAAAACGACAACAGTGTTTAGCCGCTCTGTGCAAAGCACGTTCACGGAGGGTAGAATAGCCTTTTTCTAGGTAGGGAAAGGCCCCGATCCCTACGTCTTTAAAGACGTAAAAGTGGCTAAATAATTCGGATGCTGCAAGTTAAACAACATCAGAATAAAATGAAAGAGCACGGAGAATATAACGCCAGTGTGAAGAGCATAATCTTGATCCGGGAGCTGGGCATCTCTTCTAAAGGAGCGTTGGAGGGCCTCTTAATCACGAGCTTTGGAATTGACGGCTGAAATGGGTGTCCCTCCGCCACAGGTTACTTTCCGCCGGGTAATCCGCACTGCGAGCCCATATAATGATCAGCTGTGACAAACGTACGAAGACGGCAGACCGGTTGAAGATTTCGGCACCACAGTAAAGACTGAATCAACATGTAAGCTCCATCACAGAAGTATGTACACAAAAGCTTATGCAGACAAATTCCAGACGAACAAAACAAAATTCCATGTGAAGACTAGATGAAGTTACAGCAATGTCTTATTTTTTGGCACTGATCAAACGAAATTTAGGTCTAAGAGGTGATATGAATGTTGAGGTGGAAACTCAAAAAATCAAGTAGGATGCAATTTTTGGCAGCAGTCAACACAGGGTTAGACGTTCAAATGCAATTCCTTGTATCTTAGCAATGGTGTTCGTTTCAGGAAGATCCTGCACCTGCAGCCGAGGCTGCTCGCTCTGAAGGCATCCTGCTGTTAGCCGTTGCAGTTGAGGACAGCCAACTAAGACCTAACCAAGACGAGCTGCTAGAAATCACAAGAAACCGAGATGTGAGCCAACTTGAACACTTCCATAAAGTTCCGGGACGAAACTCCAACTCCGGCTTACCGTTACCATTTACGATTCACGGAATAGTAGCGCGCTTTCGTTCTCATATATTGTACTGGGCTGTATTATCTTGAAGAAGCTTAATTTATTGCAAAAGCAACAAAGGATACAGGCCGCTGTCTTCAGGAAATTTTTTCAAGGCATCTAAAACAAAACAAAAACAACTTCCAAAACATGTTGTGTGAGAAAATGGGATTAAAAGTTTGCCGTCAACGTTGGTCTACATTGTTGTTCTCAACCAGTCTGGTGGTTGGCAAACAGGTCTCACAGCGATGTAGATCGACTTCAATAAAGTTCTGGTCGAAACTCCACCCCTCGTTTAGGTTGGATGAAGCTAAACTAATACACAGCAGCAATGCAAAAGACACCTATTAGACAAGCCATTTAGAAGAAACCTTGTTTCTATTATAAAAAAGCAGAAGCTTGTAATTTGTTAAGCGCAGGAATAGCAGATAATGGTGAAGGATAAAGAACAATGAACGGCGTTAATCAATTTCTGATGGCAATGCGCCACGATTCTATGTAGTCTTACGAGAAATTGTAAAAGTAGAGTGCGTCGCTTGAGAAAACATGCATATTGGGCATTACAATGACTAACGATGGTCAGCAGATGAACAAGCCAGTGTTGCAACTTGAATTGGCAATGGCGGCACCAATTTGCCGATCCCGGAGAGGTGTAGTCTTGGTTGGCATCGGCGGGACTCTAACCAAGTACCTGGACTCGAATCTCGGGGTCTAAAAGGTGGGAGACGACTCATCCGGCTGCACAACCACGTGTCCGAAGACCAAACGAAACCGGAAAAGCGGATAGTGGTTGAAAGTAAGATGTGCAAGTGAGCGCCAACCGATGGAAAGACTAGCCGTGCAAGTGAAGCTCTTGAAATAGTGTCATGGGTATTTAATGTGAATTGCCTTAGTGTGGATGTAATCAGGCGATCGAGTTTAGAAACTCCTAGATTATTCCTGGAAAACTTTGATATAATATAGTTAGAAACATATTGGTGACGCCCCTTTGAATGTGCTGAATACTGAATTGTATATCGAATAGGAGCTGCTTTGTATGCACATTTTTAACCTATTCTTATGTATTTTCTTCAGTTTTCCATTAAAATCGATTTCAGTTGGTACTCATCTCACCGAACGGACAGCAGCTCCGCGAGAAGATTCTCGGAAATCAGTGCTACTTGTGATTTAGATGCAATGCCTTCTTTGGAGACTCTTTGGAGACTATTGTGATATACCCTTATGTATTCGTGATTTAATAAAGAACTCTGCTCTTTTTCAACATGAATTAAGAAGGGGCTGTGCGATCGTCCTGGGGTCGGATTCATCAACGACCTACCCAAAGTTTGACAGAGAAGTCAAGGCGGAAAATTCACGATCAGATAACGCGGCTAATCGCTCACCATATCGCTTGATAAGCCGCTCTATCAGGGATTTCAGCTGTAATTCTCTCTGTTAAATTGCTACAAGTCGTTGATAAATTCGGCTCCTGAAAGGAACACGAATGTCAGCGAAGTGGATATAGACCACAGCCAACACTCCTGCTCGCTAGCTTCGAAAAGTGAGAGCAAAGGTAGCAATCGGGGCGTTCTCAGCGCCATATGACTTGGCTTCTCCTGTGGGACACGGTTATGCAGTAAAAATGGCCGATTATGATTGGAAATAGAACAAGCCTATAAACGGGAGCGAAGTCAGAGCGCCGAACTCCGGTCAGCTAACTGCCGGAAATGCACCTTCAACTGCGCGATTTATATCGCGGTAGGTCGCACTGATCGCGAACACTGCTGCTTCACCTGTGCTCGCTAAAACTGTTAGCAAACAAGGACCCACATGTATTGATGGGAACTATTCAGTCCTTCGCAACAATTCTCTTTCGACGACGAACACCAAGAGTGCACATTTAAAAGTAATCGACTTAAAGATTTCAGCGAATCAGTGGCAGTATCGGTGGAAGCTGGTTTAAAGACTTACCGGAATTTTAACAATTTTTTGAAATTGCCATTAACCGGAAGACTCGTCAAAACTGTTCTTGGCGCAATGTGGCTCGGGGGGGGGGGGTCACCCCCCTACCCAACGGTTTGTGCTTTCTGAAACCGGATTTTTTTGCAGCACTGGTGTGTTCTACCCCTACAGTGAACTGAGGTAGGCCATTTCCGATGTTATTTCACACACACGTATCCTTTACTAAGGCGGACAACCACTGAGTAGGGGTTACCCCCCCCCCCCCCCCCCCGAGCCACATTGCGCCCTGTTCTTATTATGCTTGATGGAAATGTCTGAAAAAACCATAACAGAAAACGCAGCTAAACACAACCAGCAGTAAGGTTAGGGCGAAATGGGGCGCTCTTGAACATAAGAGGAAGCAGCTGCATGTGGTGCTGTGTCTCCTCCTCTTCTGCTCCACCGTTCCCTCTGAACTTACTCGAGGGCCGCCACAGATCGTGAGACCGCCGCTGGGAACCTCGAGCAAATTTAGGAGCGGGCTGGAGTCGACGTCGAAATGTGCCATTCACACGTCAAGCTGGACACTCTTAAAATCGGGGCGGTTGTTATCCAGACTTAACGGACGTTGTTCATGGAGGTTAAAACAAATATCGATTTAAAAATAACTATGACTTTCTTTGAAGGTTCGTAATCCACTTTTGTCAAAGAGTGATCTTGTGCTTAGTTCTGCGTAAATGGTGCTGTAGTAGCGAAGTTCCATGCCTAGTATTGATTGCCGGTGCCCGCTGTCTGTTGTACTTTCGAATTTCGTAGGCTAGAAGTCCCGCGGGAAAGTTTCCCGCGCTACCATAACCCGATGGCTATATAAGGGGAGTCCCCGGTGGTGAGTGTTTCATTCGACGTCTGTCTTGGCTGCGGCCGAAAAAGAGATCGTCTTCTAACTGAACGTGTTCTCCTGCCATCCCAACGGGTCGACAACGTTGACTCTTTTTTCAGAAGATGAACACAGTGAATGGGACTGTTTTTGAGGAAGAAGAGTGTATCTAAGCTTATCATTAGTTCGAAGTGCAAGAAAGCAGCAATTTTAGCACATTACAAGGAGGGGTTCTCGTCTAGTGCTGTCGCGCTGCGCTAAGCGAATACATGGCGCGATCTTTTCCTAAAGTCACCTAAAGAAGTGCTCGTTTCTGCATTGTAAAACAAGCTCGAGACAAAACAATTTTTTGCAACAATTCAGACATTGTAGTCACATTCTGGGGCAAGCGACATATTAAAAAAACGTCATACTGAATCGTTCAAATCGAAAGTTTATTCTGAATTTTCTAATAAGGTCTAAATTAATGTAAAGGACGATCGTCTTCATCTGGAAGGTGCGTAGCTTTATTTCAAAAGTGTTTAGTTTACCCTATAATATCCAGTTTAACGTAACAATTGTATATAAAACGCGTTTTCTGTTTTTTCTGTTGAAACAATAGCACACAGCCACCTAAATTTCTAATGAAATTATTGTTAAAAATTTGGGTAACTACGAGTATGCTACGTAAATGTTTGTTAAAAAATCGCTAAAAATATTTTGAAGGATCAGAATTTGTCCGCCCCTGACGAGGGCCGACGTGTTGAGGACCGACTTGGTTGGACGTAATTCCGGATAAGATAAGGGTCGATTGTTGGCATTCACTTCACTTCACGATTCTCCTTCGATTGAGATGTTGCGCTGCAATACGCTCCTCCTAATCCACTACCCATGATTCTCGAACCGTCGCCATTCTCCCGTACTCATGAGTAGTACTTCCGTTTTCGTCATTCCATCTATCTTCGTGCAGTCGCAATAGGAACATTGCGAATGATATATGAGCAAAAAGCAGTTCTCCGGCTCAAAGAATTCCGATTTTGAAGCACCATTACGACCTTGCTCTATGTATGTTAAGAATGGAACCCTTCTCTCTCTGAACTTGCCTCAAATGAAGAATTCAATGTCAGTAATTCGGTCACATAATCCATGATGTCTGATCCCTATTCCATTTAATTCCTTCCCTGTCCTATAACAGTAGTAATAAATCGTCTACGCATATCGTTGAAGTATTCCAATCGCAGCGTTTCCATCAATGCCGTTAGGTGAAGGGTGTGTTAATTTGCAGTGCGTAGGAATAGATGCTCCTTGGAACTGTTGGTCTCAGCCTCTGCTTAAGCAAAGGCAATAATAAAGCCGATGCCTGTATTTATTGTTCTTTTAGAAGAATATGGCTGTAAAAGCTGTGCCTAGTTTTTAGGAGGATGCTTAGTTGCGATCAAAACTCTTGCGCCAGGCGGGACTCGAACCCGCCCTCCTCCTTACCGGGCTGCGATGCTCGCTTTACAGCACCAGCGCTGTTTGACCGAACCGAATATCCACGATATCTTCCTAGCAATCTCACCTATCAGCACTCTGAGTTTTGATCGCACCTCCTCCTAACAGCTACTATCTTCTACAACAGCCGCTTTAGGCTTAGGACTATGTCATACCATCGCTCACCTCGAGCGAAGCCTAATGATAACCTCACATATCGATCGCGCGAAGCGATGAGTCGATATGGGAGCCTATCATTAGGTTTCGCTCGGGGTGAGCGATGGTATGACATAGGCCTTAAGCGAAAATGAAAACATCATTTCTTCGAAGGCATTCAGTGTGCCTAGTATTTCACGTATGGATATGTAGAAGCATCCACACCCAATTTCAAAGAGGCAAATTTAGAAAAGAAAAAATACTGTAATAGAGATCATTTGTTTGTTAATATGTTGATACATATAAATGTGAACATCTCCTAGCTGTCAGCGTATCATCTGTGTAAGCAGAATAGGACTAAATTTCACTGCTACTTAGGCTCACTTTGTATAGAGACAGATAGACGGTTGGCGCAAGCCTGGAGAAGGGAGTCGTCTCGTACCTTCATCTACGTGAAAGCGAGCTTCATTTTAAATTTCGTTCTACCGATCCTGTAGCCGGATTCATGAAGCAGCGGGAGCGGGAGATATGCGATATCACCTCTCGCCTCTCTCTCCCACCTCGCGTTCTCACCTCATCTATCATCTTTCGCCCCTCTTTCCCGACTCCCTTTCTTATCTGCTCGCTTCCCGTGGAAAGCTGGAAACGCTCCCGGGAACGTTCATGAATCCGGCTACTGGAATGGCCCTGTCGGGAATTATTTAAGCTGCTGACCACGAATCTGTTACTCCACTCTTTTTCTAAATTATCACTTTGCTTGCACTACTTTCCATCAAAGGCTGAAGTCGAAGGTTGGAAAATAAGTCTGACAACATTGGAGAAGGAAGCGATCTCAGCAACGTGCACAGCTTTAGTCACCCGTACCTACCGTAACCTACCGTAATCGACTGATATTTTTAAAATAGACATCAGATCCGTAATCAGCACCACCCCATGTAACCCAATGCGGTGTGTGAGCGAAATTTTTCCTTTCGACCTCTCCTCGACATTTGGAGTCGTTAATGGCAGCAGTGCCGGTTATTCTGCGTACACAGCGTTACTTACACATACCCATTGTAACCTTCTGTAATCTATCGTTTCACCGAAATTGGTTGCCAAATTGGTGCTCTGCATCTCAAACAACCCTAAAGATGATTTTTAGACAAAAATTTTGTAAGGCCGGGCGTAACTATGTGGCAGGTAATTGGAACTGGGCATAGGAAGTGATGTCAAATACAGTTACAAGACCGAGCCGTTAAAATTTGCTCCATCATGAATCTCCGAGGTTTGCCAGCTTGATTCTTAAAAACAAGGATATTCTCTGAGCTTGACGAGACGTTGCGAACTGGTATCGTCTTGATCCAAGAGCTGATCTATCTTGCGTCGTTTCTGTCTCATAATCAGGTATGTGGGGAAACCTTTTGGGGAAAGTGGAAGACAGAAGACATAAGAGAAAGGTTCAAAAGCAGCCAGAAACCGGAATAAGTAACACGAAAGCGAAAATACAAATATTCGCCATTTTTTCAAAGCCTCATTCAAAACAGCAGTGGAAGCTTCTTTTTTGCATATTTTCTCGTGGAAACATTCAGGGGAGCAAAGCCTTTCACGGGTCGATGTATGTCCTTATCAGAACATGGTATACATAGTGAGGCATAACTTCGTAGCATTAATGCGTTATCCTATAATGCTAGAGCTACAGTGGGGCCGTAGCCTTTTCAAAAACGCCGAAAAAACCGTATTTTCGCGGCTTTTTCGGCCTTTCGAAATACTTCCTTCAAAGTTAACCAAGTGCGGAAGCAGGCACATTTTTGAGTTCAGCAGTTCAAGCTCTATCAGAATGCGTTAAAAAATTACCAAAAATTTTAAAGTTCCACCGACTTTTTTCAAAGATTAGGTTTTCGCTCATAATCGTGCTCCATTGCGAAGGGCGGCTGCGGGCGAGTTGTTGGTCGCAAGCCGTCGAAAACCGCTGCGTGCTCACAGTTCCTCTAATTTGAAGTTTTTTGAGAAACGGTTGGAACCGTTCGATTCTCTTCGAGATCTACACAAGCAATTGTACGACTTTGCCAGACCACCGCCTTTTCGCAGTGGGTGGGCAAAAATGACTGGGGCAGACCTTTTGAGATTGAAGAAGCTTATTTTTCAGGACCTGCATGCTCTCGGAGTATATGAAACATGGCGTAAAGTGTTCCGTCATGCCAGGAATCCACTGAGAGTGCGCCGTGCACTATGCATATAGAATCAACCTATCAATCGAGGGAGGGGGGGGGGGGGACAGCTTGTAGTGTGAGCGTTTAGGGAGTTTTGTGCGAAATTCTCAGCCGCCCTACTCAGGAGTTGCTCTATGGCTGTCCAGCTAGGCTTTGGAGTGCGCCGTCTACTATGCATATAGGATGGAACCTATCAATCGAGAGGGGGGACAGCTTATAGAGTGAGCGTTTGGGGAGTTTTATCACAAATTTGCGGCCGGCCTACTCGGGAATTGCTGTACTGTACCTGACATGCGCTGCGTCCAACAAGCACAAGCGGCGCCAAAGATGAGAAGCGGCGCAAAAGGGCGCCGGAGAGCGCCGTTTTCCGCTCGCCACGTGTCGCTCCGGATGCAGGTCGTGTTAGGGCGCTGCGCCCTCAACTTCTGGACCTTAGGTTGATGGAAGGAGCCTATCCACGCGTTTGGATGAGTATGACCTACAGTATGAAACTAACTGCCGGCATGGCGCGCTGTGAACAATGCATATAGGCCCGACAGAATCAAGCAAGTGAGCCCGACAACCTATAGAGCGAGCGACAACTTGTAGAGAGAGCGTATGGGGAGTTTTAAAGGAAATTCCTAGCCTTCCAACTCAGGAATTGCTCTAAGACTGTCCAGCTTGCATCTGGAGTGCGCCGTGATTTTTCGTGAAGTGCCCTCGTCTTCGATGCGAAATTATCAAAAAATCGATGTTCTCAGAATTGGAGGAGATTGATACCGTTCGATAGAGATTTTCGAGCTGAACAGAATGTTACCGCTGCGAGTGCTGGAAACTCAAATGTGGACGAGAATGAGCGCTGGAAACTTCACCGCTGCCCTTCACGGCTCTCCGCTCTAAAATGTCATATGGGGCCGAAGCAGCTTAGGCAGCAGGGGAGTTATGAGCATGCCGTCACCAAGTGCCTTCAGTATTCTGCTCTCCCACGCGCTTGTGGGCTGTTGGCTCATCGCGTCTTCCCGCAGTGATTATGAAAAAATAGGCCACACAAGCCTCACATGCATTTTCACATCGCTATAATTTCGCCTTTTTAGAAGCTACAGCGCTGTACTTTTGCGTACTACTAAAGCAGTCTATTGCCTACGAAACCCACGAGCCGCAGCCGGAACGATTCGATCTCGACAGAGTTATTGCGCTCCGAACACGCCCGCGCGTGTAATTTGTGAGCTGTCGCGCCCACTCGATTGATAGATTGGATTCTATATGCACTGTTCACGACGCACTCCTAAGGCTAGCTGGACAGCCCTAGAGCAACTCCTGCTTAGGGCGGCTGAGAATTTTTCGAAAACTCCCCAATCGCTCACATTACAAGCTGTCCCCCCCCCCCCTCGATTGATAGGTTGATCCTATATGCATAGTGCACGGCGCACTCTCAGTGGATTCCTGTCATGGCGGAACACTTTACGCAATGTTTGATATACTCCAAGAACATGCAAGTCCTGAAAGATAAGCTTCTCCAAAAGTCTGCCCCAGCCATTTTTGCCCGCCCACTGCGAAAACGCGGTGGTCTGGCGAACTTGTACAATTGCTTGCGTAGATCTCGAAGAGACGAATCGAACGATACCCACCGTTTCCCAAAAAACATCAAACTGAAGGAGTTATGAGTATGCAACGGTTTTCGACGGCTTGCGACCGAGAACTCGTCCGCAGCCGCCCTTCGCAATGGAGCGCAAGTTTTCAATTTCGGCCATTTCCATAGCTTCATATAAACAATGCATACCATACGATAGAGCTCGAGCTCTTGAGCTCAAATATATCGTTTGTTTTTGAAATTAATGAATTTTAGGCGAGTTATATCAAAAAGACGCAAAAGCCGGGAAAACGCGGCTTTTTCGGGATTTGATCAAAAGATACGGCCATAACTGTAGCTCCGTAGAGTAGAACAAAATTGACGAAACAGAAGCAAAGTCTCGTCATACTATAATAGCGTGGAATATTCTCATTTTCTTATTTGATTCCGACTGCGGCTCTTAGTAATAGCCACTCACCTTGCAACTTAACTACCTTGCAAACCCTTAGATTGAAGCTGGTCCAGATAAGAGCCAACACTGGAGTACCTAACTACGTCACACTCTATTAAGAAAAAAGTTTCCCGTCTTGAACGCTCTGAATTGAGAACTTTCACGGGCGTGAGGCACCATGGATTACGCTGTAACTGAAGAGGCATGTGCAAACTCGACAGATACATTAGAACAATTAGTCAGGGTTTTATGGAATCACCGAAAATTGTACTCAATTTGATTTTGGAATCGAAGAGGATATTGTGGGTGACGGAGTACTCATGAAGAGTCTGCATTTTTAAAGAAATATTCAGACTGTGCCAGCTAAAAAGCTTCCTGATGTGGAGGCGACATAGGCCGGCAGTTTCTAGGTGCTTCTTTGAATCTCAAAGTTTTCACATACATTGGAGGCATTGTGACTTAATGTTCACCTTCGCACTCAGCCGTAGCCTAGAGCGCTCCACCTTTTCTTGAGGCCTTTCGAACTCTTTGAATTGATACCTTTTGCCTAAGGAAGAATAGCAAAGGCAGTCGACAGCCATTCCATACATTTGAGGTGGAGGCACTATGTATGGAAGCCAGGCTAGGACAGACCAAGAACGTGATGAACAAAATGTCGCTTCTATTCTCTGTACTTTTGTTTTGTCCTTACAAGGGAGGGGTCTGAAGCGTATGTCTGAACGGGGGGGGGGGGGTTATATAGGGAGAATATAGGGAGAATTTATGGAGAGCGGGTTATATAGGGAGAATCCTAATCCTTCAATTGCTTTGAAAATGTGTTTATTTTTTGCCAAGTCGTTAAACCCAAGGAGTAGGGCGTCACAATAGGATACGGCGCAGCAGGCGTTTGGGGGTCTTGTACGCCCGCGATGCGTCTGCAGCCAGTGGCTCGGAGCGCAGCTGGATAGAGGGCTGTCTCGTGTGAGGGAAGTCAGTGGTTTGATTCCTTTGCGTTGTTGCTCTCTTGCATTTCAACTGATTGGTAGAGGTTTGGGAGATTCAAACGTCTAAACCATTTTCAAACGTTTTTTTTTTCAAGCGGTATGTTGTGGTATTCAACATGGTGATCTATAAATCTTCAACACCAGTGATACACAGGTGCAAAGTGCATGAAGCAGCACTGGGCACCTTACAGGTAGCGCATAAAGTTTACAGGCTCCTCATAGTCTGTTTCCATACGTGGACCAAAGGCCTCGGGAAAAACCGTCCTGCTCGGATTTTCAAAGGAGACACGTTGTGACGTCGGAAGTGGTTCAAATGATAAACGAGGTCTGTGGATCAAGCAAATTAACCTGAACGGCATCGATACACACTTTCCTTCATCTTTGCCTGTCACCTGGAAGTCAGAGGTCTGCTGAACGTTTTCTAAAACCTACCACCAACAATGTCCGCCGACGGTCGAGTGGTGATCCACCTGCTCACGCTCAAGTGTGGCCCAACCTTAAACAAGGAATCTTCAAGGGAAGAAATCAAGCTGGTCGAACGGATGGCCAGCATACTCAAGGACTTTGAAGCACGTCAACTTGAAGTTGACGAATACGTACAGCTGGAAGTGGTGGAAGAAGAGGAAGATTGGGATCCGCAAGATGAACTGATGGACGTGGAGAGGCAAGCAAGCAGTGGGCACATGACATCGTTTTCGGGTGGAACTCTTGTTTCGGAGGAAAGGGTACGTCTTCAATCGAAATTCGGTTGCGTACTCATAACCATGGAGTAAGACACCGCGATTCACTACACAGGCACTTTGCACCTTTGTATCTCTGGTGCTGAACATTTATCACCATGTTGAATACCGTAGCGTACAGCTGGAAAAATGCGCAGAAAACGTGTGAAATTGGTATAGACGTCAGAATCCACCAAATCTCAACCAACCAGTTGAAATCCAAGAATGCAGCAACGCAGAGGAATCAAACCCCTGACCTCCCTCACAAGAAACAGCCCTCAATCAAGCTGCGCTCCGAGCCACTGGCTGCAGACGCATCGCGGGGGTACAAGACCCACAAACGCGTGCTGCGCCGTATCCATTGTGACTCCCTACTCATTGGGTTTAGCGACTTGGCAAAAAATAAACACATTTTCAAACCAATTGAGGGGTGGGATTCTCCCTATGTGACTCGCTCCCCCCGTTCAGACATACGCTTCAGACCCTTCCCTTGTTAGAAGTATTCATCTTAAAGAAAGAATTCGGCGAGCACAAGAAGGCGGTGATTAGCATTGGAGTTGATGGCAGAGTTTGAATCGATTTATTGTGCACAACGTTCTCTTAGAATCCTGCTTCCGACTGCCTATTATTTTATTCCTATCCTGCCTTAGGGATTAGTAGCCCAAGGGGCTCAGACCGGAATCATACAGGAATGAAGCATACGAAACTTTCTGCAGCATTCTTAGCCAACGGGGTAACAACAAGGAAAGCGTATCTAACAAGTTGAAGATGGCTCCTTTAGGCTATGAAAAACTGAGTACTAATGAAAAAAAAAACAACAATGGGAAGACCCTATTCTCTCTTCAGGTTAGGTTAATGCTTTCTTTTTGTATCGGTCGAACAAAAAGTTTCCGCCGTTTTTGACTTCTGACTTTGAATGATGTTTAAATGCCGGCATTAGACTACTAAATGCCAAGAGTCATCATTTGAGTGTTATCTTGAAATTCGTAAAAAAAAACTAGTCCTCAAGTTCTCTGGAACTATTTTATGTACTGTTTGTGAACAGCCTTTTATAGCAATGACTATTAAGTCGACATTTTAAGTTCTTTTCACACTAAAAATTGGACTAACCAGATTTGGTCCAAACCGAGCCATTCTCGATCAAAACTACTCTCTTGGTGACATTTCGCTCAACCGCAATCACGCATACATACCTGCTCACTGTATTGGAAAAGCGATCAACTTTCCACTAATAAAGACTCGCTTATGTGATGCCGATCTGCACTGCTCGTTATTCACTCAATCATTCGCTGGACTAGTACAGATATTGCAGTGAAAGAAATGCCATGGTATGAAGGGAGCGACGTTCGGCGCATTGTCATCTGTAGCAAAAGCGAGCACGAGAACAAATTTTGCTCCAACGAGATCAGGTAACCACGCACTTGGCCTCTGCTTGCGTTTTATTTTTTTTGTTTTATTCTTCTGCAATCGTTGATTTTAGCACCTGCAAATACAGCCCTTTCACGTTTTTTCCACGATTTTTGTACGAGCAATTTCGACGGTGTAACAACATATTCTTCCTGACCATAGCCCTACTTCAGGTGAGCTGCTGTTCTATAGTGGCGTAAGGTCTTAGTGCCTATTTCTATTCTTTTAATATGATGAGTGGCCTGTGTGATTGCAGCAAATCCCAGATGTGAGTCCAACTGGGCGATACGTGACAGCACTGCCGCTTGCCCTCATTTTGGCTTTGTCAGCAGTGAAGGAAATCTTCGAAGACCTTGTAATGACAGCTTTGGTTTTATTCTTTTATTTCTTTTTTGTTTTTAAAAAGATGGAGTGCTAAAATAGAGCAATTAGGTAGTTTCGGTCCCAGTCGAAATTCTCCTAAACTTCAAGATTTTGCTATTTGAGTTTTTCTCAGAGCAGCATTAATTCTCGATAAGTATGTGAGTTATCCAACTCTCATTCGGACCTATCCTATTTAACAAAATAAGTTTGGATGAGATTTCAAAAGCAGCAGAAATTCCATACCGCGGAGTTGTGGAAAGCCCTATCGCCATGTTCCAAAGAAGGGAGAAGAACCCTTGTATACATTGGATCCGAATGAATCATTTTCGGATATCCGATTCGGATAACCTGATCCGAATCATCCAAAAATCCGGTGTCCGCGAAATTGTCGTTATCCGAATCATCCAAAAATCCGGTGTCCGCAGAATTGTCGTTATCCGAGTCATTCAAAAATCCGGTGTCCGCGGAATTGCCGTTATCTGAATCATCCAAAAATCCGAAAATTTTCGATCGGATCCAATGTATAAACCCTTGCGTTCTTCACTTGCTCATCATAGAATGAGACGTTGTATGGGGGAAGAACCTGCAATGGCTTCCGGCCAGCGTTCACTCCTTGTTTTCGAGCGAGCGGTTCTTGTTAGAGTTTGAAAGTAGGCAACCGTTGCCTGTCGAAGAAGAGCAATCTTCTCGAGGCAGGTTACAAGCGAGAAAGGCGCCAGTGCCGCGTCTGCTAGCAGAAACCGATGAGGCAGCCTTTAAGAATCAGCCAATCTGTCGCATTTTCAGCTCTCCATGTCAAACATTTGAGAAGAATAGCGCACTCCTGTTCGCATTAAGAAGTTTATCAAAGCCACTGAAGCTCGTGCAAGGCTACGAAACGCTTGAACCAGAGTGGTGTGCATGGTCTCAAAATTCTGCGAAAAATTGGGCGTGCTTATGTTCTGCGGACATTTAATTGAAAATGTGCTTGGTGGCGCAACCGGAGAGACGTCGGCTCTGCTTGCCCTCGGTTTACCGTGCTCGTTTCGGTTCCTGTTCAGGCGAACGAAGCCGTCCATCTCCGCAGGTTCGGTAAATTCTCCGTTGCACAACAATGTCTGGCTAAATCAAGGTGCTGATGTCATTGTCTAAAGGTCCGTGTTTTTCACAGCGGAGACTTATGCGAGGAGGAATTGCTTTGTCTGTCCGAACGAGAAAGTTGAAACTGCACACAAAAAGTGCTATTTAACAAACCATATGTTGGAACTGTCCACGGATCTCCCTCGATAGAAAGCCTTCGGGCTCTCTTGTTAAGAGGGATCTCGGGCCGCTTGTCGCAGGGCCACGTGGCGCGTCCCCGGGTGGTGGATAGGGGAATTAAACGCGAACCAAATGCGACCGTGTACTGCCCAGAGACGCAGGTGGGATGCAGGGGATGGACTCCTTGCTCCTGCTGTGTCGGGTCGACGCGTTCCTTGTGCGTGGGAGCGGCATGTTCGTGCACAGTGTGCGTGGATGTGTCCGTGACTGTGCGGATTGTAACTGTGTCGGCTCGGCCAAAAGCTTGCACTCGGTAGACTGGGAGTACATGTAAGGCGATTCGAGGCCGCCTTAAGTCTCGCCCCGTCCCTTCGGGCAGTCTGGCTGGCTGCCCGGAGTTCTTCGCCCGCACGACAGAGCCCGACTAGCTACCCGTGTGTACTCAAGTCAAAAACAGCAGCACTAAAGGGCCTCATTCCCCTGACCCCGAAAGAGCCCCCATTTCTGCAGCGATGGGAAGGACGAGTATGGAGAGGCTGCTAAAATCTCAGGGCCTAACCAGGCTGCGCAAATTGAGAAGGTCTAGGATGACGATCTGTACTTACAACTCCCGCACGCTTGCATCGGATGCATCCGTCGAGGACCTGATGATGCAAGCCAGGAAGATCAAGTACGACGTCATTGGACTGACCGAGACGAGAAGACACCACCCCCTGCACGCCGCCTACGACTCCGGAGAAGAACTGTTCCTCGGAACATGCGACAGCAGAGGAGTAGGCGGCGTTGGTGTCCTCGTCAACACGCACTTGGCCATGAACATCGATTCGTACGAGTCTCTGACAACCCGAATCGGACGACTGCGACTGAAGCGATGTGGTTCCGTGCCAGCTTTGACTGTATTCGTCGCGTATGCCCCAACATCCGACTACGACGACGAAGAGGTCGAAGCCTTCTACGTGGAGCTGGAGAAGTTCTATAAGGAAGATCACACCTTCTACAAGGTGATCGTCGGCGACTTCAACGCCAAAATCGGACCGCGAAGGGAAGAACTTCACATCGGAACCCACGGTATGGAGTGGAACGAGCAAGGTGAAAGGCTGTCTGAGTTTATCATGTCGACCAAGACCATCCATGGAAACTCGCAGTTCCAGAAGAATCCCTCCCTACGATGGACCTGGGAATCTCCCGGTGGCCAGTTCCACAACGAGATCGACCACATCATCTTCAACCGCAAATATTGCCTGACCGACGTCTCCGTTGTCCCCATGTTTTACACGGGATCGGACCACCGCCTCCTTCGCGCAAGGTTCCGCTTTTCGCGTCAAGGAGAGAAGGCCGCGAAGTTCAAGAAGACGAGTCCCAGAACGACCATCAACTGGGACCTCTACACCTCTCTTGCCGGTCTTTGGGAAGATGCCGTCATGGACAACGTCGACGAGGAATACGACCGCTTCGTGCACCATCTCCACGATAGTGCTAAGGGAGCCGAGAGCTTGAAGACCACCAAGAGACGTCTGTCTCCGGAAACTCTCGAGCTGATACGCCAGCGTGGAGCAGCACGAGCGTCAGGCAACTACCAACTGACGTCCGAGCTTGCGAAGCTATGCAGAGAGGCGATAAAGGAGGATCTTAAGGAGAGAAGGGCGGAAGTGTTGGCTGAAGCTGCAGAGGCAGGGTTGAGCGTCCGCAATGCCCGCCGGAACTTCGCCAACTTCAAGACCAAGATGACAGCTCTCCGGCTTCCCGACGGAACCGTCACCTCTTCCAGAAGGACCATGGAGAGGGTCATCCACGATTTCTACTCCGATCTCTTCGATAGCCACGTCCACCTGCCTCCATGCCATCTTCCGCAGGATGGATACGTCGTCCCCTCTGTTCTCCCTTCCGAGATCCGACACGCCATCTCGTCGGTGAAGAAACGTACAGCATCCGGTCCCGACAGGATCAGACCCGAACACCTGAAGAACCTCCCGCCTACGCTCATCAACACCCTGGCGCGGCTCTTCACACGTTATCTGTCGGAATGCAAGGTTCCATCTCAGTGGAAGACCAGCAGAACCGTCTTGCTGTACAAGAAGGGAGACGTGCACGACATTGGCAACTATCGCCCGATCTGCCTGCTGTCCGTAGTCTACAAGCTGTTCACTCGAGTTATCCTGAATAGGATCAGCAGAACGCTGGACGAAGGACAGCCATGCGAACAAGCAGGATTTCGGAGAGGATTCAGCACGATCGACCACATACACACCATTACGAAGCTCATCGAAGTGTCGCGAGAGTACAAGCTGCCGCTGTGCCTTACGTTCATCGACCTGAAGAAGGCATTCGACTCTGTCGAAACTGAAGCGGTCATCGAAGCCCTGCTCACTCAGGGCGTTCCTACTCAGTACATCAGAGTCCTTCGAGAGCTGTACAGTGGATTCACGACCAAGATCTCACCATTCTACAACGACGTCTCGTCGACGTGAAGAGAGGGGTTCGGCAAGGGGATACCATATCCCCGAAGCTCTTCAGCGCCACTCTCGAAAACGTCATGCGCGAACTAGAATGGGAAGACATGGGAGTGAAGGTCGACGGCCGGCAACTCCACCATCTTCGCTTCGCTGACGACATCGTGCTCATAACACCGAGCATCAGCCAGGCGAAGCGAATGCTGGCCGACTTCGATCGTGTATGTGGGAACGTTGGACTGCAGCTGAATCTTGCGAAGACGATGTTCATGAAGAACGGATGGGTTTCTGATGCCCCATTCTCGCTCAACGGAATGAACATCTCCGAATGCTCCAGCTATGTGTATCTGGGTCGCGAAGTCAACATGGCCAACGACCTAGCACCAGAGCTGAGCAGGAGGAAAAGAGCGGCTTGGGGAGCTTTCAAGAGCGTCGAAGAAGTCGTAAAGAAGACGAAGAACGTCCGACTCCGTGCCCACCTATTCGACTCCACTGTTCTTCCTGCCCTAACATACGCCTCAGAGACCTGGGCTATACGAAAGCAGGATGAACACGCGATCAGCGTCGCGCAGCGTGGAATCGAGAGGACGATGCTCGGAGTGAAACGACTCACGCAAGTGAGAGAAGGCCTCCGGAGTTCCGAGCTTCGCCGACGCTCGAAGATCAGAGACGCTGTCGCGTGGGCCAAGTTGTCGAAAATTAGGTGGGCCGGCCACGTAATGCGCTTCGCAGACACCCGCTGGACTAGAGCCATCACCGACTGGATTCCGCGGGATGTCAAAAGAACACCAGGACGCCCACCAACGCGTTGGTCGGACTTCTTCGTTAAAGCCCTGAACGACCGATATGACGCTCTTCGTGTCCCTCGAGCGAGGAGGATCCATTGGACCACTCTGGCACGCGACAGGGACGAATGGAGACGCTGCTGGCACCCGCTCGAGCAATTCGATGATCAACGGGACGACAGGTGATACAGGTGATGTTGGAACTGTGGTGAGCTATACATGGATGAGACAGGAAAGGTATTCAGTGTTCGAAAAAAGGAACACCGGGCTGGTAAAGAGAAACGAAGCTCGTCTACCCGACTAGGTAAACATCAAGAAAAGGCCCACGGTGGAAACGACTTTAGCATTAAATGCACTGTGTTGCTACATGAAAGTGAAATATACATGAGAAAGACGAAAACTTCTAGATTCGGGAGAGTAATCCAACAATGAACAAAAGAAGCACTTGCATTTCAATCACTTGCACAATTTTACAGTTCATCCCGTTGTGTGAGCTCTGACTAGTGAGATCCGCGTAAGTCATATCAGTGGAAAATTGCCATGAAGGTGAACTTCGACAGACAGATGGTGCCACTCAAGTCACGGAAGCAGGCTCAGCAAGACGTTTGTTATCTGAACGTCATTTTGTTGCCAGAATGAAACGTTCAGGGTCTACTATAATTTTATTCCCCTTTCGTCTCGCCAACATGCGATGTGGGTGACACTTGTTAACGGTGCTTATCGGCTTATGGCTGTAACAATACAGACCTTAGCCTACTGAACAAAGCGACAGAATCCGGTAGGCTCCCGCACAAGTGATGGGTGACAGATGAGTGCACAGTGAGGCATACGGTTCAAGTCTTTGCTGATACAGCAGCTGTTGTGTGCATGGTTGATCAGATGTGGCTGGATTGGGTGGCCGAAAGGGTTTTTTCCATTATAGATGGTATCTCTGTTCCTTCTTGCGTCACGACTGCTTTTCATCTTGATGAGATGCGAAAGCATAAAGAGTTCTCTGTGAAAACTGAACCTGATAAGGGATAACGAGTAGTGTTATTCAATCCTTTTGGGATGCGCTGACTTCTACGGAATATCGCGGAGGCGATTTGATGTCGTATTTGGCCACACAATGATTTGCGGTGGCCAGCTGTTGAATAAGTCAGCGCTTTACCCTTGGGAGATAAGACTGCTACCATTTCACCGATCCCGGAAGGATGGTAGGCTTGGATGGCCTGGGCGGGAAATCCGAACCGAGAACCTGGTATCGAGTGCACGGGACACCTCATCCCACTACGCTACACGCGTCCCAGTCTGATAGCTTGGAAAAAATCTGATATTTCCACGGCCGACGACCACGACACAGTTAAAATTTCAACAGACGACTTTCTTCTTAAAGTAGACAAGAGTTATGTGTAGAAAAAATGTTACTCTAGTACTGAGTAGAATGAAGAAAAGAAAGAACGAGGAATGCAGAAAAATCATTGTGGAGCTCAGAAAACGCTGCAGTGCCGATATCTATTTATTTATTTATAGATGCACCATGCGTGCAGGAACATGAACACACAAACACAGTGAACTCAAACAAACTCAATACAATAAACTTAACACTGAACACTGACGAGAAAAATAAAGATAAGAATTCAATATGCTGCAATTGATAAAGTTTAGTGTTTGGCATCGATTCAGAAGCTTAAATACAAGACTGCAGTAACGAACCAAAACATCTAAAGGGGCTAAAAATAAAATGTCCATTTGAATGAATAATCATTAGAACGCCGATAATTTCACTACACTAAATTGTTGTAAAGTTCTGATTGGCGCTCGGTATAGCTATGGTGTGACTCCGATGCAATAGAGAATCACTTTCGAGCAGCTTAGTCAAACGGAAGCACCTAGGAGTCCGGTCTTATTCCGGTCATACCTAGGCCTTCATTACGCTTCCATTCGATACTGCTTCCATTGGAACTGAGGTGGTCAAACCAAACTTGCAGACGTAAATTGTCTCAAAGTAAAGCATGACCCTACGCACTATACATGTGAATATGTTGTATAAGAAAACAAGCATGAGAAAAAAAACCATGGTGGTTCCTTTGCATTTAAGCACTGAATAGCCTCTAACTTCAGTCATGAATCAAAGCAGGCATATTGATTCCTTAAGTGTGACAAACGCAGCACACACTACTGTGTATCAACACGTAGTTCCTTAACATTAGTATCACTCTAAGTATGCAAGTGGTATCGACGATCCGGGATCAACACAGTGAGCGGCGGCATGCGGATGTGTTGATCAGCGAACTCCATAAAGTTACATACTTCACACAGGCGACTTTGCCGGCAATACTTATAAAAATCAGCAATAAGAAGCGTAGACATTAGGTCTATTTTTCTGAATCTAGTCCTGAATGATGAGGTGTTGTCTGCATTAATGACATTTGGTGGAAGCCTCTGAAGCCATCGAGAAGTTCTAAAGAATAAGGAGTTTATGGTGTTATCGTAGTTACGAACGACACGAACATTCATCAGCGAAATCACTCGCTGAACCTTTCCTAGTTTAGCTTGTAGTTTTTTGTTATGTGACCCCAGACTTGAGATGCATACTCAAGTATTGGTAATACGTATGCTTTATAAAGCTTTAACAGAATGGATGCATCCGTACAAATAGTATTCCTGAGAATGACAAACAAAAAAAAAAGGCTTTCCGAACAATTAGGTCAATGTGCGTTTCAAACGTCAAGTCGGATTTCACAATAACTCCCAAATCACGAACTTCATCTACGGATTTCAAGGTTGCGCCATTTATTCTATACTCCATGATATCAAGGTTACCTAAGTGTAACACTGAGGTTTTAGCGAGATTCACTATTATCCGCCAAACAGACGACCACTACATCATGTTGGATATGGATTGAGAAAGAGCAAGACGCATCTGTGTACAGTTCTCACTATTGTTTACTCCAAAGACTTTGATGTCATCCGCAAACATCTGAACTTTTACGCATGGATGAGTAGCCAACCTGGCTGGTAGATCGTGGGTGTAGACAAGAAATAAGAGAGGCGAAAGCACACCTCTGTGTGGCACTCCACTTGTACAGGGATACGATTTAGAAAATGTGCTTTCAACCTTGACACGATCGCGGTTATTCTTCCTTCGCTACGCCGCGAGCGCTCATCGCGCACGCACCCGCCGCAATATTCTCACGCATCTTTGCGACAGAGCGCGAAATCTTTCCTTCATAGCTGTGCGCGCTCAGGGGGAGTGCGCAGTTGGGGTTCTCGCAGCATCCAAGGTGTGTGCCATCCAAACTGCCCATGTGGGGACTGCTTTCGTCGTTCAGGAAGAGTCCGCGGATGTATTCTGAATTTTGGTTGAAAGCACGATTTAGAAAATGTGCTTTCAACTTTGACACTATCAAGGATACGATATTTCATATGATTTCCTTGACTTTTATTCTCTATTGTTCTTCATACATTCCAACTTTAGAAGAGGAGGAGATCAGACCGTCAAGTGAATTCATTCCATACATTCATATTAGAGGAGAAAAACTGGACACGTCGTTCTTGGCGCGAGGTTCTTTAGCATTGGCCCAATCATCCTATCTGAGGAAATCCTTTAATTTGCAGGTCAGAGTTGGAGATCTAGTACGAGTTGATAGAGACCAGCTGTTTCCTGCTGATTTGCTGCTTCTTTCTTCTAGCGAGCCTCAAGGGACATGTTACATCGAAACGTCGAACCTTGACGGGGAAACAAATTTAAAAGTCAAACAGGTCAGCTTGCATATGTGTTTACTATTTTCATTACTATCAACAAAACATGGAAGAAGGTGACTCTATTTTTGCAGGCACTTCCCGCAGCTGCATCGCTTTCATCGCCACATGAGTTGGTAAAATGTAGAATGGTGATAGAGTGTGAACCACCGAACCGACATGTGGACGAGTTCAGTGGAAATATTGTTCTCAAGGAGCGTTTACCACTAGGTGCCTTTACGTTTTTGAGCTGAACGTTCTGCTTATCTTACAAAGGAAGGCTCTGGAGTATGTGTCTGAACGGCGGGAGCGAGGCAATTGCGAGGAATCTGTTCCCCTCATTTAATGTAGCGCATGCTTTTCTTCCATGACGTTAATCCAAACGAGTAAGTGATTCTCAAAATTATCTATAGAATCGCAGCGGCAACGCCTTATCACGAGCATTGACCTGAGTCGATTTAAATGGCGACACTCACCTAGCGGATCGGAGCGCATTAGAAAGCAACTGCCTCTTCGCATCAAAGTGATGCATTGGAGTTGGCTTACTGCAGCGTTTTTGATTTGCTCGATTGAAATTCGGCGGCATCTGACTTCGGAAGTTTTCTGGAGGTTTTCAAAATATAGGCTATCAAGCAGTCTTTGTTTTGACTTTGTTATTACTAACCCGGTTTTAAGTACAAGGTGTGGAAATCGCGCAGCATAATGACGAACGAACGTTCAACTCCAGTGATACACATGGGCAAAGTGCATTAAACAAAAGAAATCCTTACAGTGCGGGTCCCGCATACATAAAAAATTTGGTTGGGAAGAATGTCCTGAGCTTACTTAACGAGATTTCCAGAACCTTTGATTCCTCATTGGTGGATATCCACCACTATGTAATTGAGTTAGCGGTCGGTGTTGTTTGAGTGATCTAACCTAACCAGGAGCCTATCTCAACGGTATCTCAGAACGGCCCAAGCGTTCTATATGGGCAGAATCGCCTCTCTCTGGGAAACAACAAAACGCAAATATCTCGACCCCAATACAACTCTGCGCAGAGTTAGTGGCAGTAGAAGTTGTTGGCGGCGTTAGCCCTATGCCTACAGGCGGAGGGCGAGCTCAGGTTGGCTGGAAACAGCAACTATAGGGACTACGCCGCCCCTCCACCTACTGAGCTACCGCCGCTCGCTCGTCATCGCTGTTTCCAGCCAACTTGAGCCCGCATGCATAGGGCTAACGCCGCCAACGGCCTAACTTCCGTTGTCCCTAACTTGCGCAGATTTGTATTGGGGTCGAGATATTCGCATTTTGTTGTTTCCCAGAGAGAGGCGATTCTGCACATATACAAAAATTAGGCCGTCCCGACCTACCGTTGAGATTGTTTCCTGGTAATTGAGATACGCCTCATCATCTACAGCGAGGGCAAAATTTGCTACTGAAGGTGGGATGTTGCTGCAGCAGAGGAAGCGCAGCCTTTTACTGCTTAACACAACAGCACCTACGCGCGTTTCTGAACGTCCTGATTCAGAAGCCGATTTCGTGTCATTAGCATGTAAAGACCACTAAAGGGGTAAGAGTAGAATGGGGTTTCGAGGGTGAAGAACCGACAGCGATCAGGAGGGAGCGAGCTGGAGGAGGCAACAATGAAGCAGGCCAGGAGGTGGCACCAAGACGGGTTTAGGCAATAAGGAGGGACCAGTAGGCAGTTACCAACAAAGGGGGAGGGGGAGTAAGGAGGATCAGCAAGGGGATCCATTACCAGTAAAGGAGACCGGATTTGTGACACCGATGTCGCGCAATGAGCGTTCGCTCCCGTCGTCGTGTCGTGAGCGTGTGAGGGCTGCTTAATTGGGGTAGAGTAGAAAGGAGGATCTCCGAGGGGGAGGAATCTACCTGGAAGAAGGGGCCTGGGGGCGGGACCAGGACGGGGAACCAACAAGAAGGGAGCCGTCAGGGAATTCATACGGAGAACAAGGAATCTACCATATGCATAGCCTCTTTATGCTCGACACAGCGGCGACTGCGCCGCTTCTGAGCTTCTGGATTCGGAAGACGTGCCTCCTACGTCGCACAACTAGCGTCCAGATTCTGGATACGTGTCACCGACGTCTGCCGTGAGCATGGGAGGACCACTAAAGGGGTGGTGTAGAAAGTTAGTAAGGGGGAACTCTAGAGTGAACCAGGAGAGCGACAAGGAAGAAAAGGAGCAACCTGGAGGATGAGCCGGGACAGGAAACCAGCAAGAAGAGACCAGTAGGGGGTCAATATTGGAAACAAAGAAATGGATCAGGAGTTGGGACCAGGAAGGTGGGAGATCAAAGAGGGGGAGGGAAGACCAGTAAAAGCGGACCAGTAGTTAGATCCAGTAATAAGAATCGAGTGAGGGGAACCTTGCTTCGGAAGACATTCTCTATTTGTTCCTCGCCATGTATAGAACGAGTATTTCAGAAAATGAATCGTTTGTGGGCGATTGAGGATGGGCAGGCCCCATAGGAGCAGTTTTGAAGAATCTGTCCTACCTTATCTCGTTATACTATTCCATATAGAAAGGCCAGTTTTTTACTTTAATAAATAAGAGAAGGCCTAAAGAATACAAGAAGACGGTAGTGGTGTTCTACTCTCCGGGTTTGGGGGCCTGCCGTCTTACGGCAAGATTCGGATACACCCATCCAACAGTCCTGATTCTCCTCCATGCTCTCGGCTACAAAAAAGGGCTGTCTCGATGGATCTCTTATGTCTTAGGACGCGGTTCACACATGCACCCATTCTTCAACCTCTCCTTCGCGCCTGCACCGAAAGGAGTTTCTGAACACTTGATTGCTAGAGATGAGTGTCGGATCCTCTACGATTAGATAAGATGCATCCTGCCCTCCTTTGAGGAGAAAACCCTCCAGCGGAGTTCAAGATAAGCTTTCACCCGAAGAAGTGTCTCCTTGGTGCTTCTAGGATTCTGGAAGAATGTTGTACTACGAATTGCTCGCGCAAGGACATAGTCACCTGCAGCATTTGCGCCAATCAACTTCATCAACTTCAGAAGCTAGCGAACACTGACTGGTCTAGAAAAACGCTCGAAGCGTGCTTTTGTCCAATTTCTTTACGACAACGCTAGGCCGTGTGTAGCTAAAGAGACCAGGGCAAAACCGAAGAGCATTGCTGGGGCACGGTTCCTATCTCCTCTTTCCCTAACATTGCTCCTCTGACTCTCGATTACGTCGGAACCTTAAGGAAGAGCAGCGAAGAAAAAATTTCACCAAAGTAAATTTATTTATTTAGTTGAAATATTAGTTCGAGGCGTAGTCAATTGATTGACATGCAGATTGTAATTGACCATAAAAATTAAGGAATAGCATAAAACGGGGTGAACATAACCATCAATCATGTAAGAAACTATTAGAAACTAGAAAATTAAGCAGAATACTTTATTATTTAACATCTGACAGCAGAGAGTCTCCCTAAATCTTCATACTCCTCCAACAGCCTGTTGAATTCTTCGAGAATTTGATAGGTTATGAAGTCCGAAGTAACAGCGATTTAACCACTGAGACTCGGAGTTTCGTCTTTCCTCTCATGGTTCTTGCCAGAGTACCATCAAAGAACTTTCATGGGTCGATGGAGAAAGGGCTAAAAAGCTGTAGTACTCGTCCACCGAACTTTTGGCCTGCCCCTGTAGTAAGTCCAATGTGCTTTGAGCTCCTGTCGACTTCCTCGTTCTAGTGATGCACTTCGACACGCCAGCACTCACAAAATGGAGTTTCCGTTGTGATTCCATATCAAATTATGGGCACCGTTGCTCACTTAATTTAACGACTTGGGAAAAACGAAGCAGTCGAGATTTTTGTGACGAGGTGGCGAGAAGTGCCAGCATTCATCTCTTAAGTGCCGTATTCGCCCGCATCTTTGGACTTTCTTCCTATGTGACTCGCTTCCGCTGGATCGCACATAAGCTCCGGACTCTTCCCCTAATGTGTGATGCTGGTCTAGACGAAGAATGAAGGACATCCATACAGGCATCGACCAGCTATTACTCCGCGGTGCACGGCTGAAGAACACTGCATGGATTTTCGGTGCCGTCGTTTACACTGGATGCGACTCCAAACTTCTAATGAACGCTAAGAAAGCCCCACTTAAAAAGTCTCTTTCTGTTTAAAAAGGAGAAGAAACATTCTTGAGAAGTCTAGGTTGTTTCTAGTAGCCTATGTTACAGCTGTACGGTGGATAAGAAGACAAACACACGCATTCTTTTTCTGTTCATCATATTAGTTACGATCTCTGTTCTGAGTGCTATAGGCAGCCAGCTGTGGCTCCGTGAACACTTACCTAGCCATTGGTATATTAGTTTTTTGGGTAGGTTGCTAGAAGAGAGAAATATGTAGTTAACTGGTTACAGACGACGCCACTGCACATTTCAGGAAAAGAAAGAGTGACATTTCTCTGGCAAACGTTGACATTTTTCATTCTTTACAACAATCTGATTCCTATTAGCCTACAAGTCACCATGGAAATTGTGCGATTTTTTCAGGTACGTATGTAATTAGATTGTTAAGCTGAATATAATAATAATATTAATATTAATAATATTAATATGACAATGTATGTTTGGCAGGTAAAAGCTAGTCTAAAATCTGATGCAACACACTCATTGTGGGAACATCGGTTTGAAATGGGAAATGGCTTTCAATGGCTTTCAGAGATTGCACGCTCTCATACTGTATAGTGGAAGATCCGTAGATGTGTAATACGACTGTTTTGTTAAGGTTCCTATACGTTTGTTTCGCCAAAAATAAACTTTACCATTGTACTATTAGGGGGGGCCAAAAGTAATGAGACACCCCACGCCGTGTCCATATATCTCGTGGCTGGAGTCTGGTTTCGTGCTTGTTGTATTTGTATGTTTGTATGCTACTTACTGAAGCCCATCTGAAAAGTTACCACTTCCGCTCTTTCCAGAAGCATGCCAAAAACCCCAGCCTGTCTCATGCCGAAACCCAGTCTGACGAGTCGACCTGTGTCGCTCAAATCTCCCCCAATTCCCAACCCCGAGCAGCCTGGGCTCAATATTCACGCAGGATGAGAAGTACGTCTTCTACCTTAACCCTGCCAAGCAGCGAGTCTGGGTGAGGCCTGGTGAATTGTTACCGACCTTCGTTCGGCGAGATGTTCACGGCGAGAAGCATCTTTGGAGCTTTTGGGTCTGCGCCCATGGATCGGTTTACCGGAGGCTGTTTCCCAAGAGCACCGCGATGAACTCCAAGGCCATGGTGAACGAAATAGAGGAGATGGGCGGGCGACTCGCTCTTATTCATTCGCAGCGCTTCAAGAAGGTTCTCCTCTTCGACAACGCCGCACCCCATCGGGAACAAGTAAGCACGGATAAGCTTGGCCAGCTGGGCTACGTTCACATGCCTCACCCACCGTATTCGCTGGACATCTCTCCATGCAACTACCACTACTACTTGAGCCTACAGGACTTCCTAGTCGGAAGGGACACAAAAACCCAAGCAGTCCTTGACAACCATATCGAGCAGTTGATCAACACCAGGCTCGAGCAGTTCTGGAAGGATGGGATCAGGAAGTTGGCTGATCGATGGCAGCAAGGTCCTTGCCCTTAATGGCAAATACACTCCTCAGCATCGTTGAGTTGTAAATGAGTTATAAGGAGATAAAGATTTTTTTCATTTTGTCTCATTACTTTTGCCCCCCCCCCCCCTAATAGCTAGCATCACTCTTTCTTTTACCAATTGTCGATGTGCTGCTGATATATCTACTGATCTCTCGATTCTACTCCTCCCGCCAAAGAACGTCCTCGAACAAAGGAGATAAACTACTCTTAGTCCGATACTGGTTAGGAACGAGGGGTAACTACAGTGGGCTTAAAACTCAAAAACCTACCCAAAAATTCTGGAACCGTATTTGTCGTGAGGCTTGATTCTCACATGAACCTACACTTCGCAAGCTCCACCTGAACGAAACCATTTCGTGTCAATCCTTCCTGAAGGGTAATCGAAGTCTTAGCAGAATACGACCCTACCGCTGCAGTTTCCTTCATGTGTGTATTGGCAACCATTCCGAAATTCGACGATCAGAAGGCAGTGCAATTAGTCACGGAAACTAGTAGCAACTTTACAGAAGCTACTGTTTGAAGGAACTGACTTTTCACTGCATTGCAAGTAATAGAATTAACAGTTTCTTACTGAACATGAAAACAAAACTGAATTCATATCAAGGAGGTCATGAGTGATTAGGTCGTTGCATGTGAAATCACCTTTTTTGTTAACTTAAATTCCCGTCGATTTCTGTGGCTACGAATGTGATTATTTCAGGCATTGAACATAGATTCTGAAAGAATCCCCGCTTTCTTATCATTCATAGTCGAGCTTTTGTCGTCGTTTTTACAATATGAGGCAAAGCAATATTTAAGTGCTCTACTTAAAAGAATGGAAAAGTGGTCACAACGCCGTGGCCGCAGGTCGTAACGCTGCATTTGGGGAGGATTTCGCTAAGGATCGCACAAGTCGAACTGGTTCGAAAGGCTTCGACCTGGAGATGAAAGTCTAGAAGGTGAAGATCGAGGTAGGCAGCCATCACTCCTTAAAGACGACCAACTCAAAGCCATGGTGGAAGCTGATTCGGCAAACTGTTTTCACAATTCGGCGTTGACAGCAGAACTATCAGTTGCCGCTTAAATGCAATCGGAAAAGCAAAGAAATAGGATAAATGGATCCTGCTCGAACTGAACGCCGGCAGATGCTGAAGCGTCGCCACATCTGCGTTTCGTTAAGGCTGCGCAACGTAAGGGAACCCTTTTAGGCAGGATCATAACATCCGAAAAGTGGATCCTTTGTGACAATCGTCGCGGCTCTGCACAATGGCTGGACAAGAATGAGAGTCTCAAGGAGGTGCCGAAATCAAGTCTTCATCCAAAGAAGACTATGGCGATCGTATGGTGGACAGTGGCTGGTATAGTCCATTACAAGTTCTTGAAGACTGGAGAAACTATGGCAGCCTAGAAGTTCTGTGCCGAATTCGAAAAGTTTGTTGAAAAACAGCCGGTTTTGGTCAGTCGAAGGACCCAATCCTACTGCATGACAATGCGCTTGCGCACGTTTCAAGAATTGTTGTCCAGAAACTGGATGAATTGGGATACGAAACTCTGCTACACCCAGCATATTCATCAGATCTCTGCTCTATCGGTTTTCATTTTTCAAGCATTTAGATGGTCATGTGAAGGATAAAAAATTCAGCAACCAAGGTGATGTCGAAAATCACTTCGTTTTATGAATTCTCGCAGTTCTGATTTTTGTAAAGAGAATGTCTAAGCATTGGGTAATGTGCACTAATTGTAATGGTGCTTAGTTCGATTAATAAAATTGCTTCCAAGCGAAGTTATGATCTGTCAGCTTTCAGTCAAAATCGGCCATTTCATATGTAACGATCCAATACTTATGAAATATTCACCTGACTGATCACAGACTATTGAAGCTCCAGATCGAAAAGGGATTCTAATTTTAGGCATTACTTTTCCTGCGTGCTTGTGTCAAGACCGCTTTAGATACTTTCTGCGACAGCTTTTTGCTTTTTTGCCCCCCCCCCCTAAATGTTTTGATGGTTAATTTTGAACAACGTGCCTATCCTCCATGGCAACCATTCGATTTTTTCAAACGTTAACGTTTTTCTTAGCAGCAGTTTAAGGGTATTCGCTATATTTTTACCTATTCGTGTTGCATAACCACGATATTGTTTGCGATTTAACCCAATCGGATGGTTCACTGGACGTGCGCAATAAACCACGCTAAGGTGCTCAGGCCAACTACATCAACATTGACCAGGAAATGTATGATAAGAAGAGTGGTTCGTCATCAGTGGCTCGCACTTCGAATCTAAATGAAGAGCTTGGCCTGGTACAGTCGCCACTGCATTATATCCATAATGCCATTGTCACTCGATAAACAATTTGCCAAATTTTTAGGTTAAATATGTTATGAGCGATAAGACTGGAACATTGACGCAGAATGTGATGACGTTCAAACAGATCTCAGTTGCTGGAAAAATTTTTGGAGACAGCAGGCTAAGCGAGTTTTCAGATGAGCGCCTTCTTGAGGAGTACAAAGCTCTACCGGTCAGTTAAAAAGGATAGTTTTCCTGGTGTGCTTGCGTTTTCAAAAACACATGCTGCTCCAGAGAACACGGAATCGTGAAGACATAGGAGAAATTCTAACCATGATGGCCGTTTGTCATACAGTGGTTCCGGAAAAGGCGGATGGAAAAGTGAGTCAACAAAATAGACAGCCAATTTTCGTTTTCTAACTCGACCACTTCTAGGTGACATATCAGTACTCTTCTCCCGATGAGGGAGCACTAGTTCGTGGAGCAGCCGCCCAGGGTTTCGTTCTTAACTCTCGAACGCCTCACTACATGGTCCTGTCGATTGTAAGTGCTTCCTTCAGAATAGACTCAACTTCAGGATGCCAAGATAGAGAGTGGACAGGAAATGACCTATAATTTGGAAGATGCGTCGTAAAATCCGAGAAACAATACGTAGACTGCATTAGAGGCCGGGTGTTCATTAAGATGCAACTTTCCCGTTGGCGTCAGTCGACGAATTGCATTTGCCACCATCTGTTCACAATCGTCGTCGCTTTTGTCTCGTCTAAGTGTCGGCGGTTCGAAAGGCGCTTTTCCAGATGGAATTAAGAATAGGTGAAACCCAAAAATCGTCCACTGAACGAACTTGTTTCACGCTGAGCTTTTCCATTTTTGAGCGTCTCCTTTTTGCTCACATCTTATGAGAAAAGAGTATGTTCGTGTGATATGATAAGGTTTCAAATCGAGGCAGAAAGTGATTTTCGATGGCAATGAAAACCTCACGTCAAGATACAGAATCTGTTTTTGCTTAAGAGCTTCGGTAAAATGTTCAAACCTGATATCACTGCACCAATGTTGGAGAGCATCTTAGGTAACCGCTCGTTATCAGAAATTTTGTTTTGTTCTAAGATGATTCGTTCTTGAGTGTAGTGAGCACTGTACTTTTAATAATGCCCATCTTAAGACTAGTTCTCACATCTCAACATTTGCAGTTTGAAGAAGAGAAGATGTTTGAAATACTCGATGTCATCGACTTCACGAGCGAAAGGAAACGCATGAGCGTCATTTTACGTGATTCCTCGAACCGTATCAAGTTGTACACAAAGGGCGCGGTGAGCTATTCAAAGTGTTGGAAGCAAAGCTGCTCCACGACCTTGCCGTATCTAGAATGAAATCCCCCATGTATTTGTAAATACATGCGCTTAGGACACTGTGATAATGGAACGGCTGACATGCGAGTCAGATGGCGCCGCTGAATTATGCGAACAACACCTTGAGCAATTCGCTTCACATGGTTACCGCACGCTTTGCTTCGCAATGCGTGAACTTGAGGAGGTTCGTTGTATACCGCAATGGAGTCGTAGTGAGGTTTCATCCAGAAATTTGCAATAATTAGTTGACTATTGTTTCTACCATTTGTGAAATCAGTTGCGTCAATGACAGTTGCGATCAATTTGCGCTCGATGCTATACATGGGGTAAAGACGCATCTAGATTAACTTTCTGATCTGAGATCTTGATATATACACTTTGTGGAGTAACAGGTTTACTATCGCAAGCAAAAACAGCAAGCACTGAACCTTCGCCGTCTTTTTTAGTTCTTGATGCTTACTGGGTGATTCGCAGGTGACTTTTACGTTCTAGCGAAAGTTTTTACCATTTCTAGACTTCTAAATTGAAACGAACACAAGCTTTTCCATAGCCAACAACATTAAATGCAGTGCGAGCGATCAACTTCGACGGCTAACTAACCCCTTATAGAGAAAACGGGATATGATAAAGGTTTTGCTAGATTATTGCCATGCCAGAACTTATCGCTTTTGGAGTAAAATTTCTATATATTAGTCTACACGGCTAAATCACTTCTCAAAGTGTGAGTATAACTAAAGCCTAAAGCCTATTGCGGCTTCATTTCTGAGCTCGACAAAGCAGTTTTGACGCCGCCGCCCGCGGCAAGTCCGCGATGGCGCCACAAAAATGTTACGACTTGTTAGCTCCGTGCGTATGTGTCGCGCACCGAATAGCAAGGGTATGGATGAAATCCGTCAAGAAACCTGGTCGACAGGAATCTTCAAGGTAGCAACTAACGATAAGTTGAGCAAAATCTTCTCCCTGGAAAAGAAGCAATATGATTATAAAAAACGTATTCGATGAAGTCAACGAGCTTAAATGTTGATGACGAGTGAACAAGTAAGTGAATATAGAACTATCACGAAACACATTAATAAAATTAATAGAGCTATGCAGTAATAGCTACGTGCCGCTCGAAAGAGAGGCCAGACGAATGGGTATGAAGCAAGGAAGAAGTCGTATGAGTAAGTCTCGCCCACAGCAGAGGTGAGCGGATTAACCGTTATCAGCCACCCGTTATCTGCTTTTCAAAATTTCATCATCCGTCCATTTCTGGTCCGCACCGCCAGCGAATGGCTGGCGACGTCGCCAGCGGCGATACTCGAGAAGAAATGGACATGTCTCTCGACCAACCTTAGCACCTGACGATACCTCACGTCGAGACGTACAGAACATTGTCAAATGAGAGCCAGGTCTTCGCAGGGATCAACGTTTTCATGGACGTACCCTCATTGAGACTTAAAAAAAAGAGGCTTGACAAATGCAAAATTCATTCGCGAGGGCCACATGTCGGACGTCGTTTCGAATAATGAGGAATGTTTCTCTGTTGAGGTTACTCACAAACCAACAATTTTTCCGACCAAAAAAAAATCTCGAAAACGCCGTGGATCCTGTTTTCACAGCCTCTGATGGTTTGGGCTGGGATACCATTTGACGGAAAAGTTCCCCTTCTTCTCCCGGAGAAAACCACAAGGAAAAATTAATTTCTGTCGGGTTTCAAGCATATCGCAACGATTTTTCTACGTGATGGAACGACATTTGCGTATGAAATCGTATTCTCAAAAATTTTGAGGATTCTTGCTAGTGACGACCTCTAAAAAACCTTTTGGAGCGCTCTTCGAGTCGATGACGGAGTCACAACCGAAGGATGATCTTTTTACGAAAACATTCTTTTCGTCTGAAGGAAAACGAAATTGTACCGTGTACTTTACAAACCATGGATATTATGCAGTAAAAAACAAGCTTCATTGTTACTATCTTCGATATGATTAGGGGAGGGAGGGTAGCATTGAAAATCAACGATTTCTATGAAAATTTTTTACCTGAAGGGGACGACCTAGGCAGGTGAAAATCTGCCTCATAAAACTGAAAGCTTTACTTGGCGCACAGAGAAAAAATATTTTTGTGATATGGTTCGCTATATGATCAGGGATTTCGGTTTTGCATGCATGAAAAAAACGTCGCAAAAATCTAACTACACCTAATCGTATGGGTGATTCCACTCTTACAAGGGGATTATTTGCTCATTTAATCCACTTTTCTTTTAGTTTCCAATGTTTCTTTGGGTTTTCAAAGACTCCGAAGCTCATCAAGACATGGAAATTAAATGCGGCTCAAACAGCTCTAAAAATACAAAACCATTAAACTATACTTTTTACCCACCCATACTTGTCAGCCAGTGTAATTTGTTTATTGTTCAGAAATGATGGTGGTCAAAGTTGCACGATGAGAGGCGCAATCCTTTAAGTGGTGCTGTGCAGTGAAAATCCATTTAATGCCAATTGTCGAAATCGACTTACATGTCAGGAGGAGTACACAGAATGGTCGAAAGGATACCATGAGGCTGGAGTGCTCATAACGGGAAGACAAGAAGCGTTAGCAGAGGAAGCTGAGAAAATCGAGATTGAACTGAGACTCGTTGGTGCTACGGCTATCGAGGACAAGCTTCAAGAGGTAGTTGTTTATCGGATAAAGCTTACTCATTAATTTCGCGTTATATTCTAGCACTACAAGCAGATATTTGACTGCTCTAGAATGTAAAGAGAGAAACTAAAAGGACAATCGTACGCTTAAACAATAAAACCTTACTTTTCCTTTTTGAAGAAGCAGCATCTAAATTTTAGTTAGCAAACAAAAGAAAGACAAAAAATGTGTTTTCTTCAGAATTTTTAAGTGTTGCTAGTAGTCTGCTTATTTTTCGCTGTTTAGTATGTACCGGAAACAATAAGGGTTCTAACGGCAGCTGGCATTCGAGTGTGGATGCTGACTGGAGACAAACGAGAGACTGCCCTCAATATTGGTTTGTTTCCCATCGTATTTTTATCATTTTTGAAAGGTTTAATACTTTCGAAGATTATTGCTCTACAAGCACTTGTAATGTTCCCGCTGTCATTGCTTTTTTGGATTTCTGTAGTCTCAATACGGAATGGTGTTTGACCGTATAGATTAGGTGGGCTGGTGTAGCGCAATCGGAGAAGGTGCCGTCTGTCGCCTGCACTCGATACCAGGTTCCTGGTTCGGATTTCCCCCACCTCAGTTCAACCAAGCCCTCCATACCGGTGAATTGGTACTAGGCTTGTCTGGGAAGAATAAAGCGTTGACTTGTTCATCAGCTGGCCACAGCAAGTCATTGTATGGCCAAATACGCATTCAAGTCGCATCCCGTTCAAGTATTAAAATGCGTGGCGCATCTAAAAATGGATTGAGTAACGCCGTCCTTTATCCTTTTTTATAGAATAGGCGTAAATGCAAGAGCCTTCCAATGTCTTTCTTCATCCGGAGGTAAAAGGCAGAGAAAGTAATAAAATAGGAGTGAAGTAATTTTGCCACTTTATGTTAGCTCTACGAGATAAGCGTGAGCTCCTGCGAAATTTTTGTTTTTCTTTAGCCCTTGGAGGTTTTCTACATTAAGCTGTTTTTTTGCTTAGATAGGCTGTAATATTGTGTTACAGTACACTATCAATTATTGATACAGCAAGGCTTAGGGTGTTGTTTTCGCACATTCCTTCAGGGGGGGGGGCGGTGTTGTTTTCATCCAGTGAGTCAAGCGAAACAAATTCCATGATTCTGCACACCAGCATTGTCATGTCTTTGTTATTACACTAAGGCCATTTCAGAGTTGCTTTTTGCTAGATCATTTTTGACTCTTTCAAAAACATTTAGAATTTTTGTAAAAATTTGTTGCAAGCAAAAGTGTGCTCTTCCAGCGTATTCGTGCGAATTGTGCGACAGCACAACGGAAATTCTGTTTGTAGACGAAGATACGTTTGAGGACACATATACAAGGCTTGTACAGTTGAACTGCCAGTCGGAACTCTTTGCCAAGGAAGGAAGGTGCACATATTAGTTTTCATGTTCTGTACGACGGATAAAGAACCTGCGCTGTACGAAAATTAACATGTTAAGGAATTTCGTAACGGTGATCGATGGAAAATCGCTCGTGCATGCGATGGTTGGGGAGTGTCGACCGTACTTTGGTGATTTAGCATTGAGGTGTCGAGCTGTTGTCTGCTGTCGAATGTGCCCCATGCAAAAGGCCGAGGTACAATACTTTTGCTTCATTGACATTACTACACTGGACATATCCACACTGTTTGGCTTTGGATGTGAAACGAAACTATGATCAGGTAGTGGACTAGTACGCTTATACTTGGTGGTTACAAAGTTACTAGCTAATTATCTACTCTCTTCTACTGGGGCGCGTGTAGCGCAGTCGGAGGAGGCGTGACTGTCGCGTGCACCCGATACCAGGTTCCTGGTTCGGATTTCCCGCCCAGGCCAACCAAGCCTTCCATCCCTCCGGGGTCAGTGAACTGGTACCAGACTTCTCTGGGAAGGAGAGAGCGCAGACTTGTTCATCGGCTGGCCACCGCAAGTCATTGTATGGCCAAATACGCATTCATGTCGCCTCCACGACATCCCGTAGAAGTAGAATGCGCTGGCGCATCCCAAAAGGGATTGAGTAACGCCGTCCTTTATCCTTTATCCTTTATCTTCTACTGGTTCTTCTTTTACCCACTGGGTGCGTCTGCGGTGTTCTTTAGAAGCTCAGGAAGCGAAGGCAGCGCAGAGGTATACATCAGGGGTGCACACAAAATTCTGTGCGTTAAATATTTTTAACGAAATTTTTTAACGGAAAATTTTCGTTAAATTTCCGGTAAATCGTTAAATTTCGTTAAAAAACACAACTAGCTGTAAACCATTATTTAAAGTGAAAAAATCAAGATAAAACCCATGGGTTTCAACTTCAAGAGGTCAGCAACTAAAGTTCAAGGAATATAGTGCAACACTGCAATTAAAATAAAAAATTCAACATAGAAAAGTAAACAAGCCTTCAACAACAAATTATCTACATAGCTTGAAATAAAAACAGCTGAAGAATTATCACTGAAGATGATCACCGACAACGCATCTTAAAATGTGAGATCAGGCAGAACCCGGAGTCCCTCCTCCCCCTTCCGTGTTCTTTGCGAAACCGTTTTGTATGGGTGTTCTACGAGCATGTACCATACATAGAATCTCGGGGCGGGCCCCAGCCCATTCGGTACAGAAAGAACTAATAAAAAATACAATTGAAAGCCTATCAGTGGGACGTTAGCACGTTGTCGAACGCACGATTTTCGGGCGCCTGGTGCGCGGGACCAATCCATTGCAACGTCGGGACCGTGACACGACATCATGTCACATGGTCCCACGCTGCCGCAAGGTGTGACACGTCGTCAATGTTGTTAACGTTCAGGAAAAGTAGCTTTCCAAGTTTTTGTTGTTGGCGTTTTTCAAAAATCATTTAAAATAATTCCAACGGCCGAAAACGTCGTCTCCGCCTCAACTGTTCCAGTAGGTGAGCAAAAGCATTCTGGGATAAGCAACGCCAGGTGAGGATAGGCGATTAGACAAGCATCTTTGTGGATTCGTTGACGTACTTGTGGGTTCGAAGAGGAAATTTCTAGCTCCAAAATGCATTAAAGGTTAAGGATGAAGGAGGACAGCGTTACTCAATCCCTATGGGATATGTGGAGGCAATTTGAATGCGTGTTTGGCCGTACACATGACTTGCGGTGGCCAGCCGATGAAGGATTCAGCGCTTTATCCCTTCCAGACAATTCTCCGACATCGGAGGGATGGGGCTTGGTTTGCTCGAGCGGAAAATCCGAACCGGGAAAATGGTATCAGGTACACGCGACAGCAAGCACCTCTTCCGATTGCGCTGCACGCACCCACAAAATGCATTGTTTCCTAAAATTCAAAACAAATCCATGGAAACATAAAAATATTTTTGCCGATTTCATTAGTTTTTTTTTTCAGGGACAGTCCTATTCGGGAGGATGAGACCTGCAAAATTAGTGAAGATTGAGGGCGAATGTAGGAAACTCACTGAGAAAAACGTCCGTTAAAAATTCCGTTAAATTTCTAAAAATTTCCGTTAAGTCGTTAAGCCAGATTTTAACGAAAAATGCCGTTAATTCGTTAAATTCGTTAAATCGTTAACCGTTAAATGTGCACCCCTGGTATACATCGGCCGCTAAACAGACATTAACAGGAACTAACAAAATAATAATAGCTATGTGCACAAGAAAGAAAAAACTGAACCTTTTAAGACCAGCAGAGCTTCTTCAAATGAAGGAGCACAAAGAAATGTTGATGGAGAAGGAACAACCCCTTTTAGCCCTATAAATGCAGAACATGATATCTTTGCCGCTATTACGTTGGCGGAGTCATTCTACTTGCATTATGAACAGAGGCCCACAGCTGGACATTTTTGCTCGACTTCATCTATGTAGTTTACTGCTTTTACTTGCCATTTTTTATCAATGTGCACAGGTTGTTGAAATGGTCCAAGCAGTGGGGAATCATATCGTTCTAGCTGTTGGAGACGGCGCCAATGACGTTGCAATGATTCAGGTACGTCGCTAAAATCTATTAGTGATAGCTAGTGCGCTACGATGTTTTCAGGCCGCAAATGTTGGCGTGGGAATTTCTGGAGAAGAAGGTCTACAAGCTGCTTCGGCATCTGACTATGCTATTCCAAGATTTCATTTTCTGAGAAGATTGCTTCTGGTGCGCAGACTATTCTTGTGTAAAACGCTGCTAGATTTCACCAAAGAGTTGAAAATAGCGGAAAGTGCATGGGGTATTTTGTTGGTTTGACGGTACCGAGAAAAAACGATATTAAAATTTGAAGCAGCTAGCATTCGGCTCCAAATCCAAAACGGCGAAATGCAAGGATGAGACGATGTTGCTCTCCTGGTACTGAGGAAAAATAACGGCAAATATGAAAATATGGTAGTAAGGAGTGTCTGCTAAGCTTATTTTAAAAAGTATGCCGAGGTTATTCGTAGTTTGATTTACTGAGTACAAAACAATAAAAACATGGAGGTATAATGTGTTTCCACTTCTCGAAGCTACCTATTAAAAAATTACTGTACAAAATGGAAAGTTCTAGTTGACATCCAGCGAATGTAGATAGGAAAAAAGTTTCAGTTCGATTAAAGCTTACCAGGTCGGTAGGAGAAGTATTCCTCGGTGTCAACTAAGGGGCGCAAAGCGGTTCAGGGGGTCACCTTGTATTAACTAGTTATCCGCCTTGGTAGGAACGCTCGTGAATGCCAAATTATATCAGAAATGGTCTACCTCAGTTCACCATGGCCTACCCATCTCAGTTCACCACGGGGTCGAACACACCAATGCTGTGTAAAATTTTTAATTTTGTGCAATACAGAATGGACTGTAGGGCTGAATTTCATGGTGGCCCCCGAGCCGCTTAGCACCACTAACCATAAGGGTCTTCGACCATCGTTCAAAAGGCGCGCTCAGCACAGCAGGCGCACGGGACCCGTTGATCGAAGTACACTGTTTCTGGCATGGAGAGACCTGGGGTCCCGAGCAGATTCCTTTTAAATTTGCAATCCACTGGATGAGCGCCTGTCACAGTTTTTCGAATTAGTGGAAGGGTGCTTTGGAGCCTCGCCTTCGCGCTCCGGTTCTTCGTTTTTGTTGTGAGCCGTATTTTTCATAATGTGTCCTAGCGTTTTTACCCTACTGCTCGCGTGTGTGGTCAGTGTGTGTCGATTCCGCTCAACCGATACACTGACACCGTTTTCTTCTTCCTTATTGGTGCTCTTCTGCTGCAGTAGCGCCGTAGTCGGATCCCCAATAGACATGGGATCCGAATCATGCATTTTCGGATATCCGGCCAGATTTATCCGGTTTCGGATTATCCGAAATCCGGCTCGGTCGGAAATTGCCCTCATCTGAATCATCTGAAGATCCGGGATTTTCAAAATTGCCTCATCTGAATCATCCGAAGTCCGGGGTTCTGAAAAACACGATTCAAAAACATGATTCGGATAAAATCGGATAAAAATCGGATAACAGGAGGTTAGCGTGCCTTGCTGGCAAACTCTGCGCCATTGATAACCTGACTTTTTTCGGGCAAATTTGCAATCATTTGGCGGGAATTCTCTCACAAGGGAAGGGTCTGATAGCGTATATCTGAACGAGGAGAGGGAGTCATCCTATTAGATAGGAATAATCGCCACCCCTCAATTAGCATAAAATGTGTTTCATTTTTGCCAAGTCGTTACACCCAAGGAGTGGGGATTCTTGAAGTTACAATTGAACGGCGCATCACGAATTTAGGTTCTTTTGCGACCGCGGTGCCTCTGCCGGCAAGCAGCTCGGAGCGCAATGGGTAGTGACGATGCTTCATGGGAGGAAGGTCGGGGGTTCGATCCTCATGCACTGCTGCATTCCTGCTTTTTAAATGATTGGTTGAGATTTGAGGGATTCTGACGTCTATACCATTTTTAGATGTTTTCTGCGCACTTTCCAGCTGCATGCTGTGGTACTCAACAGGATGATGCATAAATATTCAACACCAGTGATACACAGGTACAAGGTGCATAAAGCAGCACTGGACACAATGGGCAGGGTATAAATGCTGCAGGCTACTCTCAGTCTGTTTGCATACATCGGCCAATGACCTCGGGTAAAACCATCCTGCTCGGATTTTCAAAGGAGACCATGATGTCAGGTCACATGTGGTTAAAACGAGAAAGTCTGTGGATCCCGGAATTTGACCTAAACGGCATCAATACACTCTTTCTCTCATCGCAAAGTCGCCGATGCTCGAGTAGTGATCCACTTGCTCACGCTGAAGTGTGGTCCACCTTTAGATATGGTCCACCTTTAGATTTAGATTAGACAGCCTTCATGGGAATGACACCAACCTGACCGAACGGATGGCTAGCATACCCAAGGACTTCGAAGCACGTCAACTTGAAGTTAACGAAGACGAACGGCTGGAAGTGGTGGAAAACCAGAAGAAGGTTGGGAACAGCAAAATGAACTGATAGACGTGGAAAGGCTGGCAAGCAGTGGGCATATGATAACGTTTTCGGCTGGAACTCTTGTTTCAGAGGAAAGGGAACGTCTTCAATTGGATTTCGCCTATGGAGCCGATCTCATTTGTCTATATATGGAAGCAAACTGTGAGGAGCCAGTAGCCTTTATGCGCTGCTCGTATTGTGACCAGTGATTATGTTCCATGTACTTTGTGTCTGTGTATCACTGAAGTTAAACGTTCATACATCGTTATGTTAAACAGCTTTCCAATTGAGTTTTGGTTAAAAAACCGGTCAGTAATAAACAAGTGGCAACAAAGTTGCTCTCACGACATACATCTGGAAGCACTGCACAGCAAACATCTAAAATGGTGCAGATGTCAGAATCGCTCAAATCAAACAATAAGTTGAAATGAAGATGGAGCAGCGCAGAAAAGTCGAACCCTCTTCCTCCCTCTCATGGAGCAACGTCGCTATCCACTGCGATACGAGCCGCTTCCCGCCGGCGGCATTGCGGGCGTAGAAGACTCCCGAACTCGTGGGGCTCCGATTCCACTGTAACCTCAAAGATCCCCTACTCCTCGGGCTTATCGATTTGGCAAAAAAGAAACACATTTTTATACTAATTGAGGAGTGGCGATTATTCCTATATACGTGGTGCGCCAAAATTATGGCGACAGCACATGCACGAACAATTTGACCTCCTATTCTGAGCGTCTGCTTTTTTCTGTGCTTTTATTGTTTCTACTGCACCAACTTGTTTATGGTTATCTCAATCAAGCATAAAAATAAGTTGTTTTTCAAGATTGTGAAACGTCCTTGCCACCGTGCTTCAATCATTGAACATTACCGTCAAGGCTTCTCGGCACGTCTTGGACTTCATCGAAGTGTTCTATATAGATCCATCAGACACTACGAAGACCTGTGAACCAAGGATGATAGATACGGACGAGGGAGACACGTTTATGTGGCAACTACGGAAGATATTGTGACGATATGCGAACGAATTCTCAGTGCCCGGCGCGCTCGGTCCGCCGGATGTCGCTAGAAATGGAGAACAGGGAGATCTATTTGAACCTTCTGAATGGCAAACTGTTACCCTGGGCTAGTGTCTCACTTTGAAAACCGCTCCTGAACCTTCCAACAGGATGGAGCTCCAGCTCACAGGACATGAATGATGCAGGACTGATGCAAAGGCAACTACCCGGCCTCCATCAGCCTCCATGAGTGGCCAGCCAACTCTCCGGATTTCAATTCGACGGATTAAACCGTCTGGGCAGTTCTGGAAGCCGAAGCTTGCCGGAAACCTCACCGCTCCGGGGATTCTTTTAAGGAAGCTCTGCAGAAGGCGTGGGATGAGCTCAATGCGCCATACCTGCGTGCCGCCGTCGATGCCTTCCTGAAGCGTCTCAAAGCCTGTATCGACGCCGATGGAGAGATATTCGAATCTCAATGTTGTGTATAGCTCACAATAGACTAATAAGCATTGTTTCACCGTTGGTTTTCGAGTGCTGCATTTTCGCTTTCGGCATTTTGAATAACTTGTCGCCATAATTTTGGCGCACCCTGTATATGGTGGAATGACTCTCTCCATTCAGACATACGCTTCAGACCCTTCCCTTTTCAGAGCACGAGAAATTTCTTGCGGGGCGTTTCGGAATCGTTTCATTATTGTCTTTTACAAGACTTCGCTGTGCATTACCAACTCACTATTAAGTTGGTATTGGCTCTTTGGGGTCCTAAAGCTGTTTTTTGTTTGTTATGGAAGCTTTGTTGAGGGCTCCCCTCGTAAGGCAGCCAAATACGACATCTTTTACGTAGCGCTGGTGTGTTCTACTCCATTGGTGAAATAAGCTAGGCAAGATATAATGTGACTGGGCATTCATGCGACTTGCTAGCAGGGCATATAAACACTTAATTCAAGGTGAGGCGCTCCAAGCTGCTTTGCGCGCTCGTTACTTCAATTGGACAAGGAAATAAACGCAGAGTTACTGATGTGTTCCGTTTTTAAGAGGTCTTTAAGAGTGTATCCGAATCGGATATCCGAAATCCGGCTCGGCCGAAAATGGCGTTGTCTGAATCATACGAAGATCCGGGGTTTCTAAAATTGCCATCATCTGAATCATCCGAAGAACCGGGGTTTGAAAAAATGGCCTATCCGAATCATTCGATTATCTGGAAAATCGGTGTCGGATCCAATGTCTAATCCCCAACCGTTAAAGGGGACACGTACCCGCTGCAGCTGAGATCGCGATCCTCTCAAGGATCTCAAGGATAGTGGTTGTTTTAGTTTAGGTCCTGCGTTGTGTTTGCTGTCTGCAAAGAGAGTGCTTGTGCTAAGGTGTTTATTATCGAACACTCAAATGGAGCATTGGCGTACTGGGGGCGGCATCGCCCAAGAAGGGGTGGAGGCGAAGAGTTGAGAGATCCATCATCGCAGAAGGCGATACTCCGGCCAGACCGATGATGTCGAATAAAAAAACGCGTGCGTGGTGTAGAAGGGTGGTTGAGTGGTAGTAGTCTGTAATTAATAAAAATAAATTAGAAGTTATAGGCTTTACCTTTAATAAAAATATTTATTCATAATGTAATAGAAAATATATGTTTATAGTGTAATATATGTTTATAGTAAATTTTATTTTTATTATATAATAATATAATATAATTTTACAATAATATAATATTATATTTACAATAATATAATATCTTTTATAATAATAGTTCCTGCTTTCTAAGAAACCGACCAATATTTCCTCTTCTTAGCATTATGGTTGGGGGCCGTGTTTCTAGTTGGACACAGCAGGAAATTATTGGGTAACTTACAGTTTTGTCAAGTTACACCACGGTCTCCTTCGTGTTCTGCCGTCATGCAGCGACAGCAGTGGCCCAGCTTGGACGTCTGGACTGCTCTGGCGATCGCGTCTCGATAGCTCGACCATAGCGTTGAGATAAGTCCAACCGTCTGAACCTCCATACTGCAAAGCACGGATGAAGTCTTTGGGGCTGATTGCTTCGGAAGTACATTTAACGCCGATTCGCCGATGCGATCAACGCGAGAACGGCTCGTCATCGTCGACGAGCTGGAGTCGGGCACTTCACCTCGTCGAGGGCTTTATAGAAATCGGAATTGCAGCAGAACGTTGCGTATGCCTATTTAGGTCACCGAGAGCTATATAATACATACTGCCGTGATGACGACGTCATGTTCGTACTCTGCTCTTGTGCTCCATTGCTACAATTGAGAGTGCCCGTTGCCTCTGGCACCATTCCCATACGTTCCTATCTTCTCACCTTTGCAAACGCTTGGCATCTTCGCGTCTACAAAACAGCTTCCGTGTCGCTCTTGGTTCGCTATCGCCACACAGATCAACTATCCACTAACATCTTCGTAGTCATCGTTTCGAGCTACCTTATCATCAATGACTGAGACACGAGCGTTAGTGCTTAACTCCAATCTGGTGTTCCTTATTCATATCTCGATTTCGAGATCCGTGTTGTGCTACTCAGTAAATTGTCTGTTCACTAGAGTCATCCGTATTTCGAGGTCTTTTCCTCGTTTGCTCTCAAGATTTTATAATTAAAACTTACAAAAAAACCTAACTTAGAACTAGGAGCGGTGCTTCCTCAGGAGGTGAACAGCTACATGCCGTTTACTTCGCATTAAAAAGATTAGGCGTAGGCGGTACAGTGCGACTGATGCGGTAGCGTTAGCAAATATTTTTACGGTATGGAGGTTTCATATGTTCATCTTGGACTCCCGTATCAACAGATCATGATTGCTTCACGGCTGTGTTCATGAAAAACCATGTTCCGGCGCGTCTCCTAAGATGGTCGCTGAAGGTCCAAAGATGCAACCTGGGGATAAAATTTTTGAAGGGAAAAACTAACGTAATCCCAGACGCGTTAAAAAGAGGTACGGCAGGCTGGTCAGTAATGAATAGGAAACAGGAGTCGACGGAGCCGTAGTGAAAGATGTACACGCTAAAGCAGAAACGAAGTGGATGTGCGAGATCAAGAACGATGGGGTATTTGCTATGATTATAGAGGCAGTAAGCGGAGGCGAAACTGATCATGCAAAAATGTGTGCAGGATAGAAAACTTCGGTTAGAGTAGTCGATTTGTGAATGAAGACGGTGAATTAAAAATGTGGTTGAGCGTCAGTAGTTTAGTATACGTTGTACCAAAGGAGGTAAGAGGTCAGATTTTTGAAGAAGCCCATTCAGGATTACTTGCGGATCGTTTTAGTTTTGATAAGCTGTATAGCAGACTTAAAATGCAGATTTTCTGGCACGGAATGATTCAGGACACAAGAAAGTGGAGCTGTGAACGTCAACAGTGCTTCTTGCACAATATCAAGGTGACCTCTCAAGCCGATAGTTGAGTGTGAGCCCTATCAGCTCGTCAAAGTACACATTCTTGAGCTCGGTTCGAGAACAAGAGGAAATCGTTACTCCGTAAAGATCATAAATGATTTTTCAATTATGCAGCTGCGTATCTAAATAATAGGTGATAAATCTGCTGAGACCGTGGTAAATGTGGTTTTCAGGAAGAGGATAGACCGAAACATTCCATCCTTCATGATACCTTTCGGCGGCCTGACGCGGTACACGACGGATAAAAGTATGATTACAAGGCGCAAAAGCATGAAGCAGAATCACACGGATCACTTCAGGAGCACCACTTCAAACGCTTCAATGATGAAGCCGTACGAGGGGTCCAGGACGAAGTGATGCAAAATGCGGTTGGCAACCGACCCAAAAATAATGGTCTCACTGGCTTCATGGCAGACGAGGAGCATCAGCCTCGGAGAGGACAGTCAGAGAGGCGATGCTCTAACGAAAATGGTGACTCATTCGATCGTGTGCTGTCCAATGAAAGTGGTCATCGTTTCGCACCTGGGTACTATTATGGCTGATAGATTCAAAACTGGAGGAGAACAAAACGAATGAAGCTTGGAGCACGCTTGAAATTGCGCTGGAGCCCATCGTTGACGGCAACCAGGTGGTTAAGACCGCGAGTTCAATCACCGAAGAATGCAGGCTGTATATCAGGGCAAGGAGCGAACAGTTCTCCAGGAGTCGTATAGGGCTGGAGTTCCTAAGTATGTTTACGAGGCCGCTAGAGGAAAGCCGTAGGACTCTTCTTCCAGACTACAGATTCCTGACAGCAAGGGCGATGTCTCCAGATAAAGAGCATATTAGCTAAGGGTCTTCGACCGCCGTTTCAAAGGGGCGCACTACAGGCGCACGGGACCTGCTGAGAGAGTTATTCTGTGCCTAGCGTGGAGAAACCAGGGGTACCGAACAGATTACATTAGATTCACAATCCGCAAGATGAGGTGAGATGAGCGTCTTCGACGGTTTTTCGAACCAGTGAGGGCAAGCCGGCCGTTCTGGAGCCTCGCTCTCGCGATCTGGTTACCAGTATGTGTTGTGACCCGCATTTTCGCATTGTGCTCTAGCGGTTTTTTTATCTTACGACTAGTGTTTGCCCAGTTATTATGTTTTCTTGATAAGCTAACGACCGAGATTGTTAGCGGCTTTATTCCGGCTGACGTTGCAGTTTTGTCTTCTTCGGAGCCTGAAAAAGTCGGAAATGTTCACAACGCCATTCGTCCAAACATCATTCCATCCTACAGAATAATCTTGGAGAAAATAGAGACAAGATCAGAGATGGGGTTTGACCGTTGGACGACTGACCTAACAGGTGCTTGCCGTGGTGGACACCTTTCCCCGCTAGCTTGAAGTAACGTGGTTGAATGAGCTTTCGCCTGGGACCACCCGACACCACCCGATTAGTGTTTGCATTCGTGATCTCGTGTTAGTAAAATTATTATTTTTGATATCCGTGTACTGTTATCCGATGTGTCCGTTATATATCTAGAGACAGTGAGAGCCCGCTTAGACCACATCCGCCTCCTGGGTAGTTCCCTTTCTGTATAAATCGGCTTTTTGTCCCTAACAAAAGGAAGACGTGTACCTTTCTGAAAGCGGGATTTTTCTGACAAGTGCTTAAACTAAAACTCTCGAAACTTAAGTTCACTGCGTTATAGAAATTGGTGGACTAGAAAGTATAATGACTTATATAATGACTTGAGAACAATGAATTTTTTCAAGTAACAAGAAAAGGAAGTTCTTCAAGAAAAGGAATTTCAAAACGTGATGGGTTGATATTAAGTATTGACCAACTCCTTCATCTTCTGCCGTACTTTATTTAAAAACTTGAATATGGTGCAACAACGCTCTTATTCTCCACTGAGAAAGAGGGAGAAAACGAAAATCGTGGGGCACTGGACGTTGTAGATAGTTATGGGGACAGCAAGCAATAAGGTTCAACAATTTTGTCTGTTAAGGTGCATGGTGCATGGAATCACGATCGATCTGTCAAGGTTATTTTCTACAGTTTTTACAAGAATATATGCCTCTACATAATTGAGTTGTGGTAAGCCGTCTTAGTATTACAATAAGCTGTATGTACATTTAATTGATTCTTTTCTTTGTTTAACACGAAAGGCAATTTCAATTAGGTTTGCTTTCTTCTCTTCATGGTCCGGTCAAACGTTATTTGAGCGTTGGACGATTGGAATGTTCAATGTGTTTTTCACTTCATGGCCACCAATAATAATGGGATTATTTGATCGTCCTCTTGACGCAGAACATATGATGAAATTTCCTTCACTTTACGAAAATTTTCAAGATCACTTTTCGCTGAAGGTAAGTTATGAACTAAACACTGAATTTTACTGTCACAATTTAACGACAATCAAATGAAACATTTGCAGCGCTTTTTCCTTTGGGTCGGCATGGCAATTTTTCATTCGCTGTCGCTGTTCTTTCTTTCCTTCGGATACCTTGATTCTCAGATTTTTTGGAGGAATGGTATGACCGACAGCTGGCTCATGTTGGGAAACAGTACATACACGGTACGATAACAATAGGGTAGGGCAACTTTTATAGCAGTGAATTTCCTCACATACTGTATAATCTTCAGTTTGTCGTCATAACAGTGTGCCTTAAAGCATTGATTGCATGTGACTCATGGACATGGCCAATGGTGGCTGCATGCTTTGGTTCCATCGTGCTATGGTTGCTAGCTCTCACGTTATACGCAGCGGTTAGGATGCACACCTTGCCGTTTGTAGAACAGCATTAGCACATCCCTGCTTAGGTATTTCCAAGCATTACGATTCGTATGGGGAGTGATATGGCTGGAATGGCGTGGATCATGATGTCGTCATCGCTGTTTTGGCTAGCGTTAGTGCTTATCCCCACTGCTACCTTACTCTGGGATCTCCTTATTGGAGGGTGCGTTGGTTTATAATTTTTTAAATGAAGTTTTCATTTCATGCGAACCACAAAAAAACGATAAAGGGCCATGCCCCGAAGCTAAAACTTTTGGACCTCCAGGCTTAGACGGTGAAGTCTAGGTACTAAAATTAAAATTTTGAAAAATTTCGTTCAAATTTCCACCAGCAAATATTTTTTCGACTTTTTTAAAATGCGGTGCGCTAAATCCTGTTTTCATTTAGCGACTTCAGTAAAGCCAAGAAAGACGGACCGTGTTATCTAGCTTTCCACCGTAGGAACAGTTCTATATCACGATAACAAATGACAATAGTTCGTCTAGCATGAACAACCCCAAGAACGAGCAACACCAGAAAAGCCAAACAAGAACAACAAGTTTTTTTTGAGGAGACAATTTCCTCACAACGGAAGAGACAAAACTTAAAAGATTAAGAAACGTCTTCAGAACTACTATGCAACAACAAATATGTGCATTACTTAGGGTAGACCGATGGCACACTTTTAGAACAGGAGTGCTGCAAAATTTGGCAGTGTCTTCGAAAACAATCCGTAATTTTTCTTTCTCCGGAAAAGACTGATGGTGAGACCAAAGTCCTTTCCCCTTCCAGCAGTTCCCGTGGAGATGAACAGAATCGCTTCCCGCTCAGAAGTAAATGCTTCTACCTAAACAAGAGTATTACACCGAGAAACTTTCAGCCAGTGAAGCCTGGACGTGAATTCGGGGGGGGGGGGGTAGACATATGTTGATATGCCATCGTTTTGGGCTCGTGTAGCGCAGCCGGAAGAAGTACAGGCTGTCGGTCGCGTGCAGCCGATCGATACCAAGTACCTGGTTCGGATTTCTCGCCCACGACAACAAGCCTTTTATTCCTTCGAGGTCAGTGAATTGGTTCCAGACTTTTCTGGGAAGGACAAAACACTGACATGTAAACTGATAACAAGTGTGAAGCGCTGACTAAAAGAGTGATTTTATAGTCAAATTCGTATTCAAGTCTCCTGCACGACATCCCGTAGAAGTAGAATGAGTGGTGCATCCCAAAAGAAATTGAGTTTGGAGTAAAGGATACTCTCATCTGCATGCGAATTCCGTCTCTAAGGCGTACAGTTTAGTGTTCAGTTGTTGTTCCGACCAACCACGAGACGGAGCACATGCCTTGAGAGCTCCCCAGGAAGGATATATGGGATATTACCAGGCTGTCCAATAATTCCTGTCCGAAAATTTTCAAAATTCTATAATTTTCCTTAGAAGTGCTATAATATCAGGCAAGTGTGAAAACCTTCTAGAAGATTCTCCAGAGTTCCACGCTAGGGGTAGATAAGGCGCAGTCGCCGCGTCTAGCTACCAGTACAAGCCAAAATGGAGCAAGGTCGAATTCGTACGTTCGTGTACTACGAGTGGCTGCTGGGCAACGACACGGGCACCGCGGTCGCCAACATCTGCAGAGCGTGCAAGGAGGATGCAGTGTCCCAACGCACAGTCAGACGCTGGTTCAATCGTTTCGAGAGCGGCGACACGAGCCTCGAGGACAGAGAGCACAGCGGGAGGCCTTCTGCGGTCGATGATGACGAAGTCCGTCGCTGTATCAAGGAGAAGCCGGAAGCCACCACCCGTGAACTGGCGACGACGCTCGGCTGCAGCAAGTCCACCATCCACAATCGACTCAACCTACTCGGGTACCACAAAGTTCCGGCCCGTTGGATCCCCCACCGTCCCCGACGGGCCTCGGTCCACCTGCTGCACGACAACGCGCGCCCCCACGTGGCGAAGGAGACCCAGCAGAAGTTGGCGACGCTCGGCTGGGAGACGGTTGCCCATCCGCCGTATTCCCCGGTCCTCGCCCCCTCCGACTACTACTTGTTCCGCCCGCTGAAGCACCATTTGGCCGGAAGAAAATTCACCAACTACGACAACCTCAAATCCGACATCGCGGACTTCTTCGAGTCGCAGCCCCCGGAGTTCTGGGCGAAGGGCATCAGTGACTTGCCCAATCGGTGGGCCACTGTTGTGGATAACTGTGGTGATTATATTGTTGATTAGACTTGTTTCTCAATAAAGTTGAAAAAATTTTAAAAAATGGTGAAATTTTCGGACAAGAATTATTGGACAGCCTGGTAATATTGTATAGTACTGCTGGCGCTGCTGGTAATGCTTGGCGCACCCCCATTCTAGTGTTTAGCACTATCAAAATCTATGTTGCGGTATCTAGAGAGACTATCCACTATATGAAAAACAGACTTCTGTAGCCCTACTTGCTTCAAGAGCTCGCAAAGAATTCATGTGAATTAATTTTACTCGAACAGCTTAATGTCTTAAGTTTTGTTGAAGTTTTTCACAGAATTTGGCCGTATTCATTAAAAGGGCGAGATTTCTTTATTCTGTTGGCTAGGGAAGTCCGCCTTAACAGAATTGCATTGCATTTTACCAGGCTGAAGATATTGGAGGCTTTGTTTCAGGATTTTCACCATCATTTCTCCATCACCACGACAGATAATTTTGATGCAGTTAAAAGGCTTACCTACATCAGAACAGGAATGGGTTTCAAGGTGGGACTACTTCTGAGAGTGTTATTTGTTAAGGGGATCCCCTTCATCTTGTAATCTTGTTATGAACTCTAATTTGTCATCATAATCGTGCGCCGTAATAATCGTCGCAAACTTATGGAGCAAACGGATAAACAATGAAAGACGAGAATGTGCTATGATGGAACATCGTGTCATCACCACGAACACCATCGAATAAAAAAAGCAGCGTAGTCGATGAGTGCATGGAGTGATTTCTACATGAGAGCAGTCAAAATTTAACATCAGCCAAATTTTTTGTATTCTAAAAAGACGCACTTCTTACACTTTAAAATGGTTGAAAAATAAATTATAAAAAAGGAAAAAATAATAAAAATAAAAAACCATTTTATCATGAAACTTATGATTTTATGCTATTTTTTGAATTCTTGTTATTTGATTTTTGAGACAATAACTTTTTACACAGCTCTGAATTCTGGTTACCGACCAATTGTGCCATTCTCAAAGAAAACAAATTTTCCCAATCTCCGATTGCGAGGATGTAATGACTAGTAGCAGCTGCATTGAACCGATTGTTGGAATGCTCCTATAGCTTGATTTTCCCAATCGGGTGGTCTCGTTCTTGTGTGGATCATTGCCAGCAGTGGCTGGAAACTGCACCCTTGCAAGCAGTCGTAAGTTTCATCGAACTTGTTAGGCATGAATTAACCTCCTATTTCTGGTCCCCTAATATAATACCATCCTATTGTACAAAGTCTCAAGTAATCTGAAGTCGAGTCATTCTCCTAATGAAAAGACGGAATTTTGTAGAGATGTTGTGTGTTTAGTTATGTAATGCTCAAAATGCCGTTATAACTTGCAATAACACGCAACTGCGACTGAAGATTCTTCAGATAACTTTCAAGTCGCTTAGTTTCTTTCTCCTTTTCAGTGTAGACTGACAGTTCCTAACAAGGGAAGCCCATGAACTTCCCCCAAACATTTTCAACGTGACCTATATGGTCTTGTAGATCATCGGACGAAGATCACAGAACGGTGCTTCGTTTTTGCTACGGTCAAAAAAATGGAACCGCTTCATGGCGGGTTTATAGGGCAAAACTGACAGCTGGATTGGCCTTGTCGTGCTCTGAACTAAAGCTACAAAAGGTATGAGCTCAAATTAAAATATGATTATAGTGATTTCCTACGTTTCCGAAGCTGCATTGTACATTCAAGTTACTCATTCGCCGCCACTTGTGACAGCGACTGGATGGCCGAGTGATAGCGAGGCGGACTTGCGGGAGGGGGTCGAGGGTTCGATTCCGTTGGTGGGGTTTCTGCGTCTCTAGGTGGACTGCTAGCGCTTTTGCAAATGAACATTACATTTTGGCTTCGGTAGGGTACTTTCTTCGCGTTCTATGCCTGCTTTCACCTGTTGTCAGATGTAGAAGAAGATGGAGCGATATCGCGCATCCATTAAACGATGCTTGTCTCGCTGAGGAAGGTTCCGTTAGATGCTATTCCCACATGACCTCTTTGGTATGCCCTCAATCACTTTTGGAAGTGTTTCTCACTGTCACCTCACTGTCATTCGTGAACGAGATCGACAGGCATTGATTCGATCCACCAGCAAGACAAGCTCATTGCTCTTCGGATTTCCTCATAGACTGCTTCGTATTCTTCTCGTAACTTTCACTATTTCAGCTAACTGTTCACAAGTACTGCATATTTTATCCAACTCGTGTGATTGGTCGCCTTGCTGTGTGTTTCTTCCCCATCATTCTCTTACACACTTGCGGGAGACGGGTCTGGGCATGCTGGTAGGAGCACTTGCAGTCACTCCCTACTGTAAAGGTCGAGAAAAATTTTGTTCAAAATTTATCTTTAGGGTTATTCGGGATGCAGAGTACCAATTTGGCAACGAATTTTGGTAAAACGATAGACTACAGAAGGATGGATATGTGTAGGTTAAAGGAGTATACGCAGAATCACCGGCACTGCTGCCATTAACGACTCCAAAGGTCGAGGAGAGGTCGAAAGAAAATTTTTCGCTCAAACACCAACAACAACACAACACAACACGTCAGGTTACGGTAAATATGGGTGACTAAGGCTGTGCACGTTAGTGGGATCGCTTCCTTCTCCAATGTGGTCAGACTTATTTTACAACCTTCGACTTCAACCTTTGATGGAAAGTAGTGCAAGCAAAGTGATAATTTAGAAAAAAGTGACAGATTCGTGGTCAGCAGCAGAAATAGTTTCCGACAAGGCCATTCCAGGTGTCACTTATGCCTTATCAACCCGCTCTGGATGATACCATTTTTGCCATTTCTGGACCACCCAGTGGCCAATGGAAATGGCAAAAATGATATCACTGAAAAAACACAGCAAAAACGAAGCACATTTCTGTGATCCTCGTTCGATGCCCTACAAGACCATATAGGTCTCGTTGAGAATCTTTGGGGAATTTATGGGCTTCCTTTGTAAGTTGAATTCTTTACTGAGTACTTTTCTAGCACAAGTGCATCACAACAGCGGATATCGCGCGAAAATTTTTGTTCGGCTAACATGTCTCTAACTGAGAATCGCGACAGCACAAGGATGGAGGCGGCAGGCCTGTCGTGTGTCAGCAGGTCGGCGCTATCTGTTGAAGAAGACACAAGTAGCCACTCATGACAAGGTGTGTTTAGCTAATTTCGCCTGCTAGTTTTTTTTGGGAGGGTCGGCAGCATACATTTCTCATAGCACTGCATCGCCGCTCAACGTAGGTTACGCGAGCCTGGGATCTCCACATCCCTGGATAACGCAGATAAGGGTGACTTTCATCAGATATTCAGATTCTTCATTCAGTACCGATTCTGTCACCTTTTCAGTTAAGACATTTTTGAAGCATACTGTGGATTACATCTCGTGCAATGCTCTCGACTAAACCTTTAGCTATCACACCCTTCGGTTATGCGTTAGTCTGAAGCCAAGTAATATGATCGCGCATGGAGTACGACTGCAACGTGTTGCACAGATAGTGACACTCTGAGCCATAGCTTGCGGGCAACCACGCCACATTTCTCCATCGGCAGGTTTTTTACAGACCATGCACGATCCATCATGATTAGGAACTGATCATTAGAAATTTCGCGTACGTATGCTGCCGATAAAGTCACCTTCATTCCCTCAAAGTGTATGTAGCCAAAGATTATGACTGGAAGGAAAATTACAGTCTTTTATTTGTTTTGCGCGGGAGTGATGAAGCGTTGTTAGAGCGATATTCCGTTTTGCAGAGAAAAGGAAAGGTCCTCAGCAGCAGTGTTGTGTGCCAGTCATACATGAAACAGGACGAGGTCAATCATCAAAAATTTGAACTTCATAACACATTCTTTATCACCACATTATCATAGACTGTAATTGTTGTTCATTATATCAAATGAAAATGAATTTATGCTCATTTTCACTGTTATCGTTATCATCAAGATAATAAATATGGCAAGATAACAGATCCGCTGTCCCATTGAAAGATTGTTCACAACGGCGCCGTTAAGAAATGTGTAATGTATTAGGCTGTAGAGACAGTTCCCGCCACTCACTTTCGCGTTCCGCTAAATTTTCGAAAAGGCCTTTTGGCCTCAATACATTTGTGAAGTCGCTGACTACGGTCGCACACTGATCCACAACATCTATGACAAGGTTCGTTGTCGAATTCGCTGCAATTCTGAGGTGCCCATGAACAAGATGGCGACGTGCCATTTTAGCAAAACAGGATTTTTCTTCATCAAAACTGTGCACCTGAGCATTCCGCCAAATCCACGAGTGCCGTTTGCGAGACGCTCTTTCCAGGCATTTGGAGCAAAGACATCTGGCCATCCAACTCGTCTGATCTCCACCGGATGGATTATTCGGTGTGCTCTGGAGCAGAAGATCTCTACCTCAAAGATACGCCCCTGTGGAGCAACTAAAAGCGGCGTTTGTCGATCCTGGGGCGAGATTACAGTGGATCAGTGTGCCACCATCGTCAGCGACTTCCCGAAGCGATTGCGAAAATGTATTGAAGCCAAAGGAGGCAATTTTGAGCACTCCTTGTAAACATTTCAATTGTATTCTGCTGTTATTGGTCTAATGAAGTTGCTGTCATTTTTGTTTATAATTCTGTTTCGCTTATGTAGCTTTTCGTACTGCTGAAATACTTTGAACAATTGCCCGAAATTTTCAACCACCTGCAGATGTGGCACATGGACAACGCATTAACTTAGCAGCCACTAGCCAGAGGTGCGCCAGGATGCGCGCATGAACTTGGCTGTACGGCGGAATTTTTCTTGGCTCGAGAACCTGGTCAAGGCGACGAGAATTATTTGACAACTTGAGATATTTCATGGGGTAACTCCTAACTGATTTGACTCTTTCAAGCTCTGAAGACGACCCGGCTGAAACGTGAGGCAATAAAACCGCATTGCAAACTTGCGACGAGCTTAGCAGATCTGTAAGAAGATTACTAAGGATATTCAGATGACGATGCTGGACGATTCTGTGTTGTGGATGTGGATAGTAGTATTCGTCCAAGCTGTTATATATAAATAACAAAGAAAGCGCATACACATACACCCAGACATAGACAACTAATAAATTAATCTCCCGACATCATCTCGCTTGTGAACTGGAGGCCGTACATGCATCACGCAGGTCACAATTTGCATAATCTCATCAGCCTCGCTGTCTCTCCTTGGGTTAACGGTGTACATCCTTCAAAAGATTGAGCAGAGGACTTTGGTCTGCTAACTAACTATGAAAGTACGTGCTAACCATAAGATGTGTCTGATTTTTTGGCAACGAAACCTTTGGTGGTGCAGCGCAACCGGAGGAGGAGCCAGCTGCCGCCGTTGTCAGAGAAGGATAGAATGCTGACATGCTCATCGGACTGCCACCGTAGGTCATTGTATGGCCAAACACGCATTGAAATCGCCTCCACGACGTCCCGTAGAAGCAGAATGCGTAGCGCATCCTCAGAGGTTAGGTAACACCATCCTTAATATTTCAAGACCTTTGGTATACTCCCGCCGTGTCGATACAGATTTTTAGGGTGGCGGCCATGCGCGCCGCGCTGCGTCACCGAAATTCTACAGGGGGGATAATTTTGCAAATGTTTCTTTCTTTTTGAAATTTCTGCAACCTACCATTAGTGTGTTCAAATAATTTTGGCTATGTTTTCCATCAGCCTCCGTGTTTATAATTCACGTTTTCAATTTTTTCCACGTTGAATAATATACAGCTGCTCTCCTCATGCGCACATTTATTGTTTCACCATTCATAATTAGTCAGTTATTCAGTGTGCATTTCTACTTGAATACATGGGATGTTCACCTTAACACGTTGACGACCGTGTGAACTGATGTCGATTCAGATCTTTCCGAGGAGCTTTTTTGCGCTGTGTGTGCTTCATCTTTAGAGACTGTTGTAAAACACTTGGTCCACAAAAACAAGGTTCGGTTACTGATTTATATTCAGTTTCTCGTCAAGTAATGACTACAAAAACAATTAGTCATTGAAAAATAATCGATCGGCCTACCGGAGTCGAACACATCGTCATGTAAGCCGGACTCCGTCGCAAAGTTCCACAGATTATGGGCTTTAAAATCGCTCCTCCAAGCTTCCTTATCCTCAAATTCTGCTTCGGAGTTTATTACTTCACTTTCTGAACCATCGCTGTCGTCAGTTGGTAGTACAAGGATATCGTCCTCAGCATCAACATCGTCCTTGACCACCTCGTCATCCTCATAATCGCTTTCCACCAAAAGGCCAATTTTGCGGTCGGTAGGACCGTACGACATGATGTCATGCCACGCTGCCGGCGTCACAAAGAATCGGTTGGTCCCACACGCTAGACACAAGGCGCGGTCGTCAACGTATTAGCCATTATATTAAGTTATCCCATAAGTCCTTGCCGTTTTTTTCAACGATTCATTGCAGATTTCGCCGGCGGTCTCTTGCATAGCGCTGGATAGCTTCCGAAAGAAAATCATTTGCTCTATCAGAGCATGTATTGCATTTCTTTCTTCATCATGAATTTTCAATTTTTAGGTCGTTGAAGTGAAAAGTGAAAAAGTGAAAAAATAGCCATTTGAGCACTTGTTCTCTCCGCTTAGGTTTGTAATTTTTTACGCAGTTTTTTATAGAATTTGGAAAACAAACTTGTTCTCTCCGCTTAGATTTGCAGTTTTTTGCGCATTTTTTATAGCATTTGGATTCTGTACTACAAGAATATGTGTTGATCCTATTTTTTCACTTGTCCTTTATTGATTTTGAGGCCATCAAATTGGGACGTCCGAAGGGGAGGGTTATTTTTGCCGACAGCTCCTGCTTGTAACTTTTTGGGTTGGTGTTATATGTCATTCGAGAGAGGCTTTCTTGCTCTATAAGAATGTGTCGCGTTTATTGATTTCTTTTGAATATCAAAGAAATGCCAAAAAGAGAAAAATCGTCTTCACTAACAACTCCTCCTTATTCAGCCTGTCTTGCTAAGTTCTATATGACACTTGAGAGTGGGAGTCTTGCTCTACCACGGCATATGATTTGTTCTTCGGTCATTTAAATTTTTGCCAATTTTCAAGTCATCAAAATGGAGTGCTAGGTCGACAAGGATGAGCACTTTTGACACCTTCTCCTCTTTGCTTTCAACCAGGGTCCTAGTGCGGCTAAGGCGCTGGAACATTGGTTGACCGTACAAACACTACTTTCATCGCCAGTTACAATTCTGTGCAAAAATCGTTGAATATGCTCGTTTGATGAATGATGACGGACAAGCAGCCGGCAGCAAATCGTCACTCCCTGGTTCCTGATGACGACAATGATGGTTCAGAAAGTGAAGTAATAAACTCCGAAGCAGAATTTGAGGATAAGGAAGCTTGGAAGAGCGATTTTTAAAGCCCATAATCGGTGGAACTTTGCGACGGAGTCCGGCTTACATGACGATGTGTTCGACTCCGGTAGGCCGATCGATTATTTTTCAATGACTAATTGTTTTTGTAGTCATTACTTGACGAGAAACTGAATATAAATCAGTAACCGAACCTTGTTTTTGTGGACCACGTGTTTTACAACAGTCTCTAAAGATGAAGCACAAACAACGCAAAAAAGCTCCTCGGAAAGATCTGAATCCAACTGGAAAAACAAATTACAAGGTGGCCTGACATCATGTCACACGGTCCCACGCGGCCGAAAGGGTGTTGCCTGACATCAGTTCACACGGTCGTCAACGTGTTAAGGTGAACATCCCATGTATTCAAGTAGAAATGCACACTGAATAACTGACTAATTATGAATGGTGAAACAATAAATGTGCGCATGAGGAGAGCAGCTGTATATTATTCAACGTGGAAAAAATTGAAAACGTGAATTATAAACACGGAGGCTGATGGAAAACATAGCCAAAATTGTTTGAACACACTAATGGTAGGTTGCAGAAATTTCAAAAAGAAAGAAACATTTGCAAAATTATCCCCCCTGTAGAATTTCGGTGATGCAGCGCGGCGCGCATGGCCGCCACCCTAAAAATCTGTATCGACACGGCGGGAGTATACCAAAGGTCTTGAAATATTAAGGATGGTGTTACCTAACCTCTGAGGATGCGCTACGCATTCTGCTTCTACGGGACGTCGTGGAGGCGATTTCAATGCGTGTTTGGCCATACAATGACCTACGGTGGCAGTCCGATGAGCATGTCAGCATTCTATCCTTCTCTGACAACGGCGGCAGCTGGCTCCTCCTCCGGTTGGGCTGCACCACCAAAGGTTTCGTTGCCAAAAAATCAGACACTTCTTATGGTTAGCACGTACTTTCATAGTTATTTAGCAGACCAAAGTCCTCTGCTCAATCTTTTGAAGGATGTACACCGTTAACCCAAGGAGAGACAGCGAGGCTGATGAGAAGCAGTAGGGTAGAGCTCATTGCATAAGGGGCCGCTCCGTCCCCATGGATGTTGTTGAGTGTGGGGCGCGGGTTGTCCGAGAATCGTTCTCGAAACAAAGGAAGCATGTGAAAATGGAAATCAAAGCGGCGTCGTGATACCTAGTGGCAATTGCTGCTATCTTACCCTTGACAACTGGTCCATGAACTTCGATATGAGCAAAACAACACTATAGATGCTCATGATATGGCGAAAGAAACCCACTTTAGGTAGCGATCATACGCACCAGATAAAATGGTAAGAAAAATAGGCAAACAAGAGTACATATGAGCAAAGAACCACATAATATTAGAGTATATGGGCAGAGAATAACATGACATCCAGATACGCGGAGAACAACGAAATAAGAGAACACGAAAATAAGGATGTCAACACCACTGCGCGATTAAAAAACTCAAAAGGAACTTACATGCGCGAAACCGAAACCACAAAGACAAGAAGAAGAGATACAAACTCTCCCCCCCCCCCCCTCCCCCCACCCCGAAAGAAGAAGGAGCACGGACCTGAACACGCGCACAGCATGGAGAGCCCCTCACCCCAACTTCCCCGGACACGCACAACCGCACAACCGCGCGCCAGCCAACGAACGAAGGCTGATAGCATTGACTAGGAAAGAGACCCTGAAAATCATGCACAGAGAAATAGCCCGGGGTAGGAGGAGAGCCCAGGAAGTGCCCACGGTCGAATGGGGCGTGGAATCCTTCAAAGGAGCCTTCAAAAGTTACCGTTGCACCATTGGTTCTTACAAACCTCCAGGGTCTCGTAAGATATAGGTAACTGGTTACCCAAAATGTTATCTATTGCAGCGCTCGCCTCCCTGACTCACGGCAGTAGAATTTCTTCACGGCGAACAAGAGTATTTCAAAAGGCGTTTCAAAGAGGTTTGAGTTAAGCTGAAACACGTTCTATGTTGACGACTTCCTACATTAATAATGCATACTTACATGTGTATTTTATTTCCACTGGATAAGTACTGTGGACAAATGAGCTGATAACGTGTTGGCGCAAGCAGAGTAGGCGCCGGATGTCCCGTGTGTTATCGGCTTATCGGATTCTTGGCTCTTGGTTCCAGTTCCTTCTAGAAAACCAACCTTAGATCTTTCTAGGGGTAGCGAGTTGGTGTCGCTTTTGTGGGAAAACAACATTGCATTGGCTTATCCGTCGGTTGTTCCCCGTAAGTCATAATATAGATTCTTTTTCCCCTCTACGAAGGAACGCATGGAGCATCGCAAAGGTTAAACTAACACCGTATTTTAAGGGCTTCTCAACGACTTCGCCGTAGTAATAACTTCTCTTCATCAATTGTAGCTGCCATATGTGTCATAGTTTTCGCATAAAGGACACCTAAACTACGTCGGGTGGGGCAAGTTAGAAAGGGTCAAGAAGAGAGGTTGCTGCTCTGGAGATATCGATTACTTCTCGGAAAAAATTATCCCCACCAGCTAGGAATTTACATGTAATTGCTTCGCTAACACAGTGAAGCTGAAAAATCCAACATTTTTGAATGCTATGAAATATAGAGAGAATCATCATTTTATTATAACCGGGAAAGAATACTGTAATGTTTATAGAGACTAAAAAACAAAACATTCATCGACTGCTCTCCAGCGACCTCGACAACCCCCATGCTGAAGCTCAAATGACAAAAACCCGATAATTCGATCGGTACCGATCGATGGCTAAAAACGAATTTCGGATTCGTGTTACACACACACAACTCCTTTTATATATAGCAGGATCCTTTACCGTAAGTAAATCGTTGAACTGAACGTTAATAACTAAAAAGTGAAAAAATTTGAGCCGTCTTTTCGACTTCCATTATCTCTGGCTCTTCCATAGTTTTGCTACATGTCATGTAAAGCACGGAGTCTAGTGTATACGACACATCATTTAATCGGAGATTCAATGTTCACTTTACCGGCGACATGATATCACCACTCACCACATATATAAAAGAGTTTGTCCGTCGAGTGATCTAACCTAACTGAGGTACGCCGCATCATCCACAGCGAGAGCGGTCGAGTGATCTAACCTAGGTGAGGTACGCCGCATCATTCACAGCGAGAGCGGTCGAATGATCTAACCTAAGTGGGACACGCTGCATCACTCACAGCGACGGCAGTCATAACAAGGGTCTGAATTCAGGGGAATGACTACAGAGGAGCAACCTAAGAGACAAAACTACTGAGCAACAGAAACCAGTGACATTACTGGACGGTCCGGTAAGAACTCCTATGACAAAAGTTGTGAACGGTTTCATGCCGATAATATACACAGCGAAACCTAGATGTTAGTGAACTTTATGTTTTATAGATAGGTCAGTGCAAGGCCGCACGAAGCGTGCAAGTGCAAGATTCGCCGTTAGGCGTGTTGGAGCACACTCGTTATCCACTATCATTGAATGGTGCTTATCAACAATGAAAGGTAGGGTAAGCGGAAAGTTTCATTTTCATACCGTTGGCTTGTGAACATCTCCTACTACTTCGTGCATTGACGTGTGCTCGCTCAAACCACTGTCTTCTTCAGGAAGGACGCATTGGAGAGGTGAGAAAAAACGGATGTTTTTGTGCGAATCACCTCTCCTTCAAAACTCTGTCTCCGAACATTCCGATTTCAGGAAAAATTTATGCCGAGAGATGCCGTTTCGCTGTTTTAACCATCGATGGTTCCTTAGAAATTCTATCCGTTCTGAAACAACCCAAGCGTTAACAACAAGCAGAAAATCATTCAGAAAGGTGAGCAATACCTCACCTGACTTCAAAAAGGGCACGTAAGAATCTAGTGGAGCAGTCGAAACTTCAAACGTGCGAAAGTAGGCTTCGCGACGTAATTATACCACCGTGGGCCAGCCCATGTGCTTCGACCGACTTTAGCGTAGCAGTCGGGTATGGTGACGTGGAATTTCCCACACTGTACGCAACCGACGCAATCTCGCTGCCGAAACCGACCCAGGAATGCAAGAACGGCAATAATTCCTGCCTTCGGTCAGGATTTACAGGCCGAATGATGGAATGTTTGTTACAAAATCATTATGGAAAAAGAGAAGCATAACTCCATAAAGAACGTTGCGGGGAAGTCAGTTCCAGAAGCTACACTGGTGGGATAGGGGATTACCATGTAAGGAGTCGCTTAGTGTGCACGCGATGCGCGACGCGATGCACGTGTAGTATCCAAATTGATCGAGCGACGCGATTGATCGATTCCGTCACTGCACATGGCATCGCCTCGCTCTTCGCTCGCGCACTTAACGATCCCTAAGGCCCCGTTTATAGTTCATCGCGGCGCGACGCGATGGCCACGCAATGAGGCCAAATTGATCAATCACGTCGCACATTCAATATGGCCACTATACGTGGCGTCGCGTTGCGCCGCGACGAAGTATAAACGAGGCCTAAGGCTGCCCTAGGAAACGTTATGTGTTGCACGACATTAAAACTCCTACACAGCACTGAAGTGCTCTGCCTCAGTAGTGAACGGAAATAGGCCACTTTTGTGTAAAACGATTCTGACGAATGCACTCCCGAATGGTTTCCGTACACCGGCTAGCGATGGAGCGCGGAAACTGTGATGGAAAGCTGTCTGCGCCCTCCTAGCTTAGAGATGGGGTTCGGTTCTTCAGCGTTGGGCATACTTGCACTTTAGCTCACTATTTGGAATTCGAGGGCCTCTGACGTGTACGTAGTTTTGAGACATATGTGCGTATTTTTTCAGCCGCATTCGCTTCTCCACTCGAAGAGCGCAAAACCCAGCCGCGGACTTCTCCTGAGCGACGAAAGCGGTTTCCACACTAGCATCTTGGATGGTACACACCCTGAAGTCTCTTTCCTAACTCAGATCCGCATTCCCTGAGCGACGACAGGTTCGCGTATGCAAAGCTAGAAATGAAGAATTTCGCGCTCCATCGCCAACGCACGCCTAAATGATAGGTTACCATTCAGGGGTGTGTTCGTCAGGATCGTGCTAGTCCAGCTCTGATGTAATTGGCCATTCATGTAAATACCTTCCTACGAAGCCGCATAACCGCAGAATACCATGACCACCCCTTCACCGAGTAACATTGCACCCTAAGCAGCTCATAAACGACTCTTTTCAACGTCGTTAAACAGAAAAAGACAGGCTGAAAAAAGCCAGGAATGGAGTCGAACCAAAGTGAACCGGCCTAGAGAAACGCTCATCTAATAGCCATAACAGGAATGTCAATTATCGAACAACCAGACGTTCAGCGGCCTAGCTGTCGCCAAACTTCTGGTTGGGGGCTCTTCGCTCCCAAACCCTGAGAATAGAACAACTCCAATCATCCTCTTTTCTTCTTTAGGCCTTCTTACAATAAATGAAAAACTGATTTTACTATATAGATCAGTGCAGTGGGATATGATAGGGAAGAAATTTCACTGCGCATATGAAGCCCATCCACTCTCCATCACATGCACGCGATTTATTCTCCGAAGCGCTCGTTATCTACGTGTCGAGAAACAGCTAATCAGAGTCGCAATCCAGTGCTTAATCAGCAAAATCATATTTAAAATTAATCGGTATTGGTCGACACCGCTTACTGTCTGACGGCAATAATACCCCTCCGAATCTCATGGTCACTCTCTCTACCCTCCCCCTCCCCTCCCGAAATGCTTCCTTTCCTATGGGCTGGCAAAGAAACGGAGTGAGAGTCAAGCACCCGCATGTGACACTGAGTGCCGATTCACGTGTCACTACTGTGCCACGGCGTCTATGACACTCCTTCCGCAGTCTGACACACGTGCCTGGACTTCTGTAAACCGTTTTCAGAAATCCGACACACACTGGACGATGTTGACGGAAAATGCTGCCCCCCCCCCCCTTATTCACGCTCCCCTCTAATGGTTCCCCTTTGTTGGTCCTCTCCTATTGGTCGCCCTTACTCGGAATCCTTACGCGAGTTGGACGAGTTGAGCGCGTTATCTGAATCCCTACGTACGTTGAACAACGTCCAGTACGTCTTCTGAATCCCTACGCACGTTAGACGACGTCTGCGGCACGTCTTCTGGATATTGACTCACGACCTCTAGCGCAGGTCTTCTGAATCCCTACGCACGTTAGACGACATCTTCAGCACGTCTTTTGAATCCCTACGCAAGTTGGACGACGTCTCAACACGTCTTCTGAATTCAGACGCACGCTAAACGTGGTCTTCAGCACGCATTCTGAATCTGTTGCCCCTTGAATATCTCGTAAACTTGGACGATCAGCTGCCAAGAATACAGTTTGCCAGCAATCCCCCATGGTTAAGCACTCAAAGAAAGCCCGGCTGGCATACGCCGTACTGCCGTAGACATCTCTTGACTTCAGTCTCCTCTCCCCGTGACGGACACGTGACATAAGCAGTTGGACCAAGCTGGGCCTGGTCTCTCCGCTAAACACTTGGCAAGGTACCGAGGGTCGAATCAACCTTTCCTAGAAACTCCAGAAAGACTTACAACCAAAATTGTTTTTTACAACAACAACAGAGAAGATACCAAGTTACGATCGTGAATAAAATTACACCACAATGAGTTTCAAAAATACTAAATGCCTAGAAGCGGGGCTGAGTGCGACCTGAGTGCAATCTAAGGAGCGATCTGCAGCTAACTTCAAAATTTCCTTCTCAATCCTAGCGTTGACGGCTCGTCCGGAGGAACCACCAGAAAAATAATACTATCGGCCTATCGAGACCTCTTCCCGGGGAATCCAAAAGAAAACCCTTAAAGAGAGTAGCAGGAACTCTGAAGCGAAAAACTCAGAAAATCAGAAGCACCTCACCCGTCGCCTCTCATGCGACTTCTTGCGCTTTACGCAGCGAAATCGCCTTGACGGAGTATCCAATCCCCCGCGGGCAATTGCACTCAGACCGCCTTACCGTATTCCATAAATCAATACCACCTACTTCACTTCACTACCAGGCTTACTCTTACTCTACAAAGCCGATTATATATAGTAGGATCACCCTATTACATTCTCGCGCTTAGCAGTCTAAGAGTTCTTTGCAAGCGCTTTCTAATGCGAATTAAGGCCAAATTCATCAAAATAAGCTCGGGATATACCAGATAGAAGAAAAAAAAACATGCCCACGATGTGTCATTCATCGTCTACTCTATTCATTAATTTGCGAGTTCGCCGAAAGGTGGAGGATCCTTATGGGTATCTCCTCATATTTTTTCATATCCACAGAGATTTCTTTACCTCTGTTCCAAAATTGATGAAACCGGCCCGTGGTTGTGTCTTGAGGGTCTAACATAAGGCACTATTGTCACACTGATAATATGCATTCGCAGTATTCTTTCAGGCCGTATAATTAGGTTATTTAACTGGTTCACAACCAACACTGCACAGCTCGAACTGTTCTGGAGAAGACAGTGACGGCAACAAGTTCAATAAGATGTTCACAATGGAAATACTAAAGCAAGTATCTGGAAAGAAATTTTCGTGGAACTTCATTGGGGACTTATCATTATATATCTGGATAGAGCAAGTCTGCTGATTCCAACTTTAAACGTTAAGGTCGTTCATGGTCATCCGTATGTTCCATCAATAAATCTACATTCTGCCTTCTGTTTCGTATGAGGTTCTCTAACGGTTGGAAAGTAATAATAGAGATTCAGTAATGTTTACCTAGGGAGCACCTGCGTCACCTGTTGTTCCACTCCTGTTGTTCCCTTGATCAACCAGTTGCTCAACAAGGCACCATTCACCAGGATCCGAAATATGTCACACCGTTCGTTCAAAGCCTTCACGAAGAGGTCCGCCCAATGGGTTTGTGGGTGTCCGGGTGTTCTTTTGACATCCCGAGGAATTTACGACAGCTCTCGTTCTGCGAAACGCATTACGTAACCGGTCCAGCTAATTTTCGATTTTTTGGCCCATGAGAAAGCTGCTCTGACTTTCGAACGTCGACAGTTCTCACAACTCTGAAGGCCTTCTCTCACTGGCGAGAATTGTGTCACCACTAGCACCGTCCTCTCGATTGGCCGCTGCGTGACGCTCATCGCGTTTTCACTCTGCTTTCGTGTGGTCCAGGTCTCTGAGATGTAAGGATTGGCGCAAACGGAACAGTGGAGTTGAACTGATGAGCACGAGGAGTTCTTGGACGCTCTTGAAAGCTCCCCCGGCACCTGAATTATCCTGTCCAGCTCCGGGTGGTTAGCAGTGTTGACATCGCAATCTGATACAAGTAGCTGGAGCATTCCTTCCGTTGAGCGAGAATGGGGCATCAGAAACTCGCTCGATTCTCACGAACATCGTCTTCGATTCAGCTGCAGTCCAACGTTCTAACATACATGCTTGAAGTTGACCAGTGTTCGCTCCTCCTGGGTGCCTGCTTTCATGAGCACTGCGATTCAATATTTCCGCTTCATGTCCCTCCCATCCCGCTCAAGCTGTTTGGGAAAGAGAAGACATGACTTGTGCTTCGTTCGTCATCGCAAATCCTTATGTACATAGACCAAATACGCATACAAATTGTCTCTGCGATGTCCCGTAAAAGTAAAATGCGTGAGGTACCCCGCAAGCGGGGTGGTTAACTGCAGCCTTTACCTTTTGTCTATCGTTTACTAATTTTGCTGGAAGATGATGGTCGGCATTTCCGAAGAAGCACGCAAGCGTATACCCTACGCAACCTTTATACGGAGTCGCGCATAGCTCTTCTAGCTCAGAATCTGAGTCGGTATTTGACATCTATCAATGTGATGGGTATTCTCCGTCCCGTGGTTTACCATACACAGCATCTTCCTTGCTGCATATTTCTGATTGTGAACAACAACAAAGATATCAGTAGGCGAAGATGATTTTGTAAACAGTTGAAGTGGTTATCCAGACTAGCCAAGATTGTAAGATTTTTGCTCTGTCTGTCGATTTGGGCTCCTTCGCAACTATTGCGAGTAGAGAAATGAGACCGCTGCACTCCATGCTGAACGTCATGGTGTAAAGTTTTGAGATTAGCGCTGTAGATAGAAGACACTGTACCTTTCTCGTTTGTTTCATTGCAAGCAGTTTTAGGTTCGCTTCGTGCGCAAGCTTTCTATGTAATACATTCTTATAGCCAGCTGAAAACGCAAGCCGTCCCAACAGATGGATACTGCATGTTGTTATGTAGTCCAGATAGTCGTTCAAAATACCTTCCCAATATGCTGCAAAAATAAGATTCCCGGCTCGTAATTAACTCCGACGAGCATCATTTAGCACTTCATTGCAGGGTTCAACCTGTAACTAAACAGCGATAGCTAGTTGCGCTTTAGGTTCTCGTAGCAAATCGAGGCGAAGTAGCTGCTCGAGTGCTTCGCTCCCTCCGAGAAATGGAAATCGAGTCCATCGGCATATACGCGTATGCAGACCGCTTTTCTCATCATCGGCTGGTGAGACACTTAAATTCTACGCTTCTTATAATGCAACAGCGATCATACAACTGTGCAAGCCTTCTTACATCTTCATTCTCTGTATATACATATCTGTTTACTTCTTGACTGATCCAGGATGTAAACAATAGTTTCCTTTATCAACGTCAGGAGATTTCTTCTATTTTCATCAAATGCTTCGGTAACCAGGGGCAATAATACAATAATATCGAGAAGAAAGCAGAGCTTCGAAGTTTTGGGTAATAATGCAAGTTGCTGCAGCATTAGGACTATAGAAGAGCCAGTCGTGCCATTAAATTTCCATAATGAAAAGCAAGCACAAAAAGTCTTAACATGTGTAGTTGTAGAGAGCTGATCAATCCTTTCGCATTGGTGCAGGACGCAGTCCTTTAGAAGCGTACTTCGATGTCGATCGCATCATAGAAATTGCTGAAAAGGTGAATCGGAAACAGTTGTTTCTTCACCACATAATCCACCTGACATTCTACTGTTGGGTTTCAGAATAATGTTGACGCCATTCACCCAGGCTATGGATTTCTTGCCATGAGGCCAGAATTCGCTAAACGAGTAATCGACTCGAATATTGCCTTCATTGGACCTCCAACAAAAGTAATCCAGCAAATGCGTGATAAGCTTAAGGCTCGCCAGTGTGCGACAGCAGCTAGGCTCAAAGTAAGCAATCGTTTTTTTTACAGCCATCTTTCTGACATGCGATACAAGGGAATGGAGCTAAACGCTTTTCAAGACTTTGAACAAAGTTTTCATTCGCATGGTAAAATGCGATTTCGTCGTGATAAGTTGGTTTCGCTTTGTTAGAGAATGAACTGTAGAGTGTCTCGATCAAGCCCATGATCGTATCGGTCCTCGGAACGATCCTAGACAGAGCGAGCACCACTGGAAAAAGAAACAAACACACACCTCATGGCTTCTCTCGGGGAAGATTTCGCCAAGAAAGGTGCTTTGTTGTTCTAGCTCAGTTCAGTATGTCGTCTTTGTAAAGCAGTTTTATCTCACAGTCAATTCTAGGCCGTTCTCTAACAGACGGAGTGAAGTGTCCTCCCACGACTGACATAGATCACAGATTCCTTCTGTCTGAAGTTCAAAACTTATGGGAGTTCTTTAGGTGATTCCGGGAAGCCTGGATCCTAGCACAACACCTGAAGAAGCAGTGAGCGCTGCGAAGACCATAGGCCTACCAGTAATTTTAAAACCAGCTCGCGGATCAGGTGGTAGAGGCATGCAATATGTCGACAGTCTTTCCAGGGTATCGAAATGCTTGTTATTTCCGTGCATTTGTGCACTAATCTTTTCCTTACTTAGGTGGCAGAAGCGTTCATATTAACTTCAAGAAGAGCAAAAGAATTATTCGGCGATAATTCAGTAATTGTGGAAAAGTTTTTGGATCACCCTAGGTACGATCTATACGCGATTTTAAAGTTAACTCAAATCGTTCAACTTGTTGCGTATGAGTAATACAATACCCGCTAGCCGCAGTCTTTTTATTCCACCATCTGGTCTATCGCGACTCCGCGCAATCCAGGTGCACTCCGCGCAATCCATGGACGGAGCGCCCCTGACCCCGGGGCACAGCGCCCCACATGAGGCACGGTGTCCGTCCCTCGGTGCTCATTCACTAAATTTTGCCAGCTTCTGTCCACTCCCCTTCCTCAATAGCTACTCTGACCGGAGCTCTCTCGTTCCCTACTGACCAGGGCACCTTTCGGACCTTGACGATGTGGAACTCTAGAACTGTGCCCTGCGATGTGCTCGTTTTAGCGTAGTCTATTGTCGTTGTAATAGCATCATTTCATATAAGCATGGTAGCCACAATTCGTGCATCTTCATTCTGCACCTGTAGCTGTCACATGCTAGGTCCCTATCACAGAGAAGCCTAGACAAGGTGGGACGATTTACAGCATCGTCCATCAGCTGCCACAACTCAGCCAAAACAACTCGAGTTCTTTTGCCGGTGAAGACATCGATTAGAGCATTTTGCGCAGAACCCGTCTGAAATCTCGGTGCAACCGCAGCGACGCTGCCTAGATTCGCGTGAGCTCATGCTCCCATGTAGCAGTAATATGAGTTCTGCGGGTTGCACATAGCGACATCCGTAGGTTAGTTAGTGTGAGCTCAGCCGTCACTTCTAGGATGTTGTCTTCCCTTCGATACTAAACGCGGGAGGTTTCATATGGATAAAAGGCCTATTCTTCCCGCGTAGGTGAGAGCTCGGATTCCGAAGTGCCACAACACATAGCTGCGAGGATCAGAGAGTTCCACGTGGAGCTGCGGTAAATGATTTTTGAGTTTGTAAGTGTAAGGTTGTCACCAGTTTCAGTCGATTCTGTGCATCAGGGATTTTGTCCATACGTCAAAAATGCGTGCTAAAAAAGCGGAAGGTGTACGTCCTTATACGCTACGTTCAAGCAGCAACGCTTTCTGGGTATTCACAAGCTTTCACACTTTGGTTTGCTATTCTTAATGCACTATCTCGACTTCGCAGTGGTTTGTCAGAAAATGGAGAATCGTGGGTATTGCATGCGAAAGAAGCAGAAGACTCACTCAGGTGTATACTTAACAATCTATTCTGCATCACTGAGACACTGTTCCTCTCTAGCTTTGGAACTACAGTCGGTGACCTGTGAGCAGTTTTTGTTACACCCTGATGCAAAGGTCTACGAACACCCTCTGATTTGTCCATTATACGCCATTCAGTAGCCAAGAATTCCCTTACAAAGCTTCAATAATGCCCTTACCAGCGAAGACATATATGGAAAACCTTCACAGAAGGTCAGATCAAGATATCGTGAATTTTTATTGAAATGTAGAACAAGTGGACCGGCGCGGAATTGTGAGATCACTTCGGATTTTTTCGTAATCATGATTTCCTCGTGCAAATCAGAGTATCAGTAGGTCAAAACGCAATGGTGGGCATAATTTACTTTGTCTAGTGAAATGCCCAGGTTTTCCAGATAAATAGCTTTCTTGGACGGACGTGCATGCTGCCAAGCTTTCTACTTATGGTCATGTACATGGTGAAGCCCCTCACACTGCCGGTCTTTCCAACGAGAAGACCGTGGCTAAACTAGGACGATCTCAGAACTGCATTCAACGCTACACAAAAGACAGGGAATGCTGCAAAGAAAACAATGGACGGCTGTTGAAGAAAGTCATCCAGAAGAGAGCGGAATCGCTCGATTTGGCTGGCTTCCGAAGCAACCATTCCGGGGGCGACCTACACGTCGTTTAGATCCACCAGTATAAAAAATGGACGATACTACAAAGCCTAAACTGCAGCCCCCCCCCATTGTTCACTAATTATGAAGCGACAACTGCTTGACGGCCTGCCATAAGGCTGTCAGGTACGATTTCGCCCATGCGCACATAAGCACGGACTGGAAAAGAGCGAGATACGCCTGCAGTTAACTTAGCATGCCAAAAAAAACACTTTTAACTTACAGGTGATATTGTTCGCGCCGAAAGGAAGTAGGATTTGGTGTAACGGGGTATAGGTACCATTGAAACAATGTAAAAGGAAAGGAGTGTTCTCCGGCAGCAACATTGGCGGTAAAGTCCGCTGATTTTTTCTGGATAGGGGCCTGTTGCATTGGAGTTGGTCTCGTGTAAGATGAACAGCAAGGAGGTCATTTGCCGCCGTATTTGATAAGATTTCGAAGGCACAGCTTTGTTTTTTTTTCGGCAGGATAACTCATCCATACGCGTTCCACACTGCACTGCAGATTGGCTTAATGCTAGTGGAGTCAAGCTTCTGGGGTGGCTTTGTGGTTCTTAAGATCTTAGCTCGATAGAAAACTTGTTGGCGATGTTTTACACAAGATATTCAAAATTGCTACCACTCACCCCTCGATTTCTGAACTGGAGAACGCCATGCTTGATCAACTAGAGTTTTCGGTGGTGTTTATAACAAAGGCGACGTAGCGCATTACCAACCGTATTTTGTCTTCGACTAGTTTTGTAATGAAATTGCCCCCCCCCCCGCCCCAGTTAGCCTAATGATGTAGGGATGTATTCTCATGCCAAACGGTCACCGGCTCGACTCCCGGGTTTGGCACGCCATACCCCGGCTTTCACACTGCCGTTGCTGCTGTTGCAGCAACGAGCAACGAAAAAGGGGTGGAGTTCGATGCTTGCTGCAGCCGCAACGCGTGCGATAAGATAGTGAGATAAGACCTGTTATATGACTCCGTTGACGAGCATCAGCAACAAGCAATGATGGCGATCATTCCTTGTTGCTGAGGCCGCGCAACAGTTGCGCAACCGATGTCGGTGTTGCTGATGCGGGGTTGCGGCAACAGCAGTGTGAAAGACCCCCTCGTTGCTGTTGCTGCTCCTCTGCATCTCTGCGGCATGCTTCATCATTAAGGCATCGATTGCGCAACAGCAGCAACGGCAGTGTGAAAGCCGCTTAAGGCAATGGAGCGATGCTCAACGCTGGTGAAATGAGGCAATTACAAGTTAGGTATGCGTGTTGATGGAGCCGTTGAGGCAGGGTGCGAAGTTAGAATGTTATGGAAGTCATGGAGACAGCTCCAATCCAGATGAAGATAAGGGGGTAACGCTTGGTATGGTGCGGACACATCCTCAGAAGACCAGAGAATCACCCCATAAGGCAGGCCCTAGTCTTCGAGGGACCCGGGAAGCGCCCGAAAGTAGCCCCGGAGAAACGTTGGAAGCACGGCATCAAGGGAGATCTCCCTAAAGTCGGCGCTACGGCAGACGATGCCCTCGATGAGAGAAGGTGGACCCTGCCACTGCGCGGGAGAGCACTCCGGAGAAGAAGAAAACAATTTCTTGAAATGAGGGTTTTATGGAATGGACCCACAATTTTGCAGCCGATCGCTTTTTTAATCTTCAAAATAAAAGCAGTATCCTACCATAATGGTATCCTGCGCCGACCAGGGGTGAGATTTATCAACGAATTGCAACAATCTTAAGGAAAATATACTGCGGAAATAGCTGACAACGCGGCTTATCAAGCGATATCGCTTGTTGATAAGTTGCGCTATCAGGGTTTGGGCTGTATTTTCTCCGTTAGGTTGCTGTAAGTCGTTAATGAATCTCGCCCCAGGTATCCTTATCAGGATTTTCACATAAATGTCTTCGCGGATATAAAACACTATCGTGACGTTATGTTGGCAGCGGGTTTTCGGTGAATGGTGGATGATTCTGATAGTGGACCTATAATTTTGCACCGGTTGTGTATTCTTCCGACCTTGGCTGCTCCGCCATGAGAAGGGGAAAATTTTCCCACTGCCACCAATTTTCCGATGGAGAAAACTTCGAGAACCAGAATCTGTACTGCATAGAGCAACGTAGTACACTGCGGTCTGAATCTTATGGTGTGCTCAGTCTGCAACAATAACGTACAAAATATGGAAAACTGCGAGAGAGGCGCGGTACACGAGGTGCTAACAAACGATCTGTAATTCATTAATCGACTACGCTAACCATGGAGACACACCTTGAACTTGACTACACACCAGATAGTAAAAAAGGGAATATTCCCTCATGCCTCTGCTTCATATCCTGCTGAGAGAGGCTGCTCTTCGTGTGCCCATCGCAACAGTGATTCAGACCTACGACATACTTACCGGGAAGGGTCTCAGGCGTAGTTCTGAATGGGGAGAAATGGATAGTTCTGCGATAGCCTCCACCTTTCATATAGTAGAAAAACATGTTTCGTTTTTGCTCAGTCCTTGAATTCAAAGAGCTAATTAGGGGTACAGTATTGCACCGCCACCCGCACCTTCCGTAACCTACCGTAATCGGCCGAAATTTAAAAAACGGATGTCAGATTCGTGATCAACACCTCAAATAACACCCCTGGGCGAGGTTTGGACGGAAAAATTTTCGCCCACTCTTCGACCTCTAGAGTCGCGAAGGTACAGTAGTGCCTCAACGGTAGTTTAAATCAGCTTATTTCCTATACATCTACACATTTATTCCACTCAAAATAGCCCAATAAGGGTTTACTGAGAGCCGTGCTTCACTCCTCGCTTTTCCCAGTTTCTGAGTTATACAATGTTTTGTGTTTTCCAGCGAATATTAAACAGTGACCGACTGAGCAGCACGACCTACAGCAGATACGAGTGACTGGGGCTGTCGAGGTCATTATCACCAATTTCGCCCAAACTTCTCCCAGTGGGTTATTTGGGTGCTGAACACGAATCTGACATTCGTTTTTTCGTATTGCGCTGGAGTACGTTAAGTTACAGTAGGTAGAGGTGATTAATGGTGAGGTCATGGTCAACGTTTTTGCCCAAACATCGTGTTGAGCACGAATCTGACCCTTATTTGACAATTTAGAATGAAATAGGTGTGTAGTAGATATGTAGGAGGAAAATAGGTAAAGGAGGCGGCAGAAAAAAAAACACGCTAAAATAGCGCATAGCGCGGGAGTCGACCATCTGATCTAGCACCTGTGAGGCAGCCTCTCAACCTGCCGAGCCACCGATGCGCCTGCAGCACATCCTTTCGCCACGTCGTATACATTAGCGCCCGTAGGCACGTGGGCATGCGCTGATGGTGCTACTGTACCCCGCCTTCGAGGGCCCTAGCTCTTTTGGTTCAAGGACTCAGCAAAAATGAGACAATTTTTTCTTGTATATGAAGGGTGGAGATTCTCGCAGTGCTATCCATTTCCCACGTTCTACGCCTGAGAACCTTCCCTGGTTAGATACTTCAATGGTATGTAGAACTATCTCTCCTGGTTTCGGTGTGTTCCGTAGTTTCATTCACCTATTCATTCATCCATCCATTCAGCTAAGTGGGGAAACTCCATTTTCGCCGCTTTATCACAACTCTCCGCTCTTCTCAAAACAGCTGATCTAGTACGCTCCAGGGATAAGCTATTCCTAGGTTTCTCTGCATTCAGTTATTGTTGGTATCAAATTATGGACAAAGGTAGTGTTGTGTTGGAAATTTAGAGATCTGATCTAATAACAGTAGGAGTTTGTCGTATTCTTCATCAGAGGTCTGTCTGTACGACTTCGAGTAGCGTGGTACCCGAAACCTTTAGAAACAAGCGCACAGTGGATGCCGGATATTTCAGCCGCACAATAACCTTTTCTTCCTTCTTACAACACTGAAGCTCACGACGACCGCACACGGCAGCTTTCATGTGAATTTTGTGTCTTACCATCAGTTCTGGGCGCGTGTAGCGCAGTCGGAGGAGGCGCGACTGCCTGCACCCGATACCAGGTTCCTGGTTCGGATTTCCCGCCCAGGCCAACCAAGCCTTCCATCTTTCCGGGGTCGGTGAATTGGTACCAGACTTGTCTGGGAAGGATAAAGCGCTGACTTGTTCATCGGCTGGCCACTGCAAGACATTGGATGGCCAAATACGCATTCATGTCACCTCCACGACATCCCGTAAAAGTAGAATGCGCTGGCGCATCCCAGAGGGGATTGACTAACGCCGTCCTTTATCCTTTTTTACCCTTTACCATCAGTTCTGTAGCAAATGAAACATATTGAAAAGGTAATGATACTGGTAGGAGTTTTTGGAGTGGTGCTCTAGTATTCCAAGGATATTTTCAATGTCTGAACTCTTGTACAAGTGCTCGTGCTCGCACTTCACGTCTTCACGCACTTGAAATGGGTTTTTTGCAACATCTTCCGCGCTACTCCACGCTACTATGGCAGTAGAGTAAACGCAACACTCACCCCGCTTGTCTAAACCTTCCATTTTTGTAGCAGAGTCGATGTCTATTATCAATCTTGGTTCTATAAATCCTTCTGTTTTTAGGCACATCGAAGTGCAGGTGTTAGCCGACAAGTATGGCAACGCAGTCCACTTGTTTGACAGAGACTGTTCGCTGCAGTATCGTCAGAGAAAATGTACTGAACATTCACATTTCAAGAAAAAAATTATTGGAGTTATTGGGCTGTAAAACGTTGTCCGTAGTGCTTCTTTAACGCATAGAATCTGTGTGTGACGCTAACGGTCCATGATGCCTTGTTATATGCTTTTGGGTGGAAGACCAAAATGATTCCACTGTCATTATCTTTAATAACAACGGAAATTGATCTAAAACTTTCAAAGCAAAAACACCATGCACGAATACATATGCGTATGCTGAATCCTTATAGGAAAGCAAACAAATTTGCTAGAGAAGGTGCCAGTTGTGCACCTTCCCTGGGCTCACTCTCGAAACTCGGACCATTGAACTCGCCTAACCGAGAACTACCCCAATTTATAACACACCAAAAATTAAGCCTAAAATTTCTGAAGATATAGTAATGTCTTACCTATTATTTAAAGAACATTGACTAAATTCCAAACATTTCTTTTACAGTTTTGGAAATGGCACCAGCTCGGGACCTAGACGATAACATTCGTGAGCGACTATACGCCGATGCTCTTGCGATCACACGCCATGTTGGTTATGAGAACGCAGGTGGGCCAATGCTTTGTCCAACAATGAACAGTCCTCGCGTAATCCTCTACAGATAGCAATAATGTTGTGCTTTCATATTGCATCAAGGATTATTTTCCGTAACTTTGACTGTGAGGCGTAGTGTGTTGAACATATCCTCCATCACAGCCTTTTAGAGGCAATAGGGGGACGAGCGTTGTTGTGAAAAAGGATGGCCTCCACCTTGGCTCTTTTCTCGACTTTTTTAATGGGACTGAAGGAGACACTTACATAGCCTGCAACAACTTTGCCAACTTCTACAGAAGAAAGCGGAAATTTCATTTCTGACAGGTTTAGCAGAAACTACCAGTTGCGCCCAAACTCAATAGCACAGTCAAAATAACAAATAATAAAGAAAAAAGTTAGAGACATTGGAACTGTGTGGATTATTGCGTTTCTTTCTGTATCCTTCTTTCGAAACAATGGAAACGGTGTAAACTTCAGGCCAATGAATAAGCCCACCTAACAACCGCGTGGCACAGAAGTATTGTAAACTCTGATAAAAATTACCTCAGTTGTTGAGGTTTTATGGGAAGAGAAACTGGTTACTCTCTGCATTTCCGGAGTTTTCATGTTTCATAAGTATCGCAAAGCACATCGCCATCTTTACTTACATTTGGTGGTTGGGAGGGATCTTAGGAAAATAAAAATTTAAAAAACAAAAAAATCACGATAAATGAAGCTTTAAAAAACAACGTTTTCTAGTAATTGCTTTGCTCAGGAACGGTGAAGTTTCTAATCGGCTTTGGCGGAGACCATCACTTTATTGGTATGAATGCTCGTCTCGAAATGGATCATTGTGTGACCGAGGAAGTGACAGGGTAGGAATCGTTTTGAGCCGAAAAGCATCGAACCAGTATTTGTGAGCATTGCTTATGGTTAGAAAAGATGTAAGACCTCAGTAACTCCAGTATGAAAGAGTGTGCACTATAAAATAAGCTAATCGTAAGTTAAGAATCTTGTGAAAATTAACTTGAGCGACGCTCGGGAAAGCAGGCGACAGTCCCACAGGCACTGCGAATCGATCTTGAGTTCGCCCCCCCCCCCACTCCTCTCCAACTTTGTTCAGAAATTTGTTCCGCAATTGCTTGGAAGTAACGAATCATTTTATTTTACGTCATTCTATGCCCTTTACCCCACAGGCGATCCAGATGGCATAATCATGATAGATGTATTCACTGCAGCTCACAGCATGACGTAGGCAAAATAACGTTAGAAAGCAGCAATAGCTGACACCACGGCGGAATGACTAGACAGTACTCGGTTCTCGCGGCCTATAAATCGTGTGAAATGTGAAATGTGTCAAACATGATATCTAAGGAAGGCATATAACATACGATAGGATGTGGGCGGTAAGGTTGCTTCGTACAGCTTAGATTTATGGTTATACGGCTTGCAATAGCTGCTCAACTGTAGTTTCAACAAGGCGTCGCATTTCTGTACCGAACAACTTGATTAAAGCAACAAATTTCAGAATTGATATAGTACAACAGCAAGTGCGCTTGGCTGAGGGTTGGAGTCTACCCGAGCTCAGCTTAACACAAGACCGTATTAAACTTCACGGAGCAGCGATTCAGTGTCAAATCAACAGCGAGGATCCTTCTCAAGACTTTCTGCCTCACAGTGGTAGACTTAAGGTGTGCAATTTGTACAAGGCATGCATAGCCCGGATTTATCGTACTAGAGAATGGCTTCGACCTCCCATGTAACATGAAGTGGAAGCTAGGATCATTAGAAGGGGCTCAGAGTGCTGATTGCGACTATGTGTGTCAAAATTGCAAAATGGAACTCCTGAGAGAGTTGTGACCCACTGAAACTCAGCAGTTGATATGGGGTGGCCGCGTGAAGGAGCTGGCGCGAGAGCGGTAAGGGATGGGTGCTCCGTAAGATTGGCCGGCCAGTTGCCGCGGTGGCGCAGGGGTAGTGCTTCCGCCACCATTAGGTGGGAGTTATTGGTTCAGTTCCCATAGCTGCCGCTTTTTCACATTTATTTATTTTTTTCATTTTTTTCAAAAGCCATACGATACACGTGGATTCAGAGAAGTATAGTAAATTAAATGAAGCCAGGAGGTATCAAACACAAGACTCAACCATGAGTGGTAGCCAAATAAAACAACTCTAAATTAGCTTAAACAAGCAAATTTGCGGGCTCTGAATGATCTAAGAACCGGAAGCGACATCTGTGTGAAATTTTGGTTTTCACCAAACAAGCAGTTGAGCTCTCTGAGATTCCTATAGGTGAGGAAGTATGACCCAGCCTGTGTCCTTGCAACAGAGACATAGATTCTAAATTTCCCTTTCCTTTTTCTAGACAGTGGAGACTTGAAGAATAGCAGGGGATTTACTGCAACAGTTTTAGTCAGAGTTTTTAACAGCATGAGCAAATCAGCCTTCTTTCTTCTGGAACATAGACTAGGAAGACCATGCACATCATAATTTATCTTCTGAATGAGATTTTATTCTGATTTTACTTTACTTTATTTTTATTCATTTTTATTTATAATTTTGCACAAAAAGATTAAATACCTTATATTGAACAATAGAGATGTTTCGAACAACTTCAGCATTCGTGGAACAAAGCAAAAAATGTGAAGCAAACATATTCTCCACATAATGCACATCTAACATAAAAATGTAACCGGCCTTGTACCACGAGTACTTTAAAAAGTTTGAAAACCTGGGACTACAAAAATTCCGTAAATCTGCGACAGCCTTCAGTTGGTTGGCACTGTTGCACTATCACAACTCTAGAGGTTAAGGAGTGGTCACAAATTTTTTCTCAAAACTTCGCCCTGTGTTAATGACGAAACTGAGATCCGCTTTCAAAATTTCAACCGATTACGGTAGGTTACAGTAGCATCAAATCCTACGGTACTCCGTAAAACCAAAAACGGATGTCAGATTCGTGATCAATAGACCAAATTAGCCCCTTGGGTGAAGTTCGGGTGATGAAAATTGATGAATCCACTACGGGAGTGCTTCCTGTTTTTCTTGTAGGACCAAATATCATACTCTATAATAATCGATCTACTATCGGCGTTACCGCAGAAATTAGTCATAAAATAGGGGAAATTCTAGGGAAAAATAGGGGAAAACGGGAGAAAATTACGGCGCGAAAATAGTGAAAAATACCCAGACGTCTTCAACCTGTCCGGGAAGTTCAGCCCTGGAGAAATCGAGGTCGCTGTACACAAATTTGAAGTTCCTTTCTGAAGTATCGAGCGTCTTCAATCGATATTGATCAAATTACGGGTCGCGAAAATAGCGGAAAATACCCAGACGTCTTCCTTCCACCTGCCAGGAAACATAAGCCCTGGGGCAATCCAGGTCGCTCAGCAGGAATCTGAAATTCGTTCTTAAAGTATCGATCACCATCAATCGATATTGACCAAATAATCATTTTTAGTGGATTTTTTTGGGTGGTCCGAAACTTTAGCCCTGGGTGAGTTGAGGTCGCTGAACACGAATCTAAAATCCGTTTTTGTTGTATCGATTGCCATCAATCGATATTGATCAAATTATCAATTTTTGAGGATGTCGTTTCTATTCCCGAAGATAGTAACATTAAATTCAATAACACGTCTTCCGTTAGGGCGTGGGAGAGGGGGTAGTGGGGTGCCCATTCCAGAAAGGGGACCAGTTATAGGAACAAGTACCAGTAATGGAGGAGGAGTTTCACTAAAGAGGGACCAGTAGTGGAGAATAGTTCCGGTGATGGAGGACCAGTAGTGGAGGAACAGTGCCAGTAAGGGGGGAAGCAGTAATAAGGGACCCGTACTAGTAATGGGGACCAGCTCCAGTAATGGGGAACCAGTAGTGGGGAACCAGTATTAGTAACATGGGACCAGTTCAGAGAACAGTGGAAAGAAATATTCGTCCAGCATAGTATTAGGAGTGGTGGGAATCTTCCGTTCTGAAAAAAGGCTTTGAGTCGTGTGAACAAAATCGAGCAGACGCAGTAGTTAGCGAAATTGTCGACTTGCCTGAGGTTGACCGTTTGAGGACAAGGAGTGAAGGTGTCTGTAGTCAACGTGGCGCTAGAGTGAAGTGCGGGACTGTGCTTTGGGACATCGGGAGGATTGTCGTCGAAAAACGGCAGCCCGACAGGAGGTACACCCGTCCCCTGCTGGGGGCGTGGCGTCAATAGGTACAACAGCTGTTCTGCGGACCGAAAACATTTATTCTGCGTGTCAGAGATTTCGTAAGGCAGCCGTTAGACTCTCGGTGAAGCATAGGGGGTTGGGGGTAGGTGAGCAAGGGGGATGAGAGGAAGATCGCACGCCCCCCCCCCCCCCCCCCCAGCAGGGGGCGGGTATGCTGTTCCCCTCGAAGAACTTAGGACGAAGGCACTGATTAGCACAAGCATCGACATCACTCAACCTTCTGGAAATGATGCCGATGTTGAGCGTAGTGGTGGAGGAAGGGGTCTGGACGGCTTCAGACCGCAAAACTACTCTACTGGAGTCAGGTTCATGAATCTGGCCGGTAACGGTGAAAAGTGCTGCCAAACCTGATGCTAATGAATGCGGGCTTTGGCGGTACTTTTCACCGTTACCGGCCGGTAAGCGGTTGATTAATCTGGCTCCTGATCTTAAGGAAGGGAGAGCAAGGTTGGAACATAATAAGCTGCATAAGCAGAGCAGCTTGCTTGATGTGATTGTCCTCAACTTGATGATACTGCAACATCGCGCGAAGTGCCGACACGCCGATAGGCATGACGGAGCCCTTGTAGTGTCATAATTCAGAACAAAAGCTCATTTCGGAGGGATTCATGGAAAAGAGACGGCAGCCATGGAAACCGAACCAACTACCTCACACCTGACGAGCCGAAGCACTATCCCTACGCCACCGCCGTAACTGACCAACACTCCTTACGGAGCAGCCATTAATCACCGCTCTCGCGCCAGGTCCTTCGCGAGGCCACCCCACAGTAAACTGCTGAACTTCAGCCCGCTCAGCAGCTTCATTTTGCAATTTTGCCATACGTCATCGTAATCAGCATTCCGATCTCATTCTAATGACCCTGAGCTCCACTTGAAGTTCCATGGGGGGTCGAAACCTTTCCCTAGTTGACATTTAGATTAGCCGAATAGTGACAGATGCTAGGAAAAGTAAACAAAAGCAGTTAAGACTAGGCATTAAAAAAAGGGAAAACGTGCTAGGCAAGTATTTAGCTTTGGTATACGAGAAACTTTATTATAATGTAATGCCAAGCAACAAGCACCTCCTCCTCTTCTCTGGGTGACATGCCAACTGTTTCTGTCATCTTCGTAAACAAAGGCTTTAATAAACAAAGAGGAAGATGCATCATTTTCCATACATTGACGAAATTACACAGAACGCTATTACAGGTATATCGAATTGGTGACGGCATGGGTGTTCGCAAAGACGGAATAGCCTATGATGGAGGCACTGTCAGCAAACACTATGAGCCTTTGCTTTCCAAAGTGAGTTTTGAAAAAAAAAACGGCCGATGTTCTTGAAAACCTTGACAGCACAGATGGAGAATCATGCTCTGTACATGCATACAATATCGATCGTGCGCCATGATATTTAGAGAATGGCTAAACTTCAGGTTATAATTCATGCATCTAGCCACCAAGAGGCCACCAAACGAATGCTTCGCTGCTTGAGAGAAACACGGATAAGAGGAATGGAGGTTTGGTGTTATACTTTAACTGTCTCATTTGATAGCCTTCGGACAAGCACATTACCTATTCACTACTTTGAGTGCTTTCTGCATTCTGAGTGTGTATTCACATACAAAGATAACACTTAAAACTTCAGACGAATTTAAATTTCCTGAAGAGAATTATGATGGACCCAGTGTTTAATGAAGGCCCCGTAACCACGTCATTCATCGAGGACAACCAGTCGCTGCTTGAACTCTCGCCGACAAGGAACCGAGGACTAAAGCTTCTGCGATACATGGCTGAAGTAAAGGTATGCAGGAAACCGTCGAAATTAGTTGTTTATATTCAGAAGGCAACTTCCTTATTGCGTACTATAAAGTAAGGTCTGGAAAGGCACTTGCTTGCCCATCGGCTAGTCACCACAAGTCATTGCACAGATCAAATACGAAATCACGTTGCTTCGACGACCTCCCATATGCACATGTAACTTGCATTATTTCTGTTATGTTGGCAAACCCGCCGGACTCACAACGAAGGACGCCGCCGGATTCCCATCGAGGGCGCGTGTAGCGCAGTCGGAGGAGGTGCGACTGTCGCGTGCACCCGATACCAGGTTCCTGGTTCGGATCTCCCGCCCAGGCCAACCAAGCCTTCCATCCCTCCGGGGTCGGTGAATTGGTACCAGACTTGTCTGGGAAGGATAAAGCGCTGACTTGTTCATCGGCTGGCCACCGCAAGTCATTGTATGGCCAAATACGCATTCATGTCGCCTCCACGACATCCCGTAGAAGTAGAATGCGCTGGCGCATCCCAGAAGGGATTGAGTAACGCCGTCCTTTATCCTTTATCCTTTATGTTGGCAAACAAGCACATAGCATTTTAAGGTATAAGGTTTTCTAACGTGACCAAAGATTTCCAAAGTTTTTTTGCTGTCAAATCCACGAGTAATCAAAGTTTGGTCGTGGCCTTGACAGCAGCGTCTATATTATACTGGCGTAAGGGAGCGCAGACGGGCGCCGTTTGTCTTTTGTACGTGTCGTCAGGTTTTGGTTCAAACTTTACGCCCAAGCCAACCAAGTCTGTCATGACTGTGAAGAATTGCACATACTACAGACGCAAGGATCGTTTCAATGTATATTATTTCTCGAAAGCAGAATGCGTGGCACATCCCTTTCGGGATCTCACCTCTTTTGTAAAAGTAATGCAAGACTAATAGTATTCTAAAAAGAAGTAGTTGTTGTTTAACTCCAATAACGTTAACTCATGGTTGATTCTGTGCATTTGCATTACATTGTTCAACTACAGGTGAATGGAGCTTTTTCCCCACTGGGCGTGCCAGATGCGAAAATTTGGCGAGCAAAACCGGAGGTGCCAAAAGAACTTGATGGTAGATCACTTTCTTCTTAGTTTTCCCTGAATGCGATATCGTTTCCATGCTAAGGCTCTCCTCCGGAAGGCTTTAAGAGGATTCTCGATAAGGAGGGCCCAGAAGGTTTCGCAAAGGCTATTCGAAATCACAAAGGACTTCTCATCACGGACACTACCATGCGGTAGGAGCAAAATTTTACGCGGAACAATATAAAGCTTGATCTCCGGTGCTAATCTTCATCTTGTACATGGTTCATAGATATATTTTCAGTACTTGTTCAACTGGTTTGCGTTCACTGTCTTTAATCTCTTAAGAATATAAAATCTTCAGAAGTAAATACTTTGTAACTCTCTCAGCTTCCACGGTACTATGAGCTTACTCTGCTAGCGCTAGCAGGTTTATCTCAATTAGGGAGTGTAAAACATGTGCACATGACTCATTTTCCTCCTCTTCACTACGCATGCTTTTAGAATCCTTTAGAATCCCGACTCGCTCACTATTTTTGAGTTCGTTATTTCGTTTTTCTCTTTTGCTTTTAGTTTGCATTCTCAGAGACGCACATCAGTCACTGCTTGCAACCCGTGTTAGGACTAAAGACATGCTAAGAATCGCGCCCCATGTGGCACACAGGTTGAATGGACTTAGATCAGTGGAGAACTGGGGAGGTTTGTGATTTTCTGTCATTTTCCGCATTCTTCTGAAATGTTTTTAAGTTTTTGTTTACAAATGCTTACTTTATTATAGGAGCAACTTTTCAAGTGTGCATGAATTTTCTCTATGAATGCCCATGGGAGCGTTTAGAAAAGCTTCGGAAGGCCATTCCAAACGTTCCGTTTCAATGCATCTTCCGTGGACCCAACATCTTTGGTTACAGTAGTTTTCCGGATAATGTTGTCAACGAGTTAGTCTTATTATTTAGAACAGTACACTAGATAGGCTATGCCAAGATCCATATTGAAATTAGATTCATTATTTTAAAATAGTAAAATAATAATGGTAAAATTTTTCTTTAGCAGTTAAACTTATTTGGCAAGGCTCACGAACACTGCTTACTCCAGGTTTTGCAAATTAGCTGTTCAAACTGGAATGGACATCTTCCGAATAATGGACTGCTTCAACTACCTTCCTAATCTACGCTGTGGTATCGAAGCGGTTGGAAAGGTGAGGAAACGCTGTGTTAAAATTACGGTGCAATTTGGAAAATAATTTCATCACATTTGATTAATTAGTTAAACAATTTGAGGCCAACTGTGGGAAGCCGAGAGCCATTGAACATCCAATCACAGACCGTTTTCATGACCTCAAACAGTTAGTGCGTCTGCCTGCAGAAAGGAGAGGGAATTAAGAAAATTCTATTACAAAAAGGCTAAGGTCCTAAAACAACAGGGTTACTGCTAAAATATCTTACTCAAGCACATTTATTTGATAAATGATACTTAACTGATATATTAGGTTGTAACGAAATAAATGGCACTGAACCACTGTAAATTTAAACAGTTAATATCTCCGCTGGTAGGCAAGTTTATTAATCGAAATAAAAACCTTCTGATTCTACACATCTTTGCCAACGTGACCCAAGCTTTTTTCTCCCAGTAGCATAAAAATCAGAAGTTCTGGGCTTGACGAAATCTTCGAAGGCACTTTCGGCATCCTGTTGGTATTTGAATATTTTCCCTACCAAGAAGTCGCCAAGATGCTTGAAGAAATGGTAGTCTGTTGGGGAGAGGTCGGGAGAAAACGGAGGATGTGGTAGAGTTTCAATGCTCAGCTCATTCAATTTCTGCAACGTCATTCGTGCTACATGGGGGCGAGCATTGTCGTGCAGAAGGAAAACTCGCCTTCGGTTTACCAAGGCCGGCCGGATATCCTTCAACTTTTCCATCATTTCTTCAATTTCAATGCAGTACTTCTCCGCCGCGGTAGATTCCCCGGGAGGGAGGAAGCTGTGGTGAATAATTCCCAGCGAACACCACCACACTGTCACCATTACTTTCTTTTGGTGCAATTCCGGCTTCGCAAAAACCTTGGGGCTCTCATCGCTGTCCACCCACTGTGCCGATCGTCGCCTGTTGTCGTACATTATCCATTTCTCGTCACAGGCTACGATGCGATCAAGGAATGGGTCCGTTTCGTTCCGTAGAAGCAGTGCGGACGAGATCTCATATCGTCGGCTTCTGTGCTCCTCAGACAGCTCGTGAGGCACCCATCTTTCCAGCTTTTTGGTTTTTCCAATTTCCTTCAGATGCCGGGCAGCTGTGTTGTGACTGACGCCAAGAACCTTCGCTATCTCCCTGGTACCTTTGTGTGGATCCTCCTCTACCACATCTCTCAGCTTGTCCTCATCAACATCACTATGCCTCCCACGACCTTCATGTTCTTCCAAGCTCTCATCTCCATTCCGGAACTTCTGATACCAACGATACGCCGTCCGAATTGTGAAACATCCTTGAGCGAATGCAGCTTTGATCTTCTCGTTCGCCTCCTTAGCTGTAGTGCCCAGCTTGAATTCATACAAGTAAATGCCTCGGATTACCCTTTTGTCCATCTGCAAAAAGTCAATAAAACCCTAAAGTTTTTCCACTTTTACATAGAAAATTTGGCACTCACCGGTAGAGCAAAGTTTGCGCTTCTAAATAGTATGCCGCATGTTACGGTTTGTTCTTGCTCAAACGCGTAAAGACGCGCCAAAAAATGGCGCGAGCCAGTGCCATTTAATTCGTTACAACCTAATATTTCACTCAATTAGATTTAATTGATATATGATATTTGTTTGATATATTGAATCGATACTCTTATATTTTTCAGAACCTCACTGTTACAGGCTGGTGGAGTAGTTGAGGCAGCTATTGCTTACACTGGGGACGTAACGAAGAAAAATGCGAAAAGATACAATATGAAGTACTACCTGAATCTGGTGGACGAGCTAGTAAAATCCGGCATTCACATTCTTGGTAAGGAAGAATTCGATCATGTTACAATAATTGAAGGAAAACTTTGAGGTCGGTTTCATCAATGAAGCCACAATATTTTTACGTGGAAATGATAGGCATATTTTGCAAACTAGAGAAATGATATCGTAATAATAAAAAAGAGAAGCTACATCAGAAGGAGACTAAAATTTTAATCTCCTAAGCATATTTGCCGACCATCGAGCGAAACAATAAAGATGTGAAATATCACTCACTACTGATCAGTGATAATGTTTTACCATAATTTTTTGTGAGAAGAGGTATTACAAATTGGACGGCCATTCTCGCATCTTTGGAATTTACCGAAAAGTTGCAAGAACGACTAGAGAAACCCTTGCTTGATATTGATTATTTATTTATTTACTTATCTCTACACATACCTTACTCTACACTTACAAACTCCCTGTTCTAAGTACATTTCCTTTTTAAAGACTGATTTCATTAATACTACAGTGTCATTCAATCTGATCTTCATGATAAACGTGCACATGCTAGCGCATATTCAGTTCACCTTAGGAACATTTCTCATCTTGGCGTAAACATTTGCCAGTCTTCTGACCCGCTTTATTTGTACCTTGTTTGTATGCAAACGTGTTAGCTTTCCAAAACAGCACACTACAATTAATTCTTTTCGCTAAATGCGCGCTCAAATTGCTGTAGAAGTGAAATACATCTCCAAAATACCATTGACTTTGAATATTTGCAGCAGGGAAAGTTGTTCTTAATTTTCAGCAATAAAGGATATGGCTGGTGTGCTACACCCATCAGCGGCGAAACTTTTGATCGGAAGTATACGAGAGAAGTATGTACAGAAAGCCACTTTTGTCTACTCTATAGTGTCGGCCTTTGAACTTTTTGTTCCCTACTCAAAATGCAAATTTAGAAATACGGAGTAAAACAGTGTCAAACAGGTGGTATGCAGAGAATGAGAATGGGCATGAGCTCACTTGTGAGCAAATGCCCATTCTCAGCATGGTCAGAATTCCGGGCATTCTCCTGTGGCTTGAGTACGGCGCCCGAAGGGTTCCGTCCGGAAATACGTTATCGTGAGTGGTCTCGACAGTGTTGCTTTTTCAGGTATCCAAATTTACCCATTCAAGTGCACACTCATGACACAGCAGGAACGGGAGTTGCGTCTATGATTGCGGCCGTAGAGGTACCATAATTAACGAAACTCATAGCATAATCAGCTGAAAATGCTTTGTATAGTAGACGTCATTGAGGTGAAAACGTCATTGAGGTGAAAACTGCACAACGAGGTAGCAGTATGAGCTCAAACACCGAACGTTTTTTTAAGGGACTTTGGTTTGTAAAATGTTTGCCTACTTAAATTCACAGCTAATGCGTCAATTTGATCTGCAGCTTGCTTCTGGCACTTCAAGGCAAGTGGCGGAAGGAGATGCTGATTAGATGCTAACTGAGCGGACATCTGAAGTATCCTTAATGAACATGTAGGGCATCTTATCAAGGTATCGGTATTTCATGTGGACACATGTCTTCGTTTAGGACCCACTTCAATGTTCTTTTCCTTCAAAATCTCCTTCGTTGTCTCCTTACCAATTGACCGGATGCTTTATCCGCTAAGTTACAAGGAGGAGGCGTTTCAGATCTATCCTGGTCGCTAGGGAGTGAATGTGTTTGCGCTTTATTCCACATAACCAGGTTACCCGAATTTGTTCAACAGCAATTAATGTCATCTGGCCAGAGGTGAAGCCCTCAATCCGACATTTCTTTTATGACACAGCTACGCAACAGGTTGCCGCTTTTTTACTTGTACCAGTCGTACGTCGGCCTAGCGGCCGCCTACGACTGGTTGGGGGCTTCGCCCCCAAACCCCGAGAATAGGACCCCATGGCCGCTACGGGTTTCCTATTCTTCCCTAGGCCTTCTGACCTTTATGTTAATCGAGATGAATCGATTGATCCGACGTCAGATTCGTATATATACATATCGTGTTCAGCGACCTCAATTACCCCCAGGGCCGAAGTTTCGCGCCACTTGAACGTCACCCTCAAAAATCGATAATATCGATCGATATCGATTGGTCGACTTCAGATTCGTCTTCGGCGACCTTGATTACCCCCAGAGCCGAAGTTTCGTGCCGCGCGAACGCCATACTAAAAAGTCGATAATATCGATCGATATCGATTCGTCGATTGTAGACTCGTGTTCAGCGACCTCGACTGCCCTAAGGCTGAAATTTCGTGCCGGTTGAACGCTATCCACAAAAATCGATAATATCGATCGATATCGATTGGTCGACTTCAGATTCATGTTCAGCGACCTCGATTACCCCCGGGGCTGAAGTTTCGTGCCTACGTGTTCGGCATCTCTACGGCCCACCATGCACGGTTGCCGACGTGTTCGGCACGTTCCGGCTCGCCATGCATGTTTGCCGACGTGTTTGGCACGTCTACGGCTCGCCATGCATGGTTGCCGACGTGTTCGGCACGTCTACGGCTCGCCATGCACGGTTGCCGACGTGTTCGGCACGTATACGGCTCGCCATGCATGGTTGCCGACGTGTTCGGTACGTCTCCGGCTCGCCATGCACGGTTGCCTACGTGTTCGGCACGTCTGCGGCTCGCCATGCACGGTTGCCGACGTGTTCGGCTGCCGCGCCCCAACTCAAGTGTGACGGGAACACGCACGCACACACACACACGCTTGCTCCTTTATATATAGTAGGATAGGATAATAATTCAGTGCACTCAACATCAGCACCTCTTATGCGTTATTTGTTCTTTAGCGCATTTTATGGTGTACAGAGTAACGCCATCGTGAAAAGGAACACGAGGACAACCCTTGTGGTGCAGTTTTGGTCGGGAGTGCCGTCTCATCGCGTGCATATTTATAATAGTATTCCTAAGTCTGAAAGTTACCAATGCAGCTGCGTCTCCAACCTATCCTACTGATATTTAATTTGTTGTCTTTGCTTGTTGAACGTCCGAAGAACGTTGCAGGATAAGGGCAGAATTACTTGAAAATACTCGTGTAAATTTGTTATTGACCAGATAGAGTAAATGAGTTGCGAATAGGATAAAACTAAATTTCTACTAAGACTGTAAGAATGCACAGGCCGGAGCGGATGGTGTGGATGCGGCTATCGACAGCATGAGCGGCATTTCGAGTCAACCGAGTTTGGGCGCAATTGTACGTAGCATGGAAAACACAATGCGTGCCACTGGTGCGTTTGAAGGACTATTTGAAGTTACTTAGAGCATCGTAATCATAAGTTGGATGTCTAGAGATTATACAAAAAATCCTTCCATTCTGCATTTTTATTAGGAGTCAAACTTGAACTCACATCACGGTGATCAATCACTCGCTAAAGCTGCCTCATTAGGAGGGTTTTGACCGAGAAGGCTTTTACAATTATACTTCTTCAATTTGTGCCCATGGTTTGCAGCGAGCCTTTCCCTATAGCATGGCTGTCAATTTTTTGCAATAGGTGACGTGCTTTAGCCGAAAGCCAAAGTTGTTTCTGTTTGCGCATGAGATTGCACTACTAACCACTTGAGTATCTCTGCTCCCACTCGTGTTGTGATCGTAAGCAAAGCCGCTATGCCATTATCCAATAGCTGTTTTTATTTATTTAATTTTTTTTTATTGAAATTTTGTAGCAGCTATGGCGGCTTAACATGATACAAGCAAATAAGTAGCTCTGTTAAATCTAAGGCCTCGACCTCAACGCCATCTCGCAGTATAGTCACTACTGGGAAAAAACGCGACGACTTTACGCGAATTTTGAGTGCACAGACCTGCTGAAGAGTGGCACCTCCGACATCTTCGAGCACAGCATGCCTGGAGGACAGTATACTAATCTAATATTTCAGGTGCGTTTCATTAGCAATTCCAGGGGAGCGCGCATCAAGCAAGGTGCTAACAAGGAAAGGTTCCCAACACAAGGTGAGTATTTGCGATGATGTTTTAACAGAATGTAGAGCCCTGTGAGCGGAGTCTAGAACAAAAGTTAGATTTTGCTGAACACTTTTTTAAAGGCCTGAAAAGGAGATCTGAAAGCGTGCGTGCAACTATCATCAACCTCAACCCCTTCGACACCTCATCTGATGTGCCCCGGCGGCGCAGTTGGTAAGGGTGCCGCCCCATAGGAGCACACCGCTGGAGTTTTGAGTTCGAGTCCACGTATTGCCGCTTTTATTGAAAATAATAGTTTGTCGTTATTACGCTTTCTCATGATCACAGGGGACAATTTTATACCATCAATGCTTACAACAAACCAAGCGCCTTCATATGTGCTAGTTTTTCAAAAATGCCTATCTGCACGACCACCATATCGTACCATACCATCAATAACACCGAAACGGCACATAAATACGCGTACCTTATGGTTAAATATTATACACCCGGGCGATATAGGTACATAAGTTTACTATAAATGTCGTTCTCACCGAACGTGTTGACGGTCGACTACTTCTCACCACACCGGATTTCACTCCTCCGACAAGGAGAGAGACTGTGTTTGGGAATGCTGTAAAAGGACTCCTTCTAGACGCCATATATGGAGATATTAGAGAAAGGACTCTTCCCTCAGAGTGGGCATTGACCTACCGACAGTTCTGCGCTCGGTGTGCCGTGTCTGTCATACGAGCGGGTTCACCCCGGACCCTTCTCTACACACAGAGCTTTCGCGTTCAACGCGGAAGAAGTGGTCGTTCCTTGTCAGGGAGAAGATTGTTTCTCACTGGCTTTTGTAAGATGCTGTTGGTGTGACAAGCGCTTGTGTTTTACTTGTTTCACAGTTTTGTACCATAGCTGTTGACTAAAATGGAAGAACAAGACAGGACTTTTATTTCCAGAGAAATGATATGATGCAGATACGGGTGGCGATGTCCGTTCCTCCACGTGGTGCCACAGGAAACTGTTCACTATGCGAGCTAAGCTAAGCACGGACACTCGATTGCAGGCGACAGGCCCTTGTGACAGGCCGGCCTATGGAGATCCCATGTCACATCACATGGTTGATGGCGTTAATTGTTTGTCGAGATAATGCTACGGCGTAGCCGACGCGCACTCGCAAAGCCCGGCGAGTGTGAGAAGTATGCGAGGGTCTCTGATGCGACGACAGCATCGGGGGCAACTGAGCAAATCCAAAGTCCCGTAACGTAAGTAGGACCCGCGTGGCTACGCTGAATGTGGGTACGTTGACGGGCCGCTCGTGCGAGTTGGTAGAAGCACTGGAGCGAAGACGAATCGACTTATGTGCGGTACAGGAGACGAGATGGTCCTGTTGCAAGTCGAGGGACATAGGCCGAGGCTTTAAGGCGATTTGTGCGGCAGTCCCAGGACCACCAGCGGTGTTGGTGTGATCGTCTCCGAACGTTTGCGAGATGCGATTGCAAGCATGGAACGTTTCAGTGACCGCTTGATGAAGGTCGTTGTTGCTGCTGAACAGCGTATGTATCATTTCTTCTCTGCGTACGCTCCGCAGACAGGCTGCTCCGAGCGAGTGAAGGACGAGTTTTGGACCCTGCTTGATGAGAAGACAGCAGAGGCGCCACCAGAAGCTGTGGTTGTCGCAGGTGATCTCAACGGCCACGTTGGGACTGTGAAAGATGGTTACAGCTGTCATGGCGGCTTCGGTTATAGAGCACGTAACGCTGATGGTGAGCGAATTCTTGAGTATGCGGACTCGCATAATCTCACCATCGCGAACACAATGTTTCGAAAGCGTGACTCCCATCTCGTGTCTTTCTATAGCGGGAAAACCAAGACACAGATTGACTTTATCCTTGTCAAGCATCGCGATCGAAGGCTGGTCACAGATGCGAAAGTTGTGCCATACGAGACTGTCGCCATGCAGCACCGTCCGCTGATCTGCACACTTAAGATCGCCCCTCCGAGGCTGAGGCAGGTCGAGCGATGCGGACCAGCAAGGATCAAGTGGTGGCGGATGAAAGAGAAGGACGCAGCTGTTGTTGCTCGTATTCGGTTGCCGACGGTTACCACGGTTGAGGAGACATGGAAACGTGCAACCGATTCGATGCTACAAGCTGCACGTTCCGAACTGGGCATGACGAAGCCTGGACGGCGTAAGATTGAGAAGCAGACTTGGCTGTGGACTGACGACGTCAAGGAAAACTCAAAGAGAAGAAAAGACTATATCACGCTTTTCTCAACGACAAGACAGCCGACAATCGGCGCGTGTACCAAGAAGCGAAGAGGGCGGCTAAGAAGGCTGTTGCCGTTGCAAAAGCTTCACATTATGAGTACGTCAACGAGAAACTCAAGACGCGCGATGGTGAGCGGTATCTATACCGACTTGCAAAGTTTGCCAACGGCAGACCGAGGATATTGAGAAGTTCTTTGACATCAATGATGAGAACGACCATCTTCTTACAGACCGCAAGAAGGCATTGAAGCGATGGCGGGACTACTTTGAGGAAATCTCTACGGTGGATTTTCCTCATCCAGCCATCCCTTCCACGGCTCCAACCCACGGCTCCGTTCAGAAGATCACCGTGGAGGAGATTGAAGCGGCTTTGAAGAAGATGAAGTCAGGCAATACAACGGGCCCTGACGACATAGCGGCCGAACTGTGGAACTCGAGGTGCTGGAATCCTGCTGAGTGGCTAACAAAGTTTTTCAACCAGGTTGTTGCGGAGAAGAAGGTTCCTGGTAGTTGGCAGCAAAGCACGACGATCCCGATCTGGAAGAAGAAGGGCAGTCCCGCGGACTGCACAAGTTACCGTCCAATCCGATTGCTCTCACACAGTATGAAAATATTTGAGCGAATTGTGGATGGACGTATTCGCGATATCGTCCAACTTTCCACCAATCAATGTGGCTTCGTAGCGGGCTGTGGCACCATCGATGCCATACATGCTGCTCGTCTTCTTGTGGAAAGACATCGCGAGAAACAAAAACCGCTGCATCTTGCTTTCCTCGACCTGGAGAAAGCATTTGATCGAGTACCGCGTGAGGTCATATGGTATGCCTTACGACAGCACGGTGTTCCTGAAGAACTGATCGAGTGGGTACGCATTCTTTACTCTTGTCCTAGGACTCAAGTGCGAGGGCCGGCCGGCACATCCACGGAGTTTCCAATCTCCGTCGGTGTTCACCAAGATTCCGCGCTTTCCCCACTTCTTTTCATTGTCGTAATAGATTTCGCGAGACCTTCAGAAGCCTACTCCTTGGACGCTGCTATACGCAGATGACGTAATGCTTGCCAGTGAAGACAAGGCCGAAATTGAGCGACAAGTGCAAGCTTGGTGTGACCGCTTGGCGGCGTTCGGGCTCAAGCCAAACGTCCAAAAATCTGAATACTTGACGACAGACGTAAGCGAAGCCGGGTCCATTGAGATCAATGGCACTGCGCTAGTACGAACGACAAACTTCAAGTACCTTGGATCTGCAATTGCGTCTGATGGTAGTCTGACGTTCGAGGTGAACTCGCGCGTGAGCGCGGCGTGGTCCAAATGGCGCTCAATGACAGGCGTTCTGTGCGACAAAAAGATACCTGAGCGCTTGAAATCAAAGATCTGCAGAACCGTCGTCCAACCAGTAGCGATGTACGGTGCTGAGTGCTGGCCTGCAACGAAGGAGGTTGAGAGCCGCCTCAGCGTAATGGAGACGAAAAAGCTGCGCTGGACGGCTGGTGTCACGCGTTTGGATCATGTTCGCAATGTCTCGATACGCCAAAGGTTTGGCGTCGCTCCAATTGCTGACAAGCCACGTGAAGCTCGCCTACGGTGGTATGGCCATGTTCTTCGTGCGGACGACGACACCGTTCGGAAGATTGGCCTCATCACAGATGTGCCCGGAAAACGGCCTAAAGAACGGCCAAGGCAATGCTGGCTTGATACGTTGCACATGGACTTAAAGGAAGCTGGTATCCACCCCGATCAAGCGTTTGATCGTGCGAAGTGGCGTCATCATACCAGAAGAGCGGACCCCGCTGCTAAGCGGGACAAACGCTGAAGAAGAAGATATGGTGCTGATACGCTTCGTTGAAAAACTAGCACATATGAAAGCGCAAATAGACAGCCTTAGTTTGTTCTAAGCATCGATGGTCTAAAATTGACTCTTGTGATCATGAGAAAGCGTAATAACAACAAACTAAAACCTGCAAAAATATTGGCAGCACTCGGACTCGAAATGAAAAGCCTGCCAGTGTGCTTCCATGAGAAGGCGCTCTTGCCAACTGCGCCGTCGAGGCACACCTCACGGGGTGTCGTAGGGGTCGATGATAGCTGCGCGCAAGCTTTCAGACCTCCTTTGTAGGCCTTTAAAAAAGAGTTCATCAAAAACTAACTGTGGTTCTGGACTTCGCTCACAGGGCCCTACATCCTGCTAAAATAGCATCGCAAAAGCTCTCCTTGAGTTGGGAACCTTTGCTTGAAAGGATACGATAAACTACCAATGCTTTTAAAGTGTGTTAGTTGTGGAAAAAAGCTTTTGACAATCGTCGACTGAATTATGTTTAGTTATTAAAGAAGGAATACTATAGAAGGCTCATACACCTTCAATAAATTTATTCTCTCGATCTTCAATCATTAGATCGAGAGATAAGATTTAAAGGGATGTTATGTAACGTTGTAGGAAGAGTATGAGTCATGAGTCATATGAGTCACATAATAACCTATTAGCATCCGTTTTCGCAGTGTAATTCAATCACTTCATCGAACACGAAAGAATTTCATTAGAAGCAGAATTGAAATTGAAACAAAATTGGGAAGAATACGCTACATGATCACCGAAATGAAAAACTTGAATTTTCATAAAAGATATGCCTGTCAATATGTTGTGCCACTCGGGGTTTTTAAGTGATTAGCGCGGTCACATAATAACCTAATAGCATCCGTTTTCGCAGTGTTTTTTTTTCGCAACTTGTGCTCCATTTTTAGGTCCCTGACGACGGGAAGTCGTCGTCAGGGACCTAAAAATGGAGCACAAGTTTAAGTTTGCACTCTATTCCTCCAAGCGCCTTAGCCAACCTAGCCTTTCCACTCCCTCCTAGAACTGCTGCCCTCCTAGAACTGCTACTAGCTACAAATGAGAGAGATGAATCCACGGCTGGGGCTTATGTTTGCCTAAGTTACCAGGCCCACGGCACAAATGTCGCCGACCGGTCCTCTTGCAATTGGCAGTGAGGCAGAAGTGGCAAGAACTCATTCTTATCAGAGAGGCATTCTATTTTTATTTTGTTAATTGTGTTTTGTTTATGTCTTCTGAAAATTTAGAACACCTCTACCGCGTTTTTGTCGCTTTCCTTGAACAATCGAGATGGGTACCTCTGTGTTAGCAATAACTTTCCGCCGCATCAATCTCATAACGAGAGGATCGGTCGGCGGCATTCGCCTCTACCTGCCAGGTAGCGTGGAGGAATACCATCCGCAGCAGTGGACCCTATGCGTGAGTTCCTCCATTTCATTTAAGGTTCTATGTGGTGCTTCTAGGAGGTGGTCCAAAATGCTAGGCTGGAAAAGGCTCATGGTGGAGTAGAACCCAAACTCGAAACCGTGGTGCTTCATTTCTAGGCCTCTGCGGACAAAGAGAAGGCGAATAGTCAGCCCGCTAAATGACGATCCACCTGAAAGCATCGTGTGGAACATGCTGACAGACACAACTTATCATCCTGAGGTTTCAAAAAGAGACAAGATGGCAACGACTTTGTAAAAAGTTTTTATTGCTGCACATTTCACATGCAAGCGGAGCGCCTGCCGTTCTTGCATAAATTGGTGGCTATCCAAGCAAGACTGGTGAAGGAGAGAGCACTTCTTGAAATCATAGCACTTAAGTGTTTTCCTTTTTTCATATTATCTATCTAACGATTCAGCTAACTATTACTGGTAAGTGTTTGAGTTTTTCAGTCGTCCTCGTTAAACCTCTACGATCAATTCGCGACGGTGTGCAAGAACTACGCGGAAGCAAACAAAGCTCTGGGTGATATTATCAAGGTAATATCTGTGCCAGCAGTTGTGTAGACACTCTTCTAACTGCAACATACTAGAACCGAATGGGTAATTGCATCCATGCTGCCGGCGAACAAGGTTGTCACTCATCTAAACTACATTCCACACGTGTCTAGGGCTGCTGTAAAGAAGCACTGCGACAAAAACAGTTTGGCAAAACATGAAGTACAAAATATACATATAAAAATGTGAAGGAACATACTCTATAATATTCAGTCAAGAGCTATCGGTTGTGGCAGTTATCGAAACTATCTGGAAAAAACTATTGGACGCGAAAATAGAGGAAATATCCAGACGTCTTCAACGTCGGGATTCAGAAGACGTGCCGAAGACACTGCCCATGACTCTTCTAGATTCAGAAGACCTATCGATCACGTCCAACGTGCCTGTATATTCATAAGGCTTGCCCTAGATGTCAGTCAAAGATGTGTCACTTACCGATTAAGCAATCGATTTCTATAGCAATCGATATATTGTAGATTTTTGTCGGATTATTACCGATCGTGCTGGAAGTAACATGATTACGGTCGCTGATGGGAGTACTTCATCACAGCAGAAGGGCAGTCACAATCGATCGATACTATCGACCTTTTGAGCGGCGATATCGTTTTTCTCCCAGTCTTAGGCGATTGCGGTGGGAGCTACGTGGTTGCGATCGCCGATAGAAGGGATTCAGCATTCAATATCGATCGATATTATCGATTTCCTGACCGCTGATTTCGGTTTTCTCAAAGGTTTAACTGGTCGGTTGGGATACACTCTCTGAGAGTTTTGCCGACCGACCCCAGCACGAGTACAGGTGAACCCTCGCAATACCGGACGACGTCCCGAAAACGGGGGGACGAGCACAGGACACTTGGGTCGTCGACGCAACATCCTCGCGAAGACTTCCTCTTGTGCAGCGCTTGTCCTGCAGTCATCCCGAGGACGTCGGCAGTACAAAGAGTAAAGAGGAGCCGGTGTTTTGGCGAAGACCTCCACTACTCCAGCGGTTGTCCATCACACTTTACCAGGACGACGTCAGCTCGGATCTAAAATGGAGCCGACGTGCTGATCAAGATCACCGCACCTTCTCGAGTTGTCCTCCACTATACTGGATGTGGTATTTGTGTATTACCGCATGTTATTATTATTTGTTGATACTCTTAGCTGTTTGTTATTATATATTATTATCCATAACTACTAATTATTAGCTAATCTTATTCATTCTTTTGGATTATTTTTCACCATTTATTATTACGGCCTATTATTTGACAGCGCCATTCGTTAATTTCACTATTATATTATAAACTTATTTATTTATTTATTTATTTATTTATTTATTTATTATGCAAGCGAGCGAGCGAATTGGACGACAATTGAAGCAGTCTTCAAAACTACCCTTCTTCTTCCAAATAGTAATCGTCGTTCTGTTGTGCCACTACTCCGGTACTTTCTTCTCCTTTACCCAGAGCTTCGATTTCCGTAAAGCGGCTGTCGGGCTTCATTTTCTTTAGGACTGCTTCTGTTTCATCTACGGTGATCTTGTGAACGAGAGCGTGAACAGAAGCGGCAGAAGGAAATTGGATGACTGATGAGGAAATTCCATGGTGGAAAGTTCCTCAAAGTAATCATGCCATCACATCAACGCTTTTTTGCGGTCTGTCAGAAGATGGCAGTCCTCACCATTGATGCCGAAGAACTTTTCAATATCCTTGGTTTGGCGATGGCGGGTATTAGCATGTCGGTATAAGTGCCTCTTAGCATCGCGCGACTCGATCTTTCCGTAGACATCGTTGTAATGAGTGGCTTTCTTTGCAGCCTTCATCGCCTCTAGATACTTCTGCCAGTTATTGGCTGTTTTGTCGTCGAGAAATACATGATAAAGCGACTTCTTCTCTCGAACCTGAAGCCGTGCCTGCTTGTCGACCCTGCGTCGCCTAGATTTCGTAGTGCCGAATTCCGATCTTGCAGCTTGGGGTATCGCGTCGATTGCTCGTTACCAATTTTCATCGATAGTCGTGACTGTCAGTAACCGCATGCTAGAAATCACAGCTGCTTCCTTCTCTTCCGTTTAGCCTAGGGAAGGCGATCTTCAAAGCGCAGATCAGCGGTCTATGCTGTGGGACGACCGTCTCATACGGCAGCATCTTAGGGTCCATGACAATACATCGGTCGCGATCCTTCACAAGGACAAAGTCTATCTGAAAAATGGAACTCACACTGTAGTATGAGGTTGGAGTCGCGTTTTAGGAAAACGGTGTTCACAATGGAGAGGATATGCGATTCTGCATGAGAAATACAAATAAAAACCATAAAACAAAAAGCAAACGAATAACGACGAAACTAGAGTAAAGAAAAACTAGTGTTAGGTAAATAGAAACTAGTGTTAAGAAAATCCTGCAGGAGTTGCTCTCTTTTCTTCTACGACCTACGCGATGAAAGCATACAGAGAAAAGACGATAAAAAGAGCGAAGTCTTCTAAGTGATGATCTAATTCCGGATTCATACTTATCCATTACCATTCACCCATAACCTTATCATTCGCGAAACTAACATCTGGTGGGCGTTGAGTAAAGCGCTTGGGCTCCAAGTGCAGAAATTTAAATAATTTCACCCTCCCACCTGACATCGGTCGCTGTACGCAAGGTGTCGCATGTGTACTTTGGTTTTTCGTAGATTACATTGTGACGCCATGTGTCCGGCAGTCGTCCCTCCGATCATTGATGACTCCACAAGGCGGATTATCCAGCGGTAGTCGCGAAACGCCTTAAATATGTCGTCAGGACGCGCGAGGCACGACCGCAGTTCTTGAGCAAGAGTCTAGACTCCTGCCGACAATCTGGCGTCGTCCGGCGGTTCGTCCCCCGCGATTGTTCGCAAAAAAGGGGGCGGATCGTCCAGCGGTTGTCCCTCCCAGCTCTCAGAGCTGGTACTATGGCCGACGGCACGCTTCATAGCAGCTGGAAATTTCCAACTACAGGCCAATTCCTCGAAAGCGTTGATGGTACCTTGACGTTCCTTCGACGGTTAAGCAATTCGTCACTGCTGTAGCAGTTCTGCTTAAAAATTGTTGTTCAACTTAGTATTAGAAGCTGTGGGAATCGTTTGACAAGTACCTTTCTTCAAGCGAAAAGAGTCGATCAGAGGCTCAGTGTCGGGGTGTACGGAATTTCCGCCTCCATGTTCCTGATCTAGGTTTATAACCGTTTTTACTCCTTCCGTTCCGACCCGCGGTTCCATGTTCCGCTTTTTCTTTGGGCTGGAAAGCGGAACGGAAAAGGTGACCCATAAGCCATTGATTGTTTCGCATTGAGTTCATTTACCTCGTGAACATAAACGAAAGGCTGAAGAAAGAGATCAGCTACACATCATCTCTTTGTGATCATATTGCTTTCAAACTGATGGTGTATCCTGATGTTGGAACGGCTTCAATCATGGCGGACTATTTTTGGGAAACACGGTTCGATACTACCCGATGAAGCGATAACTCTCAGCATCAAGATGTGATTTACCTCACTAGCTGAGAGCGCATATGTCTGTCTGGGAGTGTACGTACTGCCTCAGTGTTAAAAATTCATACCTGCAGCATGCAGGCTAGCATTTTGATAAAAATCGCTCTGTTTAACTATTGAATGCACTCGATGCTCATTTGATCTGTGGAACACTGTAGTTCTTCTTACCGAAAAAACGCCCGTGAAACTTGGATACAAAACTGCTGCTTCAAGGAGAGCCTTGGAATTTTATATACTTTGCAAGAAGGAAGTCTTTTCGATCGAACAGTTTGAATATTCGTGGAAAGTGTGGATTCATGCATTAAACCACGAACTGTTAATTATCGGCTATTCACCTTCGACCTCAGAACTGAATCATGATCACGGCTTTGGAATAGAAGTACTAGGTAATGTTATACATCCGGAGAAGAACTATGTGGAAACGACGCATAGTCTAACACCACAACAACGTTTCAAGGATGCTTGAATCGAGAGTGTTGTTCTTTAACCGGAGCATGCATATCCGTACTTGTCCTAATAAACCAAGGTCTTGTAAGAAAAACCAATTTTAGTTCAGAGTTCTGTAAGCAACCTCATGCTGCTAACATGCTTTTCCATGCTTTTCTTCTTTGCTTCCTTTTTTAGAACACCATCTTCCTACGTACAGAAGATTTTTCATAAACTTGGATTCGTTGCACTAGTTGTATGTGAGAAATCATCCTAATATTGATTCCAATGCAGGATCTTTTGTAGATATATAATATTTTGGTGGGGGAGATTCACATGCGACTTGCTTCCTAAATTCGTTTACGGTATTTCAGTTATTGACACCGTTCATGGTATATTTACGAGAATGTAAATGAGCTTTGTGTTACCTTCATTTCCGTGTTCCGTATTCCTGTCTCCGCACTTGAGTTACGCATTACCTGTTCTGCTTTTCTTGGAAGAATGTCCGCACATCCTCGATTAGTACCGAGAGGATCCATTTTCACTTGACGTTTACCGCTTGAAGATATGAAGTGGAGATCCCCGCAGTCAATTTTTCGCCAGAGTGAAATGGATAGCCGCGAAGTGGGGCATCAGTAGGGATGTCGAACAACATAACCACGAAAGCACTGTTTAGCACAAACAAGAACCGCGTGGACATGATGCCAATGTTGCACATAGGGAGGGGGACGTGAAGGTGTGAATCGCAGAACTATACACCTGACCTTAAAGAACATGGTTGGAACAGGGTTGGAACATGCTAAGGCTTTGAATATAACCTTGTGTAGTACTTTGGAGAGAAGAAAGCTGTACAAGTAGAGGACCTAACTTGAAGTGAGTGGTCGTGGCCTAGTGATGCTGCGCAGCACGTGAAAAGCGCGCTAGTGTGAGACACGCCGACAGGCGGAAGAAGGAAATATAAATGCTAAGCATAGATGAAGGTCACTTCCGAATTAGAAGGGCGTTAATTATTAGTGTTGTTCTGACAGCAGGAGTTTCTAGTCTCGAACACAAGCTGAATATATAACACAATTGTTATTGATTGGATAACTGATGCGTACTATTCAGGTTGCACCATCGTCGAAAGTTGTAGGAGATTTGGCCCAGTTTATGACTCAGAATTCCATCACTTCGAGCAAGGAACTTGTGGAAAAGGCCGAGTTGTACGCGCTGCCAAAAAGCGTTCAAGATTTTTTTGAGGTGAGATGGCTTTCTCTTTAGGTTACGTGCTACCTTAAATGTGGTGTCATTGTTCTACAGATACTGGTGCTAAACCGAAAAGCAGCACGCTCACATATTCTTTATTCAACAGTTAGAGAACGGTTGGACTTGGCTAGACTCTTCTCAGAAACAAATGCCAACTTATCCACGAGATTCCAACCCTAAAAGCTAAAAATTAAAGCCAAGAATCGATTTCGATCACGTTTTTTATTTTGATTGACTAACCTTCTTTGATCGCCATGTTTACCTGCCTCAAAACTTTTTTCCTCTTGGTATATCCATATCTCTCAAAAAGATAGAGTGCGCGACAGGACTAATTATTTCCTTGCTTGGTACTCAGGTTTCTATTTTAGTGCGACATCGAATTTGTGCTGCAGTTTTTGTGAGCGCTACTTATTCTTACATCATTTCTAGTTAAATCTTACAGGGAAAACTTGGCCAGCCGACCTATGGATTTCCAAAAGTCTTTCAAGAAAAGGTTGGCACGCTTTAGTTCAAATTAAACATTATGGTGTAACATAAGCTCTGTCCACTTTCTTCGACAAAACATTCTCGCAGTACAACTTGCCGTGTGGCTCAGCTTCTTCTGAGCAACGCGGCAAGCTGGATTGTGAGCATTTTCTGAAGTGTCATTGGGTTGCTTTGTAAGACTGAGATTTGCACAAGGCAAAAATTTGTAGCTAATTATGGCTTGTGACCGCAACAACCTTTGACACTGCTTATAATGAGTTCGATGGAGATCACTACGCAACAAAAGCCTACCGAAATATATGCAGCATACACGGAGAAGGGGTGTTCTCTACAAAATCTGCAAGAGATGTTTCCTCCGCTTTAAAGACACGAGGTCGGCCGTCCAGTGGAGGTTCGACACTCTCGGAGACCTTGTCGGGGCCGATCCTACAATAAGCACCAGAAGGTTGGAAAGAAGGTTGGGCTACAGCCACATGACGGTAGTCCCTTCGAGAGCTCGGGAAAGTTGCAAGGAACGACAAATGGATACCTCTCAAACTGGCGGTCGACCAAAGTCTCCAGCGAATAGATGCCTGTACTTCCTTGATCTCCACAAAGCGCCATTTTGATTGGCTCAGAAACATAATCACGGGCGATGAGGAGCTCGTGTTCTCGGTTAACCATAGTAGACGTAGGAAATCGGTGGACGCAGGAACGGACTCGGAACCGGACTTCAAAAGAAAAGTTCGCGAGAAGAAAGTGATGTTTTTGGTTTGGTGATGCGCCGCTGGAGTGTATACTGGGCGCTTCGACATGATGTTGTCACAGTGACGGACGACATCTGCCTTTTCCAGCTGGAACGTATCAAGGCTGCACTGTATGTAAGACCCAAGCAACCAAAGGAGATTCGCTTTCTACATGACAACGCCTGCCCCCATGTTGCTTTCCAGACACACGGGAAATGGTGGAATTGGGATGGGAAGTCCTACCCATCCCCTTATTCACTTATTTAGCACCATCCGACTTCCACCTTTTCCGCTCTCTGCAGCATTTCTTAGATGGTAAACATACGATATGATAGAAGTGACCTGGAGCAGGTTCTGAATTCATTCTTTTCGTCGAAATCACCAGAGTTCTACAGGCGCTGCATTGAACAGTTGCCAAGAAGATGGCTGCATGTGATCAATAGTGGTGTATATCGCTGACTGATTGTAGGTTGTTTTTCAGAGAAATAGAAAATTCCGAAAATTCAAAAGTGGACAGAACTTATGTTAAACAATAACAGTTTTTCACAGTTTCTTCAAAACGTCATATGCGTCACAGAAGATTGAGTCACACTGCTGTTAAGGTACTACGGGGAAAGAAGCCAATCACTGGCCGACCTGGAGCATCCTTGGAGCCGTTAGATTTCGATCACCAAAGAAGGAAGCTTGAAGAGAAATACCAACTCCTGTTCAGGTCCCGTTCGTGTTATCGCTTTTTTTCTCTGTGGCCAACCAGGGTAGACGTATGTTTGAACGGTGCAGATAAATTCGCTGCAAGAATTTCCACGCCTCCAATAGTAGCTAGTATGTACTTTTCACTTTTGGAAGATCCTTTAACCAAACGGGCTACACGTCGTTTATGTTTACAATGTGTCTGGACCATCAGCAAGTGAAAGTGCATAGGTACGCATTGAGATAACAGAGAAGAAGGCTGCTGGATCAGGTGGTTCCGAAGTGTACTCGTTATTGATTCTGTTTCAAAGGAGCGAAGTCAGGTGTTTGACTGCTGTCGTTCACAACACCTCTGCCTTTTGTTTCAAGGTAGTGCGTCTCTAGGCTTTCAAAGCACTTCATAAGCTGTCGAAAACCTGTTTATTGTGAGAGTTTAGCAAACACATTATACGACAATTTCTATGTATTTTATTCTAGATTTTTCCATTTGAGTGAACTTTGTTTGAGCTTTTAGTTTTTAATAACAACCATCTTGGCAGTATTATGCCAAAGGGCTTGATAAAATGCGCCTTTTACAAAGCTGCCACAAGATTCGGGCTGACTCTTGAGGTTGGTAGTGTGTTTGCCAAGCAAACCATCAGAACGAACGAATATTTTCAATGCAGATTTGCTCAACTTACTGCATTGCTTATGAAAGAAAGGTGCCATGTTGAAGGCTTATATCATTATTCTGGGCGTCTGTGCAACAATATGTAGTAAAATAGCACGAGTCATAAGGATTGAATGGAAGCAACTCGTTGTCTACTAATGTTTGACTATGGTACATTAGGGTCACCTGTATCACCTGTCGTCCCGTTGGTCATCGACTCGCTCGAGCGGGCGCTAGCAGCATCTTCATTCCTCCTCGTCGCGTACCAGAGCACTCCAATGGATCTTTCTTGCTCGAGGGACACGAAGAGCGTCACATCGGTCGTTCGAGGCTTTCACGAAGAAGTCCAATCAATGCGTTGGTGAGCGTCCTGGCGGTACATTAAGTGCCTACGAAAAGCTTAAAGACTAATATCGATTATTCATAAATTAATGTTTAGAAAACGAAAAACTGCTGCAAGTTGCCACAAAAATCGATCACCTGATCTCGCTCCTGTTAGGACAACGCTACTCAACACTACACTTCGAAGGCACTTGGTGCACCTGTCCTCACCAGTCTCTTATCTCCACCTGAGGCTCATACGTAAACACGCTTCACGTGCTGCCGCTACGAATTTATAGTAAAATATGAGGGCACAAAGCTCGCTTGGTTCAATGACTTCGCAAAAATAAATTAGCCTTGCTACGAATAAGGGTGGAGATTCTCGCTGTCTTTCTTGTCCCTCGTTGGGACATATGTACGTCAGAGACACCCTTCGCTGGTTAGTAGAAAAACAACGCATCGAAATAACGAAGATATCTTGAATAAAATAGAAAATTTGTAACAAAATAGGAGTTGGACGCTTCTGAAACCTCTTTTGAAGATAGCAGTTATAGAGACACCAGCGTCATGTCTTCTATCATGTTCCCTAAAGAATTCGATCAGATGGTGAAATTTCGTCAAAAATACGGTCCTGTTGAACTTCTGCCAACCGATGTTTTCTTCGCAGGGCCCGAACATCATCGAGAGCTCGAGGTTGGTGGAAGCAGTTGCATAATAGGAGCACCTAAAATGTTAAATAAAGTATAGATAGTGGAGCAAGTAGGCAAAAAATGCTTCGAAAATTTTCAGCGTTGCGAGTCGTTTACAATAATTCCAGCTGAGTAATGTGCCCCGTTCAACTTGCTAATTCCAATGATTTGCACAAAAAGCTGTTCAACATGGCATCGTGATGAATTTTTCTGCCACGTACTAAAATCAACATTCCTGGGATGAGCATTAGGCTGAAAAATAATTGCACGGTGCATCGGAGCTCTGCTCACATCAAATTTCTGTGAGCTTGGAAACTTTTAATGGTTTTTGTCCAAAACAGTCTGGTTCCAAGGCTTTTAACAGCAGCTTCATTTCCGCCTGCTTTCCAGCAGTAATGAGAGCCATAAAACGTGAAAAGGATTGAATAGACTCAAATCAAACCATTCACTCACGATAGTCATTGTTTGTTTATAAGTCTGAATTAGGGGAGAACAGAAGCAAATCTGATATTAGAGTTATAGCCTGAGTACCCCACTCTTCAAAACCCTTTAAGTAAAAATGCGTCAATCCAAATGATCTACAGTATCTGAGAGGTTTTCCCTAGCTGAAACATTTAACTTTTACTATATAATATTTCCCTGTTGTTAAATCATGCGACACCATTGCGGCTCTCAATGACGTTTATGACTCCATGAGCCATGAAGTTAAGAGCCATGAAAGGTTGGACAGGTTTTTCCATTCTTGTGATTGCCATCCTCGAAGCGTGTTTCTGAAGATGCTATCCAATTTTCACTGCACTCGTGGTCAGTTGCTGTACTCTCTTCTAGATTGAATTGGAGAGAGGAAAACGAGTGTATGTTCGAATGACCAGCGTAGGAGATGTAAACGAAGGACGACGTCAGGTTCACTTCGAATACAACGGACAGGAGCGAAGTATTTTTGTCGACGATCTTGAATTTGCAAAGGTAATTTTATTTCTCAAGCAGGTTTCACGAGACACACAGTTGCTAGTCAGCATTAAGCGCTACTACTGGTCAAGTGAAAGCTCTCTAGTTGGCACTAAACAACAAGGAGTGAAAACTCAGTGGCAAGACTTAAAAATAACCCGAACATTTACCTCTAGAGCAAACGAGAGCGCGCAAAAGCAGACAATAGAAATCCGACACAGCACGGAGCACCAATGAAAGGGCTGATCGTTGAGATGAAGGTGATGATAATGTTTCCATCAGTTTTTTTTACAAGCATACGAAGGGATCTTCAGAAACACCTGTACGTTTACGTGTTGTTCAAAGCAGGCTGGAATTTGTGTTGTTCACGTTATATTGCCTGATCATAATGTGTTTGAGGTGCGCAATGGTGACAGAGTGCTCCAAAATCAGGACCTATTCGTGTTATCGGCAATGAAGATGGAAATTGCCGTTCAGAGCAAGGTCATCATATCTATTTGTTTTCCAAAATTGTGCATTTCGTAAAATTCTAGGTCTATACGACCAGATTGACTACTGAGATACACATCGATAGAGATCTGGAGTCGGGGAGACTATCTTCTTGCGTTGATAGAAATGCTGAAAAATAATTCTTTACAATTTGGCAGAACCTGGGGAATAGATTACTGAGAGTCAGGCACCTATAGAGTAATGGCGAGTACTGTTTCAACTGCGCTATCAAATTGCCTTTGCTGTATCAATAATATTTAGAATGCGTGGCTTACTCAAACAAGGATTGATTTAACGCCGCAAAATGGTGATGATCTTACACAGAATGCCATTGCAATACAATTTCCACCTTTTCCAGCAATGTTATGTTTTAATGAAATTGACATGGGACTGCCTATAGAACACAGAAAGGAATACAGGAGTGTAAACATAACAGACTATCCATTCTTAAGCGATCTACTTCAGGTTGCCGGAAAAGTGAAAGCTGTGCTACTTCCTGTTGGCACTTATGTGGAGGCTCAAGACTTGGTGATCATCGTCGATCCAACATAAGTCGAAGACAACGACTTGCATTACTGTTAATGTTATTATCATACCAGAAATATAGCACAAACATTCCCGTACTAAATGTACATTTTTATTAATGTTTTAATTTTTGCTTTGTTTGCAAGTGTTAATAAAATATGAAGTTTTGTTTAAAGCAAGATTCGCCAATTTAGATAAGCACGCAGCGCACTTCTTACAAGACAAGATAATCACCTTCGGAATCACCTTTAAGCGCTGACAAAGGAGAGGGAATCGCTCTGTAAAGGTGTCATTATAAAGTAGAGCAAATGCATATAAGAGCATGAGTGTAGACAACTGTCACATCTTATACAATCACTTGTTTGTTTCAAATTTTTCGCTTTCACGCGAGCGTGGAAGGTCAATGGGGGATGTGACCAACTAATCTCAAGATCGTTTTCGCCTTACAAGACAAACAGTGGAAAAGAATTAGGAGTAATGCAATATAAGCGAAGAAAGAGGCTTTTCCATACATTTATCCTTGGCCACGTGTACTGACACTTTTCGGTACGATACATAATAAACTATGGTGAAATGGCCAATCTATCCCGCTTAACTACCTACATTTTACAAAGATGCTGTCTTGTTGCTAACTATCGGCACCATATAGAAGCGAGCTGGCGTCGTCTGCTAGCTAGGAATTCGCTGATTTCCCGGCCTGCACTGTTTTAAGGCCCCCACAGAGTTCTGCGGCAACGCCGCTCGCCGCTATCTCGGACATTCGAGTTCGACGAGCCGTACCGAATAGCAACACGAGCCACGCGGTCGGGTGGCTCGAGTTGCTATTGGGGGAACAGCTGTTGCTATCCGGGAGAAGACGGTCAACAGAGGGGCGGCTCCAGTTGCTATTGTGTTCCCGCTCGGTTGCTACTGTGTTCACGTTTGGTTGCTATTGTGTCGCCATCTCCGGTTGCTACTGTGTTGCCGCTCGGCTGCTAGACTATATATATATATATATATATATATATATATATATATATATATATATATATATATATATATATATATATATATATATATATATATATATATATATATATATATATATATGTATATGGGCAGGATAAAGAATTAGGAAACACTTATAATTACAAAATTTATAATATAACAATTTATTTATAAATTGGTACATGTAAAGTGACAGTAACAGTGGTATAGCATAAGTGACATCAGCTGCTGAATAATTCATACACATTCATAAAATGAGATTAGAGTATAAAGCATACAATGTGATAAGTGAGAATGGACAGTAACAGAGGTATGGCACAAGTGACATCAGAGAATGCTTAATAATTCATACACATTCATAAAATGAGATTAGAGTATAAAGCATACAATGTGATAAGTGAGAATGGACAGTAACAGAGGTATGGCATAAGTGACATCAGAGAATGCTTAATAATTCATACACATTCATAAAGTGAGATTAGAGCATAAGGCATACAATGTGATAAATGACAATATCGTCTATTCGTTGTGGTCATCGTCCTCGTTATCGTCATCACCATATAGCTGAGACGAGCTTCTTCGGTGTTGGCCAGCGTAAACGATTTTCACCTTCTAGAAAAAGAAATGTTTACCGCTTTTTTGCGTCGGTTTTTTTCATGGGTGGCAGTTGGTTTACAGCAGCAATAACCCGCCTCCTGATGTGGTTTTCGCGCTAAATCCCAGCCTCGTGTCGTTTACAACACCGTAAATTTACAGCCCTGTTCCTAAGTTATTTACAAGAGCACTGACAAGGTCACGAAGTGGGTGATAAACTCGATCATAGGCTAAATACAGACCCGAATTTGATATCAAATAAGAATCGAAAAGAAAATTTAAAAGAGCTTTGAACGGAGAAAAATTGAAAAGAAAATTGAAGAGAGCTTGAAAGAGATGGAGTGGAACGAATTAGATTTCAAATACTCCAGTGAAGCCAATATCACAATGCTCAGAAAGTTAGCCAATCCAGAGAAGAGTTGCAAACTTTCAGGCACATCACTCTAACAAGGAAAGGCTTCCAATTTAAGGTGAGGTTTGCCGATGCTACTTTGACAGGATGTAGGGTCGTGTGAGCGGAGTCCAGAACTACAGTTAGTTTATGCTGAACGGTTTTTTAAAGACCTGAAAAAGAGGTGTGAAAACGTTGCACATATTAGTTTGTTGTTATCACGCTTTCTCATGATCACAGGAGTCAATGTTAGACTACCAATGCTTATAACAAACCAAGGTTGTCTATGCGTCCTCATATTTGCTAGTCTTTGTCGTGGGTGGCAGTGAGTTACGTCGATGTTCACCCACAACTCTTCGTTACACCCACGGATTACGCGCTCAACAAAGAAGTGGTCATTACTTGCCGGGAAAAGGACTGTGCCTCATTGCTTTTTGGTAGATGCCGCTGGTGTCCCGCGCTCGTGTTTTACTTGTTTCGTAGCTTTGTACCATAGCTATTGACTAAAATGGAAGAGCAATAAGACATTTTATTTCCAGAGAAATGATATGGTGCAGATCCGCATCGTTGAAAAACTATCACATAAAGACAAATAGACAGCCTTTGGTTTGCTGTAAGCACTAGTAATCTAAAATTGAATCTTGTGATCATAAGAAAGCGTAATGATAACAAACTAATATGTGCAAAAATGTTTGCAGTACGCGGATTCGAACTCAGAAGCCCTGTGCTTCTATGAGACAGCACTCCTACCGAGTGCACCACCAAGGTACATCTCGTTAGATGTCGTAGTGGTTGATGAGTGTTGCGCACACGCTTTCACACCTCTTTTCCTGTCTTAAAAAAAGCGTTCAGTAAAAAATAACTGTGGTTCTGAACTCCGCTCACACGGCCCTACATCCTATCAGAATAGCATCGCAAACATCACCATCGCCTTGAGTTGGCAACTCTTCCTTGTAAGCACTAAGCTAACAAGTTGGTCTTAGATTAGGCTTTTACAGTCTATTAACTGTTATCACTGATGTTTTTTAGTGAAGATCTCTGCAATTCAAACTGTACAGAAGTAAACTAATCAAGACGTACTTGTGAAGAGCGTCACGAATTCCTCCCATGAACACAGCGCAGAAGAGGTTCTCCACGGGGCAAAGGGATCGTTTACTCCGAGTAGTAAGAGCTGACAGCTTGAAATACACGAAGAATCCAACAACGCACTGAAGAAAACAATGACATGCAAATGTCTGTACTGGAGCCATGGAGAAGGAGTGCCACTCACCAAGTAGACGAGATCATGGGGCGCTGTGACGTACATACTGTTCCTTTCCAACGTGAACACGAGTGAAGCTATCACACAAGCCTTCGTTGTGAACGACGACTGCTGCATTTCGTGTTGGGAGGGGATCCATGCGCCTCGAACAAGCTGAAACGTGCACTTAAAGGAAACAAAAGCGTGGAGAATATCAGCTTTACGAATAGGAGCCGTTCAAATGTCGTTTATGTGAAGGCCGTATAGAAGATTATCGTGTTCATGAGGATAAAGGATGAAGGACGGCTAACTGCTTGGGATATGCCACGCTTTTCTCTTCTTTGAGATGTCGTAGAACCAAGCTAAATGTGTATATAGTCTAGCGATAGCCAGCCGGTGAGCTATTCGGTGTCCTATCTTTCCCAGAAGTTTGGTATGTATTCCCCAACCTCCTTGGTTGGCACGGCGGGGACGCCTGGGACGAATAAAACATTGGACTTGCTTATCAACCATTCTGCTGCATCCTTTCACCGCCGATCGTCAAGCTGTGTGGTGGCTGAATTTTTCACGTCGTGGCTTCGTTTCAACTTCAAGTTAACGCCGGTGGCTGAAATTTCGTATCACGTCGTGGCGCCGTTTCAACTTCGAGTCAAACTTCGCCTGGCTGTCTTGAGACCCTTCGTGGCTGGGATCGGTTCTACTGTCTACATAGCCACCTGCTAAGGTCTATTCGTTTGCATCGTCTTCTCATTTTTCACGTAGCCGTTTCATCGATTGGTTTCACATACCTTTTCATATCGCCACTCGCCTCGCGTACGGACTGTCGTGGATATCGCGTCTGAGATGGAAACTCCTGCTCGAGCGGCTTCAGTTCCGGCTGCCAAGAGGAAGCATTTCGAGTTCCCTTCGCCAGATAAGGATAATTCTCTCGCCAATCTTATTATTGATTTTCCTACGAGTGGCCTGCCTGTCTACATCAAGCCCATTCTTGATATCCTCCTAGACACTAGGGAGCAACTGAAGCGGCTTAATGATGTTTGTTCAAAGATTAGTGATGAAAATGCCGCGCTTAAGGCTGAGAATTTGAAGCTCAAACTTCTTCTTCAGTCAAGTGATGCTAATGTTCCTCAGGCTTCTCAGACTTCTTTCTCTCAGTATTCTGTACCAGTTTCCGCGGTCTCAAAAGATCAAGAGCTTGATGTTGAACGCTCTCGATCAATAGTCTTATCCGGAGTCCCTGAATCGTCATCTTTATTGTCAACTGAGCGTGCCTCTCAGGATTTAAAGACTGTGTACTCTGTTCTCGATCACTTGAATGTAGAATGTCTTCCATGCGCTGTCTATCGTATGGGTGGATATGATATCAATAAACCACGCCTCATCAAATTCATCCTTCCTTCTTCTAAACATCAGTTGGTTGCTGTAAGGCGGGCTCCTCGCCTGCGTACCTTTCCTCAAAAGGGCGTATATCTTCGCCCATCTCTCTCCAAAGAGGAAAGAGATCGCCGACGTGAAGCTCGTCGAGTTAAGTCTTCTTCGGTCGTCACTAGTGATGTTGCCTCCTCCGCTCCTGCAGATAGCTCAAACCTTCCTCTCAACTCTGTTCCTTCCTTGGAAAAGTCTCCTTCTCATGATTTAAGTGGTTCTCAAATTGAACAGAGAGGTCGTGTTGTTAAGCCTCGCAGCAATCCTCGTGCTTTGCAGTCTACAGGTTCCCAATCCTATGCTAATGCTGTTTCGGTGCAAGATCACTCACCAAACATGTCTGTATCGGATTTAAACTGAGTTTGGATGTGCGGAATTCTCATAAGGTAAAATGCCTCTTCATGAATATAAGGTCCTTAGCAAAAAATGCGCGGCATTTGGTCTTCTCCATAATTAAAAACGGCTACGACCTAGTCGTTCTCACTGAGTCCTGGCTTAAATCTAAAATGGATGTTCATACACTTCTCCATCCTATTGCAGACAGTTTCATGGAATTGAGATGTGACAGGATACGTAAAGACGGAGGAGGAGTACTACTCCTCTGTAGAAATTCCATCCCACATCATCTGGTATTTAAAGATTCGGTAAGCAAGGGCTATGAGTTACTTTGTTGCGATATCTCTTTCAGTGGACAGGTCGTCAGGGTCATGGGAGTATACCGCGCTCCTAACTGCTCTGCGACTGCGAATGAACAGCTACTCAGACTACTTAGTGACCTTGTGTCCTGTTCCTATTCTTGCCTTCTTGTTGGGGATTTTAATTACCCGGATATTACCTGGACTGCTACCCCCCACGGAAAGTCCTCATCTAGCAGTGCTTTCCTCAATTTTGTTAGCTCCCATAAACTAACTCAATTAGTGCGTCAGAGTACAAGAGGAAGCAGGATTCTTGATCTTGTCCTAGTTAATGATACGTTGCTGATCAACAGCCCCATTGTAGGTCCTCCGTTAGGAACCAGTGATCACAATGCCATTTCCTTTGATATTAACTCTTTTAGGGATAATATGCAAGTTTATGACTTTGCTAATGGTAATTATGATGCAATAGCAAAATTCCTTATGGATGTTGACTGGATCGGATCCCTGGGACAGCTAACTACTGCTGATGAGATGTATGAACTATTTCTCTACGTTCTGAACCAAGCTATCCTCCTTCATGTTCCTCTATCAACTAGACCGGGTAATGCGGCCAATAGGTCCTATCTGCCTCGCTACTTGTCCTCCGTAGCTAAGATGAAAGAGAATGCCTGGCTAGAGGTGAATAGATACCCCAGTACTGATAATATTGCTATCTATAACAGGCTCAACGATAAATTCTCTAAGAAACTTCAGAAGTGCTATGCATCAGTAGAAAAGAAGGTTATTGATTCGGGAAGTCAAGCTAAATTCTACGACTTGTTGAGCAGAAGGATGAAAAGAAACAGTAGGATCACCTCCCTGGTCTCCGATAACGGTGATAGAGTACTAAATAAACAAGACATGGCGGACCTCCTCGCAGACAACTTCTATAAAGTCTATTCTCGCACAGGTCAACCCATGCCGGACGGTTCGCTTGCGAATTCTCCTGCTTTTCCAGTTATGCATGATTCTGTTTGGTTTACCAGTTCCCAAATACTTAAGATTCTGTCAAATTCTTCATCAACCTCCTGCACCAACCCGGATCACTTAAGCTATGCTTTCATCAAAAAAGTGGCCCCGTTTATTGCTTTTCCTTTAGAGCTGATTTTCAATTACAGTTTCATGCATGCTGATGTCCCGGCTAGGTGGAGGCATGCTTACATCATTCCTATTCCCAAATCCCCAGCTTCACATCTTCCCTCTAACTTTAGACCAATAAGTCTGACATCTCTGTTCGCTCGGGTATTTGAAAAAATTCTTAAGGAAACAATTATTTTACATCTAACTCTTCATTCAATCATTCCGGAGGAGCAACACGGGTTCACCAGGGGTAAGTCCACGGAAACTCAAATGTTGGAATGTTTAAATGAATGGACCACGTCCCTTGAAAGGAAAGTGGGAGTAGATATTATATATCTAGATTATGCAAAAGCGTTTGACAGGGTGTCCCACAGCAAGTTACTAGTCAAACTCCAAATTGCAGGTATACACCCTAGAATCATTAGCTGGATTCAAGCGTATCTTAAAGACAGGTCTTTTCAAGTTGTTGTTAACGGGGTTTATTCCAAAGTGTATCCTGCTCCCAGTGGAGTACCTCAAGGCAGCGTACTGGCACCCATTCTTTTCAGCATATACACCTCTGATATCCCGGCAGTGATCAAACCTTTTGGGGTATCGTGTAGAATGTTTGCAGACGATGTAAAGATTTTTACCAGTATCTCAAGGCCCTCTTCTCGTGAGCAGATGCAGAAAGCTCTCGATGCCCTCTTAACTTGGTCCAATACTTGGGAACTTCCCATCTCTCAAACCAAAACCAAGGTAATGCAACTGGGACCCTATCCTGACCGGCCAGCGTACTATCTTGATGGGCATGAACTTTCGGTTGTGGCTGAGGTAACTGATTTAGGATTCTCATACAATACAAGGCTTGAGTTTGATAGCCACTGTTATAACATTGTTAACAAGGCCTGCGCACAATTGTTCAAGCTCTTTCGCTGCTTATATACCAAAAATATCAAGGTCCTGCTCAAGGCGTACACAACGTATATTAGACCTATCCTGGAATATGGTACCACCATATTTAATCCAGTGAAGAAGGGCCTGATTAATCAGTTGGAAGGAGTACAATTTAGTTTCACAAGGAAAGCTCTATTAAGAACCGGCAATTTTGACTACAGAAGCTTACCCGGTGGTGCACAACGTAATGTTGTTCTAGGACTACCAACTCTGGAATGCAGAAGGAAAATCTTTGATGTTGCAATGGCACGAAAAATTGTGACTGGTCATATTCGTCTCAGTGGTTCCTTCTTCATCATGCGTAATTCTTCTACTAGAGGCGAGATCAAAAAGATCTTCCTACCCCTGGCTAAGACCTCAGTGAGAAAGGCTTTCTTTATTCACAGGGCAGGAGCAGAATACCAAAAGCTGTGCAAGCGGGGTTCTTTTCGCATTTCGGCTGTTCACGAGATTCCGCATATCTAGCTCTTGCTTTCATCCTAACACTGTTTTACTTTAATTATAATGCCATAGTTAATGTTGTTGCTGTTCAGTTTTCTTCCATGGTTTTGTGTTACGCAATTTTTCTCCTTATTAGTCACACATGTGCTGGTAACATGTAATAAATATCAATATCAATATATCAGCGATCGCAGGCCATTATAGATCAAACACGCGTTAAAATTGCTTTCACGAGTAGAATGCGCGGCGCATAATGCAAAGAAATTCGCCAATGGCGACCTTAATCCTTTCTCAAATCCAAAATTCGAACTTCTCCCGTCGCAAAGACTCCTGTTGACTATGTGATTTTGTTTTTTAAACTGTAAAGTAATTGAATGTCCTAGGTGGAAAAAAAGCAACAGCAAGAGTAAGTCGAGAAATTAATCTAGAATTCACCAAAGCAAAAAAAAACAATCATACAAGAAAGAGAAAGAAAATTAAATCTAACTCACAAAAAGCTTCAATGTCGCAGTAGCATCCGAGCACAACAACTTGTTGAAACAGCGAGGCGTGGACTGTTTCTATCCCTTTGACCCAATATTATAGATGGCTAAATAAAATGAAATAAATGAATAAAATTGCGCTCGAAAACAGCTTAGCAACGGCGCAGGTATGACACGATATTGCATGGGAATTCCAGTCAAAAACCGTCAGCAAGGGTAACTGGCAACGATGTCCAAAATTTTAATTTCTCTTCAAAACGACCAAATTTAAACGATAACAGATTTCATGCGACATACGGACGGTAATACGAATCCGCATGGACTGTTGCATAAATTCACGCAGCGATGGGAGGCAATATAGCTCTAAGTAACACCGATCAGTAGGCACAACAGACGACGAATAACAACAGGGAAAAAGAAGAAAACCTGGTATATATGCATAGCTTAACGGACTACCAATAAGCCAAGAACCGACGAACAAAAATCATTAGAAAAATGCGTAAATATCGCACAGCGAGACATCACATAAAGTCGTCAAAGTCATCAAGGTCGTCTGAAAGAGGTAAAATGTGTCGAACAATGTGATGTTGTTAAGAACGGAGCTCTAGAAATAGATAGAGAAAAAAGAGAAATGAAAAGAACAGACCAACTGCATCGTAGACGTCCTAGACCTGTTTATTAACAGCCTTGTTCACTTTCAACGTTGCCTTTTGGTTCTTCTTCTGACCTGGAGCGGGCTTTGCCTGCTAAAAAATATCGTAATCTACACCACTACAAGCCAAGAACTGCGTCAAGCCAAGAACAGAGCCCTTCTTCGTCTCTATTACCAAATGTAAATGGCACAATGAATGAATGAATGAATGAATGAATGCTCTCGTCATGGAGGGACAAGGGGAACACAACAGTATAGGAAGCATTGTAAGTACCTTCTCAACAGCCTTCTTTGAATCCGCCAAGATCTTCAGATAATTGGACATTGTTCGTATCTCCTTGTCATCCACTGAAATCAACCGTTAGCTAGGACATGAGAGAACGTGCGCTTTGAGTAGGTTTACACCACCTCCACTTCACCGAAAAAAAATGCAGAACGTACTTGCTAATCAGTGGAAATTTCCAAAGTTAATGTAGCCATAACGCTGCCAGAAGCTGTGTATACGCCGAACCAGCCTCTTATCGCCTGTAAAACAAAGAAACAAACACTTGTTTTATTACTGTACTTTACTTTAAAAACCATAGAACTTCCTAAGAACTCACTATTGAACGGAATCGAAAGGTTTGCAGTGGCGTCTTCACTGGTGACTTCAACGTTGAGCTCCAAATGCCACAGTTGTAACTGAAGAAAAAATAGCAGCTATTCTGTGCAGATTTCTGCACTCGTTCACTACGGATCTTCCAAGAATCGCAACGGATATGAAGCACACATCTATGCTTGAAAGTGAGAACAAGCGCAAAGAGTGGGAAACGGAAGGGAACCATTTTTATTTTGAATCTACTAAGCATTTTTTCCAAAGAAAACACCAAAAGGAACTGATATTCTACACTTTTGCCGAAGCCTACAGCCCTCAGCTAAAGCCTAGAGAGTTACAAAGATTATAACTGCTGGAAGGACGTTTACTTGCGGCTCAGCGAGGACCAGAGCCATTATGACTTTGTTGCTGACTCCAAAGTCAGTCACGAGGGCGGAATTTCATCATTTCAGTGACAAAATTCCGCTCCTTGGCTGACGGCCAAAGTCACGAGGAGCGGAAATTCATCACTGCAATGATGAAATTCCGCTCGTTGGATGACGGCCAAGGTCACGGGGGGAGCCCGGTTTTCACACCGGAGAGGTCTCCGCCCGCCGAGTCCCCGCCTCCGCCCCCTTTTGCCCCGCCCATTTGGATCAGTTGACGGCGCACACTGCCTGTATTAATTAGACGTCGCAAAGTGGAACATTTCTCTTCGTTTTCTCCTGCTCAGCTCCGGCGCTAGGTCGTTGGCCATATTTACTTCGCGACCCAGCTACACGTAGCTGGAGCATTCGGAGATGTTCGTTCCGTTGAGCGAGAATGGGGCATCAGAAACTTGTCCGTTCCTCATGAACATCGTCTCCGTAAGATTCACCTGCAGTCCAACATTCCCACATACACGATCGAAGTCGGCCAGCATTCGCTCCGCCTGGCTGATGCTCGGTGTTATGAGCACGATGTCGTCAGCGAAACGAAGATGGTGCAGCTGCTGGCCGTCGACCTTCACTCCCATGTCTTCCCATTCTAGTTCGCGCATGACGTTTTCGAGGGTGGCGCTGAAGAGCTTCGGGGATATGGTATCCCCTTGCCGAACCCCTCTCTTCGCGTCAATGACGACGTCGTTTTAGAATGGAGAGATCTTGGTCGTGAATCCACTGTACAGCTCTCGAAGGACTCTGGTGTACTGAGTAGGAACACCCTGAGTGAGCAGGGCGTCGATGACCGCTTCAGTTTCGACGGGGGACGTTGGACGATATTGATAGAAAATACCGGTCCCTTTACAGGCCCTCCTTACGATTAGTGGTCTCGCCTTTACTGGTACCTTCATTGGCCTACTCTACTGGTCCTCTTTCAGTGGTTCTCCCTTCTCGGTTCTCCCTTCAATCTCATGTGTTCCAGAAGTAAAGGAGAGGGCTTATGTGTGTTCACATTTCCTGTAGTCCCGCAACGACTGCCGAAGTACTGTGGAAAAACTCGTCCAATTCTTGGCAGGCAACTCGTCGCTACCCTTAGCTATTTACTGGCGACTAAATAGCCAAAGGTAGCGACGAGTTGCCTGCCAAGAATTGGACGAGTTTTTCCACAGTACTTCGGCAGTCGGTGCGGGACCACGTGAGCTCTTCTTCTCTGTCTCACCTACCACAGCTGGTGAACGAGGTGGCCATAAGAATACAGCTCGCCCTGAATTTGTAGCGTAAGGCGCTTTTATACTGATGGAGGGTTCATTTACTCTTCAGGAGTCGGTTAAGGTATCGCTTAAGTTTCCATCTCGGTGTCGTGGGGGTGGGTCTTGTTCGGAAAACTCTCAGTCGAAGCAAACTAAATATCGAGTCGCAGGAAACCGACCAAATAGTCCTCCAGAACACATAACACTGCGTCAGACCAAAGGACTGATGGAGGGTTCGTTTACTCTTCAGGAGTCGGTTAAGGTATCGCTTAAGCTCCGTCTCGGTCTCGTGGGGGTGGGTCTTGTTCGGAAAACTCTCAGTCGAAGCAAACTAAATATCGAGTCGCAGGAAACCGACCAAATAGTCCTCCAGAACACTGCGTCAGACCAAAGGACTGATGGAGGGTTCGTTTACTCTTCAGGAGTCGGTTAAGGTATCGCTTAAGCTCCGTCTCGGTCTCGTGGGGGTGGGTCTTGTTCGGAAAACTCTCAGTCGAAGCAAACTAAATATCGAGTCGCAGGAAACCGACCAAATAGTCCTCCAGAACACTGCGTCAGACCAAAGGACTGATGGAGGGTTCGTTTACTCTTCAGGAGTCGGTTAAGGTATCGCTTAAGTTTCCCTCTCGGTCTCGTGGGGGTGGGTCTTGTTCGGAAAACTCTCAGTCGAAGCAAACTAAATATCGAGTCGCAGGAAACCGACCAAATAGTCCTCTAGAACACTGCGTCAGACCAAAGGACTGATGGAGGGTTCGTTTACTGTTCAGGAGTCGGTTAAGGTATCGCTTAAGTTTCCGCCTCGGTCTCGTGGGGGTGGGTCTTGTTCGGAAAACTCTCAGTCGAAGCAAACTAAATATCGAGTCGCAGGAAACCGACCAAATAGTCCTCTAGAACACTGCGTCAGACCAAAGGACTGATGGAGGGTTCGTTTACTGTTCAGGAGTCGGTTAAGGTATCGCTTAAGTTTCCGTCTCGGTCTCGTGGGGGTGGGTCTTGTTCGGAAAACTCTCAGTCGAAGCAAACTAAATATCGAGTCGCAGGAAACCGACCAAATAGTCCTCCAGAACACTGCGTCAGACCAAAGGACTGATGGAGGGTTCGTTTACTCTTCAGGAGTCGGTTAAGGTATCGCTTAAGCTCCGTCTCGGTCTCGTGGGGGTGGGTCTTGTTCGGAAAACTCTCAGTCGAAGCAAACTAAATATCGAGTCGCAGGAAACCGACCAAATAGTCCTCCAGATTACTGCGTCAGACCAAAGGACTGATGGAGGGTTCGTTTACTGTTCAGGAGTCGGTTAAGGTATCGCTTAAGTTTCCGCCTCGGTCTCGTGGGGGTGGGTCTTGTTCGGAAAACTCTCAGTCGAAGCAAACTAAATATCGAGTCGCAGGAAACCGACCAAATAGTCCTCTAGAACACTGCGTCAGACCAAAGGACTGATGGAGGGTTCGTTTACTGTTCAGGAGTCGGTTAAGGTATCGCTTAAGTTTCCCTCTCGGTCTCGTGGGGGTGGGTCTTGTTCGGAAAACTCTCAGTCGAAGCAAACTAAATATCGAGTCGCAGGAAACCGACCAAATAGTCCTCTAGAACACTGCGTCAGACCAAAGGACTGATGGAGGGTTCGTTTACTGTTCAGGAGTCGGTTAAGGTATCGCTTAAGTTTCCGCCTCGGTCTCGTGGGGGTGGGTCTTGTTCGGAAAACTCTCAGTCGAAGCAAACTAAATATCGAGTCGCAGGAAACCGACCAAATAGTCCTCTAGAACACTGCGTCAGACCAAAGGACTGATGGAGGGTTCGTTTACTGTTCAGGAGTCGGTTAAGGTATCGCTTAAGTTTCCGTCTCGGTCTCGTGGGGGTGGGTCTTGTTCGGAAAACTCTCAGTCGAAGCAAACTAAATATCGAGTCGCAGGAAACCGACCAAATAGTCCTCCAGAACACTGCGTCAGACCAAAGGACTGATGGAGGGTTCGTTTACTCTTCAGGAGTCGGTTAAGGTATCGCTTAAGCTCCGTCTCGGTCTCGTGGGGGTGGGTCTTGTTCGGAAAACTCTCAGTCGAAGCAAACTAAATATCGAGTCGCAGGAAACCGACCAAATAGTCCTCCAGAACACTGCGTCAGACCAAAGGACTGATGGAGGGTTCGTTTACTCTTCAGGAGTCGGTTAAGGTATCGCTTAAGCTCCGTCTCGGTCTCGTGGGGGTGGGTCTTGTTCGGAAAACTCTCAGTCGAAGCAAACTAAATATCGAGTCGCAGGAAACCGACCAAATAGTCCTCCAGAACACTGCGTCAGACCAAAGGACTGATGGAGGGTTCGTTTACTCTTCAGGAGTCGGTTAAGGTATCGCTTAAGTTTCCGTCTCGGTCTCGTGGGGGTGGGTCTTGTTCGGAAAACTCTCAGTCGAAGCAAACTAAATATCGAGTCGCAGGAAACCGACCAAATAGTCCTCCAGAACACTGCGTCAGACCAAAGGACTGATGGAGGGTTCGTTTACTCTTCAGGAGTCGGTTAAGGTATCGCTTAAGCTTCCGTCTCGGTCTCGTGGGGGTGGGTCTTGTTCGGAAAACTCTCAGTCGAAGCAAACTAAATATCGAGTCGCAGGAAACCGACCAAATAGTCCTCCAGATTACTGCGTCAGACCAAAGGACTGATGGAGGGTTCGTTTACTGTTCAGGAGTCGGTTAAGGTATCGCTTAAGTTTCCGCCTCGGTCTCGTGGGGGTGGGTCTTGTTCGGAAAACTCTCAGTCGAAGCAAACTAAATATCGAGTCGCAGGAAACCGACCAAATAGTCCTCTAGAACACTGCGTCAGACCAAAGGACTGATGGAGGGTTCGTTTACTGTTCAGGAGTCGGTTAAGGTATCGCTTAAGTTTCCGTCTCGGTCTCGTGGGGTGGGTCTTGTTCGGAAAACTCTCAGTCGAAGCAAACTAAATATCGAGTCGCAGGAAACCGACCAAATAGTCCTCTAGAACACTGCGTCAGACCAAAGGACTGATGGAGGGTTGGTTTACTCTTCGGAATCCTGACTATAATGCGTTCAGAAGCTATTATTTGGTAGTAGCACGCTCCGTCAGCTTGGGATCCTATCGTTACCCCTAATATACCACTCGATAACTTTCCACTCAATACCATCTTCTCTGGCAAATACAGATGTGATAATCTAGCATCCGCCATCAGCGCCGGTAATCCCGCCTCAGCCCTAGTTCCTCGGACAACTGGTCCTCAATAAGCGGTGGGCGCGCCCCTTGCCCCGCCCCTTCGTATGGGCGGTGTGAAGAACACTGTTCCGCCCCAAGGTCACGAGGCTTCCTTTCCGCTTCGAAGATGAAAATCGCGAGAGTGAAAATCTGGAGAGGTTCAATCCTCGATAGAAAGAAAAGTGCTTTCCTAGCCTGGAGACGAGATGTTTTCAAAAAATGCGTTCAATAGGAGTCTCTGGGAAAGAAAAAAGAGCAGAATTCCGGGCATAGCGCCGAATGCATCTAAGTGAAACGAAACCAAACAACCCACCGTGCTTAAAGCATGAAAAAACGAGAAATGGCTGCGCCTGGATTGCAACATTCCCAACTCTAGCTCTAACTTCTTCTTTTCGGCGCGAGCGTGTCCGATTGGAGCACGCTAGTCACTGCGCCTGGATAGCAACACATGTTCCGATCCTTCAACAGAATAGCAACACATTGTTTCTATTGCAACAGAATAGCAACACCTGTTTCTGTTGGCAACCGCTGTTGCTATTCTGTTGAAGGGGGCGTGGCTGGGCGGAGACTGTTCGGCTCGTCGAACCCGAATGTCCGAGATGGTTAAGGATAGGGCAGGGACGCCGCCGGCGGCGAGCTCTGCGTCTCTGCCCTATGGTTAAGCATAGGGCCGCGGCGCTGCCGCAGAACTCTGTTAGGGCCTTTAGGCTCGCTATCCTTGAGGAATGACGAATGAACGATTTGGCTGCATACTAACGTTAAGCCTACACTTCGTTATTCCTCGACATATTCAGAAACTTCAGCTGGAAATATTCGATTGTATGTCGACTCATCGATGTTTGTCGAAAACTGTCATGGTGGCGCACGCGTCCACGAAGAAAAGGCACCAGCCTGCTATATTATTAAGCCATAATGCCAGAAATTAAACCACAAAATGTGCTGAATTCAGGCTGTTGTTTTGATGATTGTTTCTGCAGGCTTTGGGAACTTCTTTCCATTTCATGCCAGCTCTTTAAAAATGGTTTGAAAATGGTTAGCAGACTGCCCTCTCTTCTATGCATCAAGTGTTACATTCCTGTTTTTAGAATTGCTGATAGCTGTCTATATATGTACCTATTAACCAATAATTCGCCTATTAGCCAATCATAGGGGTTCATCAAACATTTTTTGGAATGTGAAACTACCCTAGCTTTGTAGCAAGCATGTTGAGGAAGCTATTTTTTCTTTGATCTGTAGGTATAAAGTGGTCGAAATGTTTTCAAGGGCAATAAAAATTTGGATTCCAATTCAGCGAGCAAATGTAAAAATTTACATTGAATCCCCTACCGGCAAGTGTACAGTATTGGATGAGAAGCCGTCCGCGGACTATTCATCTCAAATCGGACTCCAGTGCTAAGAAATCCGTAGAGAAGGAAGTGCACTAACTTGTGCATCTGAACGTCCTTTCTGGAACATCCGCCTGAGGTCGCTGGATTGGAATCAGAGTTTCCTGGAAAAGATAGAGCACGCAATTTTTTTCGGACTATTGTATTACAAGTGCTCCGTCAGGTCTATCGGCGTGCCTCGCACATGCGTGTTTCGCGCGATCCTGCAGTGCCACTATGCTAACGAGTGCAAACGGTCTAACTAGGAGGGAGACCAATTCCACCATTAAATCAATTCAAGTCGTCTTTTTTGCCCAAACTTCTCCCAGGGGTTATTTGGGGTGCTGATCACGAATCTGACATCCGTTTTCAAAATTTTAGCCAATTACCGTAGGTTACGGTCGTTAGGGGTGAATCAGACTGTTGGCGTCATCATCGCCGATTTGCCCAAACTTCTTCTACGAGACCGTTACTCTGACAGCCTTACTCACCCGCACCTACCTTCACCTACCGTGATCGGCAGAAATTTTGAAACGGATGTCAGGTTCGTGATTAGCAATCCAAATTATATCCTTGGGCGAATTTTGGGCCAAAAATGCTGACTTGAATTGATTTGATTCTAGAATTGGTCTAATTCCTAGTAAATTTTTTTAAAATTCGACATGTGCAATAACATAATCATAATCATAACACATACGTAATCATATTTCAGAATTCTTTCACTTGGTTTCTGAGTTTTTTTTTCAATCCTTTCTTGTGAGGCGCACATTTGCATGCATCAAAATAAATAAATAAATATGCAATGAAATCAACGACATTTTTCTTGCTTATTGCTGTTGAACATTTTCCTATAACAGACTGCGGGCGGTGGTATCGTCATGAACTGAGCACCGTGATAGCATCGCGGCGGGAGTATGCCCACTGCCTTACTGGAACCGGTCCTCTATTGCTGGTCCCTCCTTACAAGAGAGCACCCGTGAACTTCCCCCAATGTTCTCAGCGTGTACTATACGGTCTTGTAGTGCATTGGAAGGAGATCACAGAAGTGTGCTTCGTTTTTGCTACGGGCCAGCGGGTGGTCCGAAAATGGCAAAAAATGGTACCTATTTAGGGCAGGCTGATAAGGCAAAAGTGACACCTGGAATGGCCGTGTCGTGCTCAGAATTTAACCTACAAGACGTTTCGAGCACAAACTAAAGTTTGATTATAGTAATTTCCTACGTTTCCTTGATGAAGCTATAGTGTACATTCAAGTGGTTCATTCGCAACCAGCGACTGGATGGCGGAGTGGATAGCGAGGCAGACTTACGAGAGGGGTCGAGAGTTCGATTCCGGTGGTGGTGTTTCTGCGTCCATAAAAAAACTGGTAGCGTTTTTGCAGATGAAGCTTACATTTTGGATTCGGTAGGATACATTCTTCTCGTCCTGACCCTGTTTTCAACATGTTGTCAGATGTGGGAGAAGCTGGTTTTGTTGTGTGGAGCGATATCGCGAGACCATCAAACAATGGTTGTCTCGCTGAGGAAGGTTCCGTTAGGTGCTATCCCCATATGACCTGTTTGGAATATTCTCAATTACTTTTGGAAGTGTTTCTTATTCTCACCTCATTCGTTGATAAGATCGACTAGCACCGATTTGACCCATCATCAAGATATGCTCATTGCTCTTCGGATTTTTTTCAGACTGCTATTTATTCTTCTCGCACCTTTCTCAATTCAAGTAACTGTTACCAAGCGCAGCACATTTTATTCACTTTATGGTATTTATCTAGCTGTGTTTCTTCCTGCCCATTCTCCTATACAATTACAGGAGACGGATCGGGATTGCACATAGGAGCATTTATACTCATTCCTTCAGCTCTGGAGATTGGAAAAGGCTTTTCGTTTTAAATTCATTTATAGGGTTATTTGCCGCAGTTCACCGGCACTGCTGCCTTCTGCACCGGCTGACTCCAGAGGTCGAGGAAAGGACGAGGAAAAAAATTTCGCCCAAACAACCTCGCTCCTCGGGAGTTATTTGGGTTGCTGATCATGGATATGATACCTGTTTTTAAAATCTCGGTATATTACGGCAGGATACGGTAGATAGGGGTGAGTAAAGCTGTCCACGTTAGTGGGATCGCTTTCTTCTCCAATGTGGTCAGACTTATTTTCCAACCTTCAACTTTGATCTTTGATAGAAAGTAGTGCAAGCAAAGTAATAATTTAGAAGAGGAGTGATAGATTCGTGATCAGCAGCTTAAGCGATTCCCGTATGCGAAGTCTGTGCGAAATCGGTAGTCATGACTTCGTCATCCTTATTCACCACTACCCAGTGATACACTACCGCAGCTAAAATGTACTCTTCAGGTGCAAAAATGGGAGCAGATCACAGAGCGATTCCTGCAACCTTCTCAGGAACCGAACCCTAGACTCCCTTCCTCAAGTCCGCATCGCATCCACGCGGGCGCTTAGTCTTACCGCCACCGTTTCAAATGAATCACTTGAATGTACCCTGTAGTATCGTCTAGGAAACGGTGTAGATTATCATATTACTCTAATGGAACATTAATTTGAGCTCCAATCGTTTTGTAGGTTAAGTTCTGAGCACGACAGGGCCATTCCATGTGTCACGTATGGCTTATCAACCCGTTCTAAAGTGATACTATTTTTTACCATTTTCGGACCGCCCAATGGTTTGTAGCAAAAACGAAGCACAGTTCTGTGATTCTCGTCCGATGTCCTACAAGATGATATAGGTCTCGTTGAGAAGCTTCGAGGGAGTTTCATGGGCTTCCCTTGTTAGTGGAACTTGTCCCACCATACTGGAACTTGTCCCCTTCACTGATACTGGTCCCTTTCAGCGATCCTTTTTAGCGCATGACTTGTTCGGCACGTTTTCTGAATCCCCATGCATAGTAACCGCGATTACCCCCGGGCTGTAGTTTCGGACTGCTTAAACTACATCCACAGGAAATCGATAATTTGATCAATATCGAATGATGGCGATCGACACTTCAATTCAGATTCGTTTTCAACGACCTCGATTACCCCCTGGCTGAAGTACCCAGGCATTAGAAGAGGTCTTGGTATTTTTCGCTATTTTGGCGTACCGTGTTTTCCCCCTACTTTCCCCCGATTTTAGTTTATGACCCATCGCTTTGCGGAGTTCCTGTTGTGAAAAATTCGACGAAAAACAATCAGTAAAAGTTAAGTGAAGTTCAACGATGAGGGAGAACAACAAAATATATATGTACGGCACAAAAACCTTGGCTAGATAAGGATCTGGAAAATAGAATTCGATCATGAACGTTCTTCAGCAAAGACATGTCCATGTTGGCCTTCCTTAGTGACCTTACACGACATGTTACAAAAATTATTCGGCTGTTTCCATAGGGACGGTCGGCTTGCCTGACCCCCACTCGTTTCATTTTATCACTAACCTATGAACCTATGTTAACTTGAAATGGTCTTCGAGCGAGTAATTTCCCCACTCCTTTTGTCTTTTTCAGGCTCTGAAGAAGGCGCTTACCGAGTCGAAGCGTATGCCGGATAAATGAATATAACTTCTTAGCTCAGTAGCTTTACGAGATCTTACAGCACAAATAAAGTGCATGCCAAGATTAGTGACAGTAGAATATTGCACATGCTATGAAGACTTCTCCATTTTTTTCTTGTGGATTAATTGTTGCACAGAAGCAGTGCTGGGAAGTTTAAAAGGAAGCAGGAAGGACATTTTGCAATAGCTGCACGACCAGCTCTGCGCTTCCTGTTTTCAATTTATTTGGCATGAGAAGTCTCTAAGAATCGAACGAGTTCACTGACGTCATGCGCCAGACGTCCAGATTCAAAGGCCATGACAGTGACGCCATGAAACGAGCCGCTCAGAACTTCTCTCTGCTCAGAAGTCTTGTCGGAAACGTAGTGAAACATTCACGTGTGTTCAGAGGACATGCCAAAAAGTTTATAGGCTTTGCAGCTTGCGGAAAGTTTTAATAGGCCAAACAGACTCTCAGGAATTATCGATTACATCGATTTTTGGCTGACGATGGCCTTTTTATGTAGTAAGGGAAGAGAAGATGGGGTGCGGCCACATTGCCGTTAAAGTGAAATGGAAGATCATGCTCTGGGCATCAGAAAGGCTGTTGGAAGCCTGGTACTTTATTAATTTTGTCTGTATGCCATTGCATGTATTGTAAGACCCCAGTATGTTTGTAACGTCTGACAATATCTGGCAAACTTCTTCTTTATTCGCTTTAGGTCAAGGAATGCATTTTACGAAAGCATTCGCTTTTCCTTAACTACTAAAAACAGTAGGGAAATGTCAGACTACAAGAAATTTCCTCGTTCATGTAGAACATTTATTGCTTCACTTTTATTTTTTGATAAGTGTAATATTTTTATTGTTAACATTAATAACAACAATTTTCTAATATTGCAGCGTTCTCAGACTGGGATGTTTGTGACTCGAAGGTTAGATAGGCTACAAAAAAGTCATTTCCATTGCTTTCTTATGCCCATTTTATGACGAAAAACTGCTAGAAGTCAAAATAAAAGTGAGTGAAAGAGTGTTTTTTTGGCGATTGCTCTGTTAATTTTCTTGACTGCCGTTTCGTTAAAGATTCAGCCTTCCCTTTCCTTTCGCCAGTCATTGCTTCTTCATTGGTTCCTAGTTTGTCCATATCATTTCTTGTTTGGGCTCACTAACATCGTTTCCAAGTAATTAGAACTGTCCGCGTTATCGATACTTCACGTTAGTCAATTTCTTATCGCTTAGGTAGATCAAAATTTTTGCAAAAAACAAAACACAAACCGCTAACGTAAAGAAGGTAACAAGGAGTTCCACTCAGAACTCTGCGATAGAAGCAGGACAATCTGGACTGGAGAGGATGAAAATGCCGGGAAAACTGTAGCTGAGCTTATTCGTCTTGCGATCGAAATGAATAAGGATCCGAACATTGAGCGCATCCTCATCGCGACGGCTCAGAAGATTACTAAGGACTTTTCAGAGGTTCTGGAGAGCGACAAGCGCTCGCGAAGTATTGTGATTAGCAGCCTTGAGGAGACATCACAAGAATTGTCGCCGTCCAAAAGGCAGAAGAATCTAGAAGATGAAGTCTCCAAAGTGCTTGACGTAGTAAACGTCGAGTGTCGCCCGTGTGAAATCTATAGGACGGGAAGGCGCGATGCTAAACGGCCACGTTTGGTGAAGGTCGTTTTGCCTTCTACCTCCCACTGGCGCCGCGTCCTCGCTAAAGCACGCCTGCTTTGTAGTCGTGGCTTCTCCCAGTTGTTCATACGAAGGAGTATGACGCCTAAGGAGAGAAAACGCGATTACGAAAACGACAGCAGTCGCGTGAATTAAACAAGGTCAGACAAAGCCGAGAGGGGACGTGCATAGAGGAGAGGTCAGGCACACATCTGAACTTCCTAGGAAGCCGGGAAACATTTAGGTCCGCACGGTTCAAGCTTGAGATGCTACTTAGTAAATGCCCGAAGACTAGTCAATAAAATCGAACTCTTTCAAGCCCTTAATTGTAAATGAAAATCCTGACCTTGTATTCATAATTGAAACCTGGCTATCCGATAAGGTACTAGTCTCCGAAATTGTGGGTGGTCTACCATACATGATTTACTGTGTTGATCGCTCCAGTCAGTCCGACGAGCCTTTGAAAGTGTGCCGTACACAATGCATGTAGAATCGAACCTATCAATCGAGTGAGCGGAAGCGGTTCAAATGTCGTGCTAAACAGCAACGCTTACCCTCTTTAGGGTGCACACACTGACAGCAGCTTATACAAATGAAGAGGTTTTAAGAAGCGAGAAGAGACAGTGCGCCGTGAAAATGCATACACGATAGAACCGTTTCGAATTAGATTAGATTAGAAATTTCCACCCGCCCTACTCAGGAATTGCTGTATTATGTTCCGGGAAGGCATTAGAGTACGCTGTCGACAATGCATATAGAATAGAACCTATCAATGGAGTGGGGCGACCGCTGGCAAATGCACGCGCGGGCGAGTTCGTAGCGCAATAACTCTGTCAAGATCAAATCGTTTCCGCTGCAACTCGAGGACTTTGTAGGCAGTACAATGTCCTTGACATGTTCTAAAGCACAACGGTGTAGCTCATGAATGGACTAAATTACAGCGCTCCGAATATGCAGGTGAGGCTTGTGCGACCCAATTTTTTCCGATTTCGGCCGACCACTGCGCGAAGACACGGCAAGCCAAGGGCATGCAAATGCGTAGGCGAGCAGAACACCTAAGGTGCTTTAAGACTGTATGCTCGCAACTCCCCAGCTGCCTAAGCTGCCTTAGCCCCATCTGCCATTTTAGGTGCTGAGGACTTTGCGGTTGAAGTTTCCTGCCCTCTTACTCGCCCACATTTGGGTTTTCGACACTCCCAATAACACCATTTTGTTCACCAGCTCTATCGAATGGTGTCGCTCTCGACCAGTTTCAATGAAATCGATTTTTTGACAATTTCTCATCGAGGACGAGAGCGCGACTGGCTAAGCCGGCGCGGACGATGACGTCATCGAAAACCGATATTTTCGAAATTGGCCAAATTTCCTCGTACAAACTTCGTCCAGAGTCATCTAGGCGGTTATTTGGGGGCTGATTACGATTCCGACGTCGGCTTTTGAAAATTCCGCCGATTTCAGTAGGTTACTTCCCGTTTGAGGGTAGTCGGGTTAGGACCACCGATCACCCTCAGTTATCTTTATGGGCGGTCTCCTGCGGTAATCGTCCGAATGAATTTCGGCATCGTGTTCGGCACCCCGAATAAGTCCCCGTCCCTATACGAACTTTGAGCAAAATCGGTGATCCTGACGCGACCACCTTCAATTACCCATAAGAATATCCGAAACCTATCGAAATCGGCGGAATTTTCAAAAACGGACGTCGGATTCGCAATCAGCGCTCCAAACAACTCCTAGATGATTTTGGAGGAGAAAAGTTGGTCAATTTCGAAAATATCGATTTACGATGACGTCATCGTCCGCGCAGGCTCGGCTTGGAGCGCCCTCGTTCTCATTGCGAAACTGTCAAAAATCGATGTTTCCAAAATCGGCCGAAATTGGTACCATTCGATAGCGCTTTCCATACTGAACAGAAATGTACCACAGCGAGTGCACTCAAACCTGGGCGAATAATGGCGCAGGAAACTTCAACACTAAAACTGCGCCGCCCTAAAATGGCAGCTGGTGCTAAGGCAGTTTAATCAGCTAAGGAGTTGCGAGCATGCCATCATAAAGAACCTTAAGCCTCCTGCTCTCTGTGCATTTGTAGACCACTAGCTCTCTGCGTCTTCCCGCAGTGGTCGACTGAAATTGGAAAAAATCGTGCCACACAAGGCTAACCTACATTTTCGCACTGCTGTAACTTTGTCCAATCATAAGCTACATTGCTGTTTTTCAGTGCACTACTACAGCATTTCACTGCCTACAAAAATGACAAGCTGCAACCGGAAAGGTTAATATATGACAGTTTTCGTGCTCAGAACATGCCCGCGCGTGTATTAGCACAACAACGGTCGAGGTTCTCCTCCTCTTACTCGCCCACATTACAGTTTTCCCTACTCACAATAACACCACAATTTGAAGATATCGATTTTAGATGACGTCATTGACCTTCTGCCGCGCTTTTGAGTCGCCTCGCTTTAGTGCGAAATTGTCAAGAAACCGATATTCCCAGAATCCGTCGAAATTGGTACCATTCGCTAGGGCTTTACATGCTGAACAAAACGGTACCACTGCTATTGTCGAACAATCAAACCTGGGCGAGTAAGAGTGCAAGAAACTCTAACCGCTATCTTCCGCCGGTTTAAATTGACAGCTGAGGCTAAGGCAGATTAGAAAGCTGAACAGTTCTGAGAACGTCATCGTGAAGTACCTTAAGGCTCTGTTCGCGCATTTCAAGTCCGTTTGCTCGCCGAGTCTTCTCGCAGTGGTCCACCGAAATCGGAAAAAAATGCGTCACATAAGCCTCACCCTCATTTTCGCACCCCTGTAACGTTGCCCCTTCCTAAGGTATACCGTTCTACTTTAGCGTACTACTAGAACGTTTTACTGCCTACAAGACCCACGAGTTGCAGCCGAAACGATTTGAACATGAAAGAGTTATTGCGCTCCGAACACGCCCGCGCGTGCAATTTGCAGGCGGTCGCCCCCCTCCCCCTCGATCGAAAAGTTCGACTCTATATGCATTGTTCACGGCGCACTCCAAAGGCTAGCTAGATAGCCCAAGCGCAATTCCTTAGTAGGGTGGCCGGAAATTTATGATAGAACTCCCCAAACGCTCACTCTACCAGTTGTCGAACCCATTCGATTATTCGATTGATAGGTTCATCTCTATACGCATTGCACACGGCGTACACTTAAGTCTCGGACAGATTGGAGCAATACCAGAGTACGGTTGGAAATTTCTGATAAAATTCTCCAAACGGTTCGAAATATTCGTGAAGGCTTTACATTTTCCAGCAAGTGAAGATAGAAGCGGAGTCAACATGCTCTCTCCTACTCGATTGATAGGTTCGCTCCTACATACATTGTGCATGGCGCACTCTCGGAACATTCCAGGCATGAAAGAGCGCTGACAACGCACGCCACGCTTGAGATATTTCGAAAACACTGCACGTCACATGCACGTCTTGGGAAATAAGGCGCTCCAAACGCAAAAGCTTGCTGCAGTTATTTTTTTTAGGCCACCCACGGCGAAAACCCGGTGGCCTGGTGAAGTTTTATACATGGTTTTGTAGATCTCGAGGAGACGAATCGAATGGAGCCAATAGCTTCTGAAACAACTCAAAACTGAAGGAGTTATAAGCATGCGACGGTCTGCGACGGAAAAATCCTTCGCAAACCATCTTTTTGACCGCGCGACGCGGGCGGTATTGTATGATGGTATTCCTCAAATCATTTATAGGAAATGATATCTTCCCCTGTCAAAGCCTCTAGCGCATCTGTTGAACCTCTTCATGATGTTGGGGGAGGTACCGCAGATGTGAAAAGAGGCTACTGTGACAGCCATTCCTAAGACAATCGGTGCCAACTCTATTCACAGCTTTCGGCTACTTAGCATTACACCAACTCCAGTGAAAGTGATAGAAAAGACAAATGGTAAGCTTTTGACATGGTTTACTAGATTCAATGCTATCCCTGCTAACAGCATGGATTTCTTCCAGTTGCTTCCACATTAACAAATTTAGCAGGCACGCTTTACGATTTTAGTGAAGCTATTAATTCTGGAAAGTTCGTTGATGTAATCTACATAGATTTGTCCAAAGCTTTTCTCTCATTGGTTGCTTACTACTAAGTTAGAATCATTAGGCATTCAAAGTATTCTTCTAAGGTGGGTGAAGTCTTATTTGTCCAATAGGGGCATGACTACCAGGGTCAAGTTGCTTTTCCATGAGATACCCCTGTAATGTTGGGACTCGTCAAAAAGGAGTTTTATCCCCTCTTATTTTTGATTTACTCTTTTGACCCACCACGGTGGCGATGTCCGTTCCTCCAAGTGGTGCCACTGGAAACTGCTCGCTTTTGCCAGCCGAGCTGAACACGGACACTCGAATGCAGGCGACAGGCCCTAGTGACAGGCCGGCCTACGAACAGCCTATGTCACATCGTATGGTTGATGGTGCTGAATGTTTGTCGAGATAATGCTGCGGCATCCGCGGGAGCCGACTTGCACTCGCAGAGCCCGGCGAGTGTGAAAAGTATGCGAGAGTCCCTGATGCGAGGACGGCATCGGGGGGAAACTGAGCTACTCCAAAAGTCCCGCAACGTAAGCAAGACCAGCGTAGCGACGTTGAATGTGTGTACGTTAACGGGCCGCTCGTGTGAGTTGGTAGAAGCACTGGAGCGAAGAAAGATAGATTTCTGTGCGGTGCAGGAGACGAGGGGTCCTGCTGCAAGTCAAGGGACATAGGACGAGGCTTTAAGGCCGTTCTATGTGGAAGTCCCAGGACCACCAGTGGTGTCGGTATATCGTCTCCGAACGGTTCCGAGACGCTATTGCAAGCGTAGAACGTTTCAATGACCGCTCGATTAAGGTCGTAATCGCTGCAGAACGGCGGCGGTATTGTCTTTTCTCTGCATATGCTCCACAGACTGGCTGCTCTGAACGAGCCAAGGACGAATTTTGGAGCCTGCTTGATGAGAAGACAGCAGAAGTGCCGTTACAAGACGTAATCACTGTTGTCGCAGGTGACCTTAACGGACACGTTGGCGCTGCGAAAGACGGGTAGACGGGCTGTCATGGTGGTCTCCGTTTTGGTTCACGTAACGCTGATGGTGAGCGCATCCTCGAAAACGCGGAGTCGCACGACCTCACCATCGTGAACAACAGATTCCGAAAACGTGAATCACCCCTTATCTCATTCTACAGCGGAAACTCTAAAACGCAGATCGACTTTGTCCTTGTGCGAAATCGTGACCAAGGGCTTGTCACGGACGCGGAGGTCATGCCGAATGAAACGGTCGCCACACCACACCTCCCACTGATCTGCACTATGAAGATCACACCACTGATGTTTAGGCAGGTCGAACGAAGCGGTCCGTTAAGGATCAAGTGGTCGCGACTGAAAGAAAAGGAAGCAGCTGTGACTTCGCGCATTCGGTTGCCGACGGTCGCGACCGTTGACGAGACATGGCAAAATGCCACCGACGCGATTCTCATTGCTGCGCGTTCCGAACTCGGCACTACGAAACCGGGACGGCGTAAGGTCGATAAGCAGACAAGGCTGTGGGCTAACGAAGTTAAGAAAAAAGTCCGAGAGAAGAAGAGATTATACCACTTCTCGGCGATAAGACAGCCGATAAATGGGGTCTGTATCAGGGAGCAAAGAAAGCCGCTAAGAAGGCGATAACCTGCAAGAGCCACTCATTACGATGATGTCAACGGGAGGATTGAGTCGCACGATGGCGAGCGATTTCTTCATCGACTCGCAAAAGTCCGCCACCGCCAGAGGGAGAATGTTGAGAAGTTCTTTGGCGTCAACGATGGGAACAGTCATCTACTCATGGACCGCAAGATGGTTTTGAACCGATGAACCTTCTTCGAGGAAGTCTCGGCAATAGAGTTTGCTCATCCGAGCATTCCATCTTCTCCTCCTGTATACGGTCCCGTTCAGAAAATCACCGTAGAAGAGGTAGAAGCTGTTCTGAAGAAGATGAAGCCGGGCAAGGCAACGGGCCCCGACGATTTGGCGGCCGACTTATGGAAGTCGAAATCCTAGTACCCAACAAAGTGGCTGGCGACGTTCTTCAACCAGGTTATTGCGGAGAAGAAAGTGCCCGATATTTGGCAGAGAAACACGACGATTCCGATTTGGAAGAAGAAGGGCAGTCCTGCAGACTGCTCCGATTACTGTCCGATTCGCTTGCTTTCGCACAGCGTGAAAATCTTCGAGCGGATTGTCGACGGGCGCATTCGTGATATGGTCCAGCTCTCTACCAATCAGTGCGGCTTTGTAGCTGGTCGTGGCGCAGTCGATGCCATACACGCCGTTCGTCTTCTGATAGAAAAACACCGGGAGAAACAGAAGCCTGTGCATCTTGCCTTCCTGGATTTGGAGAAGGCCTTTGATCGCGTTCCGCGTGAAGTGATATGGTATGCCTCTCGAGAACATGGAGTCCCCGAAGAGCTCATAGAGTGGGTACGAATACTGTACTCTTGTCCAAAGGGTCGAGTGCAAGCTGCAGCAGGTACGTCGATGGAGTTTCCCATCTCCGTCGGAGTACATCAAGGGTCTGCGCTCTCCCTTCTACTCTTCGTCGTCGTTATGGATGCCATATCGCGTGATCTTCAGCAGCCAGTCCCTAGGACGCTGCTTTATGCTGATGATGTAATGCTCGCTAGCGAAGACAAGATTGAACTCCAGCGGCAGGGACAAGTTTGGTGCGATCGCTTGGAGAGATCTGGACTCAAGCTTAATGTCAAGAAGATCGAGTATATGACGACTGACGAAAATGAGTCCACCTTCCTTAAATGGCATTGAGCAGCCACGTACTTCGGTATTCAAGTACTTGGGATCAGCAATCGCGTCCGATGGCGGTTTACTCGTTGAAGCCAACTCACGCGTGAACGCAGCGTGGTCCAAATGGCGCTCTCTGACGGGAGTGCTCTGCGACAAGAAGATACCAGAGCACCTAAAGTCGAAGATCTACAGAGCAGTCGTCCGACCTGTAGCTATTTACGGAGCTGAGTGCTGGCCCGTTACCAAAGAAATTGAAAGGCGCCTCAGCGTAATGGAAACGAAGATGCTGCGGTGGACGGCCGGAGTTACGCGTTTGGATCGAGTACGCAACGACTCCATACGGAAGAGGTTCGGTATCACCCCGATATTTGAGAAGATGCGCGAAGCTCGTCTGCGATGGTACGGCCAGGTCCTTCGCGCAAATAATGACACTGTCCAAAAAAATGGTCTTAACCTTGATGTGCCCGGTAGGCGGCCACGAGGAGCGGTGGCTTGATACCTTGCATCAGGACTTGAAGGTGGCTAGGTTGCACCCTGATCAGACATTTGATCGGGAAAAGTGACGCCAACATTCCAGGAAAGCGGACCCCGCATCTAAGCGGGACAAACGCTGACGAAGAAGAAGAAGAAGAAGAAGACCCACAACGTGAGCTTCAAACGATGACCGCTGTCAAGCTACAAATGTACGCTGACGACATAAAGCTCTATTGTGTCTACTTCTTCTTCTTTTCCTCCTGAGCGTCTAGTCCCGCGTTGTCGCAGGGTCCGCTGTTCTTGTGATCTGTCGCCACCTCATCCTATCAAGGGCGTCATCTGCCGTGGCGCCGACTTCGGCGAAATCTCTCTTGATGACGTCCTTCCATCTTTTCCTTGGGGCTCCTCTCGGACGCTTTCCGGGTGCCTCGAAATCTAGGGCCAACCTTGTGGGGTGATCCTCTGGTCTTCTGAGGACGTGTCCATACCACCTCAGGCGCTGCACTCTCATCTTCAGCTGGATCGGGGCTGTCTTCATCACTGCCCTAACATCCTCGTTTCGCACCCTGTCCCGACGGGTCCATCCACATGCCCACCTCACCATCCTCATCTCCGCCGCTAGCAGTTGCCGCTCCTGCGCCTTACCCAGGGCCCAGCACTCACTGCCGTAGAGGAGGGCAGGTCTCACAACTGTTCTATAGAGCTTGAGCGTCATGGAGCATCTACGGTAGCAGAGGATCCCTGTGGACTCCCTCCACTTGAGCCAGGCTGCGTTTATCCGTCCCCTGACAGCCTGGTCCACATTTCCTGTCACTTCCGAAGTAGCGGAATTCTTCCACCTTCTTGATCGTTTCCGCTTGGCAGTCTAGGATTGATCCAGCGCACTGCTCAGAGCTAATGAACTTCGTCTTCTTCACGTTCAGCCGTAGGCCGTCGTCTGCGAGGGCTCTCTGCCACAGCTGCACCTTCTCCTCCAGCTGCTCCTGGTTGTCGGCTACTAGGGCGATATCGTCAGCGTAGAGGATCGTTCTGAGAGGGCCTTCCTCAAGTTGGTTCACTATAGAGTCAAGCATCAGCAGGAAGGGGAACGGGCTCAGAGCCGACCCTTGGTGTACCCCACTGTGATGTCCACTTTCCTTGTCACCCCGTGTGGAGTTCGTATCGCCGCTTTCGAGCCCTCGTACATGTCCCTTATGACCGTGATCAGACGTTCCGGGGCACCCCTCCCTCGAAGGGCATTCCGGATTACGGCTCGAGCTAGCCTGTCGTAGGCCTTCTCCACGTCCAGGAATGCCAGGTAGCAGGGTCTTCGTTTCTCACGATATTTCTCCATCACCTGACGAGTGATGAAGATGGCGCCTGTGGTGGACCTCTCAGGCATGAAGCCGTACTGCACATGGGAGGGTACCATCTCCCTCAGTGTTGAGTCGACCAGTCGTTTGTAGATCTTCATCGTGTGTGAGATCAGTTTGATCCCTCGGTAGTTGGAGCATTCGGAAGCGTCTCCCTTCTGCTTGAAGACGGGAACTATGGTGCTGTTCCTCCACTCATCCGGCATCTTACCTTCTTTCGTGATTCTTTTGAGGAACTGCGTCAGCCACCAGTTGATTCCGAGGTTCCCGAGCACCTTCCAAGCCTCTACTGGCACACCGTCAGGCTCTGCTGCCTTTCCGAGTTTCGTCTTCCCTATGGCCTTGCGAACCTCTTCTTGCATCCAGGGTGTGATGGGTCCTTCCGTTGGTTGTTCTTCCCCGGCCTCCCAACGAGGGAACTCTTTGTTTAGGAGTTCCTTGAAGTACTCCTCCCATCCCTCTCTGACCTCGACCGGCTTCCGTAACACCCTACCGTCAGCACTCTTCACAGTCTTTACTACTCGAATGTCGAGGCTAGCTCTATGACGCGCCTTGGCCAGGCGGATGGCGAACTTCTCTCCCTCTTTCCCGTCTAGTTTCTCGTGCAGGGCATTCATTTGCCTTCGCTACAGCTGTTTTTGTTGGCCTCTTTAGCTTCCTGTAGGCTGTGAGATGCTTGGGTGCCCTCGTCCTCTGCCACAGCTTGTAGTCCTCCTTCTTCCTTTTCACCGCAGCCTGCACCTCTTCGTTCCAGAACCATGCCAATTTATCCCCTCTGGTTTCTCCCTTTGTTTCTCCCAGGGTTTCTTTGGCATATCTCAGGATTGTTTGGGCTACCCTCCTTCAGGTCTCATTCACGGGACCAGCTGCATCTGGAAGGCCTGCTTCGAGCACTGCCCTTTGTAGCTCGTTCCGCTCTGAACCCCGCAGTCTCCACCATCGGATCCTGGGTTCCGTCCTCACTTTGGGCCTGGTGGGTAGAGGTCTGCTAAGGTCGGCTACCAAGACTCTATGCTGTGAAGCCAGGTCTTTTCCCGGAATGACCTTCACATCTCTGACTGTTTTCAAGGCAAGCTTTCGAACCAGGATGTGGTCGACTTCCGTCCTTCTTCCTCCGTTAGCATAGGTCACCTTGTGGCTCTCCCTCTTCGCGAAGAAGGTGCTACAGACAGCCAGGTCGTGGGCGATAGGCAGATCCAAAATTCGTTCTCCATCCGGGTTTATCAGGCCGATCCCTTTACCTCCATGAACTCTTTCCACTCCTTTTCTGCCACTCCCCACATGCCCGTTCATGTCCCTAGCTATGGAGAGGTAGTTGCCTTCTGGTACGGACCTTATGGCTTCCTCGAGCGAGAGGTAGAAGTCATCCTTGTCATGCTCGGAGCATCCGGTATGCGGAGCGTAGACAGACATGGTGGTCCAGCAACCCTCCTTCGTGTCCAGCCGCAGTGACATAATGCGGTCGTTTATTCTTTGGACAGCCGCTACTGAATTCTTGAGGGACCCCATGACAGCTATCCCTAACCCGTTCCTCTTGGTGTCCTCTCCGTTGTAGTACAGCTTGACCCCTTCTCCGATCTCCCTGGCTTTCGCCCCTTTTCATCGCGTTTCCTGCAGCACAGGACTTGTATCCTTCTGCGCTTCATCAGGTCAGCCACCTCCTTAGATCTTCCGGTCAGCGTTCTCAGAGTCCCCAGTCGAACTAGCTTCTTTAGCCGATGGCTAGAAATGTGGTCTAGGACAAGCTTTTAACATGTGAACAATTACAAAAATTCTAGTACGCTCAAAATTCAATACAATCAGCAAATTGTAACCCTTGACTCAAAGATCTCGTCAATTAAAGTACGCAACATTGCTCATCAGCTGCATTTTACAGGTAGCTCCCTAACGATTAAATCAATAATCGCAATCCTGCCAGTGTTTCTGTGAAAAATAAATGCATTGGTTCATCACAGGTTGGTGCTAAAAAGGATAGGTACAAACAAGGGTGACTTACAAATGATGAATTTTACCAATCACATTCGTATCAAAATACAGCGGTTCAAGGCTCACTGATACGCTCCAAAATGTAGACGTAATCACAAAACAGACCGTACGCTAGACTAATGATCCCAATCGTTAAAAAAACCTGTATATCAGTGTGACCACGGGGGCAGTCAGCCCGACAGTTTGCAAGTGAAGGTGTCTTTTTCAACGCGTAAACACTATAGAAGGCATTCGGCAAAGGGATATCATATTCCCAAAGCTGAACTTGGACGCAGCTGTATCTTTCAAAGACGATATCCATGAGGATCGGACAAGTTTCTGATGCCCAATTCTGTCTCTACGAAACGAACCCCGAATACAACAGCTAGTGTATATGGGTCACGAAGTCAACATGGCCAACGACCTAGAGCCGGACCTGGACAGCAAGAAACGAGCGGCTTGGGAAGCTTTCAAGAGCGACGAAGAAGTCGCAAAGAAGACGAAGAACGGCCGACTCCGTGGCCACCTATTCGGCTCCACTGTTATTCCTGCCCTGACATACGACTTAGAACTTGAACCATACAAAAGCAGGATCAGCGTCGCAGAGCGGGGAACCGTTATCACCATGCTTGAAGTGCCGCGACTCACGCAAGTGAGAGAAGGCCTCCGGAGTTCCAAGCTTCGTAGATTTTCGAAGACCAGAGACGCTGTCGCGTAGGCCGACTCGTTAAAATTAGGTGTGCCGGCCACGTATTGCGCTTCGCAGACACCGGCTGGATGAGAGCCGTCACCGACTGGATTCCGACAGGACCGTATACAGGAGAGGAGATGCAAAAGGAATAGCAGGATGGGCAAATTCAACATTCGAGATCTCCTTGAAGTACTCATGCCATCGCTTCACAGCCCTCTTACGATCCATCAGAAGAGGTCCGTTCTCGTCGTTAATGCCAAAGAACTTCTCGATGTCTTCTGCTTGGCGACAGCGAGCATTGGCGAGTCGGTAAAGATAACGCTCACCATCGTGCGTTTCCAGTTTTTCGCTGACTTCAGCGTGGTATGCGGCTTTAGCAGCAGCCACTGCCTTCTTTGCCGCTTTCTCCGCTTTTCGATAATTCCGCCAATTGTGAACTGTTTTATCACCGACATATACGTGATAGAGCCGCTTCTTTTCTCGGACTTTTTCTTTGACATCGTCAGTCCACAGCCTGCTGCCTGCCACATGCCTGCTTGTCGACCCAGCGTCGTCCAGGCTTTGTTGTGCCAAGTTCGAAGCGTGCAGCCCGAGTTATCGCATCGGTAGCATCCTTCCAGGTTTCGTCGACAGTCGTCACCGTTGGCAGCCAAATGCGAGAAATAACTGCCGCTTCCTTCTCTTTCAGTCGCCACCATTTGATTCCACATGTTTACACCTCGGGGTGTGATCTTCAGAGAGCAGATCAGTGGGCGGTGTTGCGTGGTAACCGTCCCAAGCGGCACGGTCTTCGCATCTGTGACAAGGCTTTGGTCTCGACGCCTAACAAGGACAGTCAATCTGCGTTTTAGCGCTCCCGCTATAAAACGAGATGAGGTGAGAGTCACGCTTTCGAAATTTGGTGTTCACGATGAGGTCATGTGAGCCTGCATACTCAGTATACGCTCAGCATCGGCGTTGCGCGACCCATATCCAAAACCACCATGACAGCTGTAGCCGTCTTTCGTTGCTCCCATGTGACCATTAAGGTCACCTGCAACGACAACCATTCTTCTGACGGCACTTTCGTTGTCTTCTCATCAAGCAGGGACCAGAACTCGTCCTTGGTTGGCTCGGAACAGCCAGACTGCGGAGCATATGCAAAAAAGAAATGACATCGTCGCTGTTCTACGGCGACAACAATCTTCATCAAGCAGTCATCGAAACGTTCTACGCTTGCTATCGCGTCACGGAAACGTTCGGAGACGATAATACCGACACCACTGGTGGTCCTGGGACTTCCACATAGCCTTAAAGCCTCTTCCTATGTCCCTTGACTTGCAGCAGGACCCCTCGTCTCCTGCACCGCACAGAAATCTATCTTTCTTCGCTCCAACTCGCAGGGGCGGCTCGTTAACGTACCCACATTCAATGTTGCTACGCGGCTCTTGTCTACGTTACGGGACTTTCGGACTAGCTCAGTTGCCCCCCGATGCCGTCCTCGCATGAGGGACCCTCGCATACTTTCCACACTCGCCGGGCTCTGCGAGTGCGCGTCGGCTCCCGCGGACGCCGTATCAATATCTCGAAATCTCTTAAGCGTCATCAACCATGTAATGTGACATAGGTCTTCATAGGCCGGCCTGTCACAAGGGCCTGTCGCATGCAATCGAGTGTCCACGATTAGCTTAGCTCATAGAAGGAGCAGTTTCCAGTGGTACCAAGTAGAGAAACGGACATCGCCACCAGTTTTTGAACCGTCCCACTGTAATCGCTTTCTCTAAGCTATATTGCAAATTACCCTTAGTTCAGTTGAACACCGAACTCTCAGTTTTCATGGACGAAGCCGAGACCGAATAGAGGCCCATGAACCCGACGATTTCACAAAATTTGGCGTCAAAGATGAGGGAAATTTTACAAAGAAGTAGATCATGATGATCGTATTTTCTTGCCGGCTATGAAAAAATGCGCCATGTAGAGCGTACCACAGCCAGGAGACGAGAAATATACTTTAAATGTTGCTTAATCCGGGCAGTTATGGAGATATTCCCTGTGGGTGCAATTATCTCGCTCAACGACTGGAGGCCGCTGCCGTCGAGGCTATACAGGTCACCGGATCAACTTTTTTAAAGACCACTGACTGATGCCTAAATCATTGGATAGATCATTCAGAGTAGATTCGAAAGGTCGCAGTTATTTTCTGATCACAGTAATTTGAAGGGAGTTATGAAAAAACGGCGGAAACGGCGGTTTTTCCCATCTATTCCGCCTAAAAACCAAAAGACAGTAGCGGTATTCTACCTCCTTTGTAACCAACGAGGAATGGATTCCCCCAAGAGTTACTGCGGCGCGGTCTGCAAAGCTGTCCACTAGGACTGAAGGTTCTTATCACGCTAGGAGTGACTTCTTATGAACAACACTGTTCCGCGAAAATCTAAAATGCATAATTAAGTTGCATTTTGAATTTCGCAAAATTTGGTTCATTCTCACCGTTTTTATACTACTGACAAGTTGTGAGTTTTCGTTGCAATACTTTAGGCCACCTTGTATATAAGCGGCCAACTTAACAGTTTCATATGCCAGATACGCATCCATACTGCTATATCTCGTGGAAGTAGTGAGTAGAACAGCGACAAAAGGATTGTCTGACTCCGTCCTTTATCATTTATCATCACTTCTTGGAAATACTCTTTTAAATTTAACCCGCTAAAGGTGTTTGATTTCGATTGTAACCGGAATTCGAGACTCAGATGGCGGTCTTTTCATCTCAAACTCAGTAAATTGCTAGAACAAACCTGGGATTGGAATAGTTGGTCGTCATGTGACCAGCGCAGCTCGTTGTGTTCATAAAATAGCTATTCACAGCCTCAAGGGCGCTCCGTGGAAGTCAGTGCGGGGTACATCCTACGGAATTCGTCAATGGCTGCCTCCTTTGCTCCTCATTCGTTTCTGCTTGATGTGAAAAAACTAGAAGCAGGTTTCACAAGCGTTTACTGACCATGATCATATTTGCGTTTGAGGTGAATTAATAGGGAATGCGAAAATTTTTCAACGTCACATTAGTTCTAAAAACACGTGCCAGTCGATTTCTATCACTAAATCGCCACTCATTTATTCAAAAATTACGTTCCTCCCATTTGATGCCACCCGACGCGATAAAATGTTATGTTCTAAAGATTAGGGACCACGTAGGCTCTAGGATAACTAAATTTCCTTTATCGCAGTGGCGCGGTGAAGTGTGGAAAGTGGAGCAAAGAAATAATTCGCGAGCCGATTTTTTCACATTCAGAAGGACGGTTATGTAGGTAGAAAACAGCAGCGGAAAAAATAAGAGTATGGAATTTTTGAGACAAATGCACCTGGAACTGCTGGAACTGAAAAGGAGCGGTGTTAAGGGGAGACCAGCGAGATGGCAGAAAACAACCATAAAAACAACGTCAACACGGCCTTTCGATTGGAAATGTACGGAGGGAACGGAGCTGGACCTCATGACGTGATGGGGATGGTTCACCACATGTGCCCCCTCGGCTGGCTGCTTCCTGGTCTTGCTGTTTTCGCCTTCCATTAATACATGGCTGCTTCTATCAATGGCGTTAAATCGGTCTAATTAAGTAATCGCTTGTTTTGTATTATTTATGGACACAGATGGAAAATCAGCGATTTACCCTCCACTTATTTAGATTTTGAAAGAGAACAATCACATGGTGCTAACGAGTCTACTAGTTATTACATGGAGGAGCATTTATTAAAAGGCGTAAATCTCGGTGACAAAAGTGTTTGGAGCTTCCTAAACGGCCACTTTGGACTCACTACTCTGCTCAAGCGATCCAATCCCTACGCCATCTAGCAAACCGCTTAGAAGCCTAAAAGTTTGCAAAAACTTTGCTTCGCTCTGTACGATAAAACTTCTACCTGACGCGAGCTGATAGTGCAAAAGTTTGCTTCGAAATATTGTGAAAATTTCCAATTCAACCACAAAAATCATCTCTGCTAAAAATTGAAGTTTCGCAGAAGGGAAGGAATATCATCACACACTGCGCAATAGCTTAGTTCAGAAAACACACTACATCGTCCTTTTTCTTAAAGTCGTGCTTGGATAGCCTAAATTTCTTCTTCATCTTTATCCTACTGGTGCCAAATTCAAAGGCGAGAGTTCACCACACGTATTTTCCGGAACAGGTAGCTTTACCCTACCCCTACCGCAGCAAACCCAGATGTCCTTCTACAGTTATGGCATGACAACCGCAACCAGCTTTCTCGTTTTCAGAGTTTTCTCAAACATTTTGTAGAAGTAAGAATAGGAGCGGGCGCTGATTGACCTTTCAAGGTTCTACGTACATAGTTCGGATTCCTCGCCCACGTCGACCAAGCTTTCCATCTCTTTGGGGTACATTTGCACGAATCATGTGGGCGAAGGATAAAACACTGAACTATCCATCAGCTGGCCATCCCGAGTCGTTGCAAAAGCCAGATACGCATACAAGTTGTCAGCAGGGTACTGCGCAGAAGTAGAATGAATGGTGCATCCCACAACGCCGACTTTTGGCACCTTATATTGTACATAATACCCACATCCATTTTCACTGTTGGAGTAGTAGGCACCGCCTCCCGCGTGTCTATCCCTTGAGTCTGTTTACATTGCTTGAATGAACAATGCTTATAGCTGATGACAAAGTGTGAGAAAACTAAAATATGGAGTAGCCTACGTTGAAGGTGTGACGTGCACTTGTAATGTGCATCGCGACGTTTGCTAACGCAAAATTATTAACGTGAAAATCCCAATGTCCAAATTACGATTCCCTCTCCTCCATCTAATCTTCTGATTTTTCACACCTTGAAAAGATCATACATTTACCGCAATCTAAAATTTTAAGAACTTTCTTCAAAAGTGTAAAGTACAGCATAAATAACAATCACCGACAAAACCGGGACTAGCAGTAGTGTTCTTACGATCATTGAAACAGTATAATCAAATCTTTAAAAACCTATCAAAGAGTGATTCGCTAAAATGCTCTAGATCTTAATCATAATACAAAAAAATTTAGATCTCAAGAACTAGCTACGAATTCCCATCAAAAATGTCTCCAAAATCTATTCAGTTCTAATGCTTTCGTGCGAGCTGACGTTTCGCAAAATTGGAAAAAAAGCTTTGTTGATGTCGACTTTAGAGTTGTCTGAAAAAATCCCATATTCTCCGAAATTGTGAAGGCGAGAGATAAAAAGTTCGTCCGCCCTTGGTGATATAAAACCTGCTGACCTGCTCCTTCTGTTTGCCTTACTTTCTCTTATCGCCTCAGTTTGGTGCATCCACTTCTGTTCTTCTCCTCAGGCCTCGCGAAAGTACGCCCGGCTAACAAAACCCTCCATGTCTAGATGCTTTGACTTTACGCAGTTTCTTTACAGTTTAATAAAGCTTTGCAGATTAATAATAACTACATTTAAACGCTTAAACAATTCGGAACAATAGTCAAAGAAGTGGAAATGGCGCACCATTATGCAGTGCTCTGTCAAGACGCGATCGTGCTGTTTCTAAAGGCGAAAAGCTTAGCCTTTGTCAAAGCTTTCAAGGCATTGGTAGCAGTTTAGAGCATCGTTTTTTTAAACATCGATTGCATAAGGATCGAACACGACTGGAAGTTGTACTTTTTCTCACCAGCTATTTCTCCATGATTGTTCTGCAAAGAGTCGGCTATAGAAGCGGATATGCAAAACAGATACCGTTGCAGTTTGTCAAAGGATGAGAAATGAGAATTGAAAACCTAGAACTGGGATGCACTGTGCTGCCCAGTCACTCACATAATATTATAGATTTCATTGCGAAATAAATTAATTGGAAAGTTTTCGTACCCACGCAACAGAATCTGTCTGCTCATAGTTTTAGGAGGGTTTCGGTGATCTAATTCACGCTAAGAGATGCAAAGCAGTGTGACCCTTCATGAAATAGGAGGTCAATTTCCATTTATAAGATGCTTCTCTGCCATTGTTTTGCACATTTTTAAGGACTCAGAAAAAACAAGGAAAAGAGAATGGAGATGACGTTGGCAATTTTATTAGGGGTTCATTAATGATTGATTACAGCCTTATAGGCTTCATATAGAACATACTGTTTCTATCAGGCAGCGTCGCTGCACATGGTCAGCGAATATAAACTAATGTTTAATCGTAGCAAGAAAATGCTGTCACCAAATGAGAATAAGAGCTAACTCCACGTATGCTTAGTAATGTTGAAAACGTGCATGGAACATGATCGGTTCGCTTCCGGAGAAGCAGTGCTCTTTGCTAGTCGTGTAAATTGCATAGGTCTACTGCGTTAAATGTTAAACAGAACCCGTATTTTGCCCGGAAAATGAGGCATAACTGTTAATAAATTAATCAAAATTTAAATTCTAATCGAATTTGATTTTGAAATAATTGCTCTTTCTCAGCGAACTCTCGAATTCCTTCTCGGCTGAATTTTGATCGCAAGAATTCCTCGAACAGCGACAACAGAAATGTCTGTGGTGTTGCTCTCCGCATAGCTATTACTTCCTCCTTGGTGTGACAACACTATAAAAACGCCACGTGGGCATTGGGACACTAAATACCGACCTCCGCAACTGCCCTCCCCTCTTACTAATCCGTTTTCCCATACTATTCCTATGTATCTGACTTCTCTTCAAAAATGAATTTTCTCTAATAATGGCGTGACAGTGCGGGGCTCAGTCCCGTACACATACAGGTTCTGCGAAGTGATGTCGTATTGCGCAGATCGTACTTCGTGTACGAGATACGTGCAAACTTCAGAAACTTCAAAAATCTGACAACCAAAATTAAGGTTCATCAGAGGATTATGAAGAATCCTTCGCTTGGTGTCGGTTTCAGTATTAACGGGAGCTTGATTTCAAGAATAACCCGAAAGCAAGCTATGTCTTGCCACTTTTTACATGCTTCGGATTGCTTCCCGGCTTTTTTAGACAATCCAGTCAGCCAAGGTGTGGTGCGCTCCTTTATAAAGGAAAAATAGTCCTATCGCTTTTTCGTGCTACTCAGCGCTTTAGTGGTGTTTCGTATTTCTAAGCTTCACACCACGAGCAATTGCTTCTATAGCTAATCTAAATGTGTCAGAGAAGTCCCATTCCCTAACTTCATTCACTGGTTAGCCCTTTAATAGTCTACGCCTCTTCGTGAGCTGTGACAATGTCGCGCAAAACTATTCTTCAAGTGCTTTTCTTTAACCTTCGGTAATACTTGTTACTTCCATTGTATTCTCAGTGCTTGAGCGGTGGTGACCTGGGGCCGGATTCATCGAAGTTACTGCAGTAACTTTGATGAATCCGGCCACTGCATTCCACATGTGTCGGACATGGGTGGAAACTTATCAATTTAGCAATAGCCGCCCATGATAAACCACAAAGGAAAACCGGCAGACAAACACCGTAAACTCCGAATAACATCTAATTAGCCATTGCCGCATATGTAATGGTAGACATCTAGATAAGCATTTTTCTCAGAAGGAGTCGATTTTGCACAGAACACGAAAAGCCGAAACTTTTTGTAAATTAAATTAAATAGTTCCTATAACACTGCCGCGGCGGTGAGCGGTTGGTCTGCGGGCTTGTCTACCGAACGTTTATTCACTCACTTCTGGGCTTATTCTTCTACCTGCCCAACTACCGCTGCTGAGACTCATCAGAAATCCTTCCTGGTCTTTCGCCTGTTCATCAACTTTGGAACCGGACCGCCGATCTCGTGCCCAAACGTCGGCTGTGAGCGACCCGCAGCCAATCAATTAGAAGATTGCAGGTCGCTGGCAAAGGTCTATTGAATCGTTTACGCTGGTTTCTTTCGACCATTCCATTATGGCTACGATTTCCGACTTGAATGTCAAGGGTGGCAGTCCAAGTACCTTCCTGGCTCCTCTCAAGAGCTCTTCTACTGGAAGTTTGGATCACTCGAATGAACTGGTCAACGCGATCGAAGCGGTCAAGAAGTCCTCTGCCGTGCCGAAGTGTATGAAAAAGGCTATCGAGATCCTGGCAAGTCAAATGCATTCATTGTTGGAAGCAAAGGATGCTGTGATAGAACAACTTCGGGACGAGAATGCTAAAATTAAGGAGAAAATAACTCTCCTTGAAAGTTTCGTTTGAAAAGCATTCAACTCGCTGCCGAATGCGACTCCAACCGAAATGCATGCTGATAAGCCTATTGTTGACGATTCCAATGTAGTTAGTGAGGCTGAGCGCCGCAGGTCAATTGTAGTAGGAGGGATTCCTGAGCTAAGAAGCGGCAGTGTTCGAGATCGTATTTTCCATGACTTCAATAGTGTTCGTAGGATTCTCAGTTTCTTAGGTATTGAATGTGAGCCGGTGGCGATATACCGTCTCGGCAGGCCATCAACAAATCATGATAGACTTATGAAAGTGGTGTTTCCGGCAAGTGTATTGCAGAGGATTGCTCTTTTACGTGCCAGTCGTTTATGGTTGTTCTCTCAAGTAGGTGTTTATATTAGGAAGTCTTATCCTCAATTGCATGCAAGTCGTGACCGTCGCGGAGCAGAAGTTCGCGAGATTTCAGCCGCACGCTCTCCATGGCGAGAGGGGAGGCTGATACCGCATAACTTCGATAATGCGACGGATCCTCAACCTTCTCCGTCCATTCCTTTAAACTAGGTTCACTTCCGATGAGAAATTCATTGTCTACAACGAATTTGCTCTCATGTTTCTATGCCAATATTCGGTCTCTCCCTAAAAATGCTCTTCATATTGATGTCGTTTTATCTAAGAAGTTTGATTTGTATGTGTTCACTGAAACCTGGTTGAAATCCCATCATTTAATTTCTTCTCTACTGACGGAAAGTAGTATTGACTATCAGACAGTGCGGTTTGATAGAGCTAGGAAAACTGGAGGTGGAGTTGCCCTTATTTGTAAAAAATCCATAGGTTGTGTGGAGGTTTTTTCGGAATCAGTGCCTAACTCTTATGAGATTTTATCAACGGACATGATCTTTGAAAATTCCAAAATAAGAACTGTTGCTGTCTATCGAGCTCCCTCTTGTAAGTCGCTTGAAAACGAACAACTAGTGAGCACAGTAAGTGATCTTTTGGCATGTGGCCATGCATGCGTTGTTGTGGGTGATTGCAACTATCCTGATGTAGACTGGACTAACTTACAGTCTGGTCAGCTATTCGTTGATTCTCGCCAATTTGTAGAAATGGCATGCAGTCATGGTCTGCAGCAAAATATTCTGGAACCTACCAGAGGTGGACACACTCTGGACCTCATTTTATCTACTGATGCTTCTATGGTTGATTCAGTGTCTGTCCAGCCACCTGTAGGGCTGAGCGACCACAACAGTATTAACTTTGCCATCCGCTGCACCTACACGGAAAATGTGTATACGTACTATCGTCAGTTCAGTGGATGTGATTATGCAATGGTTTGTGATTATCTGGCGTCTATTGCATGGAGAAACTTTTTTGATGCTCCTGGTAGCGTAAATGAAAAATATGAGCTATTCTTATCAATTCTACGACGGGCCATCGATATGTTTGTGCCATGGCGGCGTGTGGCCGTGAAATATTCATTGTTGCCAACTTATCTGCAAAACATGTTAGATCAGCGGGACTGCCTTTTTATGGAGGCAAAGCGCACTCAGGATGAGCAGGACTGGGAAAGGTACAGGTTTTTTGCTAAGAAATTCGATAAAGCGGTGGAGAAATACAACAATTCTATAGAAAAGAAAATTGTTGAGTCGAGGGACAAAGTTAGGTTTTACAAACTGTTCAATAAGAAGCCTAAGGGTGGTAACTTCATTAGCAGCATTAGGAGTGGTGATCAGGTAGCGGTTACTGATCTGGACAAAGCCAATATGTTAGCTGAAAGATTTTGTGGAGTGTTTCTTGCTGATAATGATTCTATTCCAGCTTATAGCCCAGAAGTGTTGAAACCTATGTCTACCTTTCCATCGTTTAAAGAAGATCTTTTGTACGAGATTATGATGAAGTGGCCTGACTCATCTTCGTTAACACCAGATCTTGTATCTACATTTTTCATTAAGAAGATAGCTCATGTAGTGGTAGGTCCTCTGTCATATATTTTTAACCAATCTTTAATGTATGCTGAGGTCCCACTGAGATGGAAACATTCGTTTGTAACTCCATTACTGAAAAAGGAGCCTGCGAATAACGTCAATAACTATAGACCTGTAAGTATCACATCATTCCTTTGTAGGCTGTTCGAAAAGGTCTTAAAAAATTATGTTCTTGAATACCTCATGACTAATGGAATAATACCAAGGAGTCAGCATGGTTTCATACCTGAGAGATCAGTTGAAACAAATATCTTAGAGTCATAAATGATTGGACGGTCACATTGGACATGAAAAAGGCGTGCGATGTAGTATATTTGATTTTGCGAAGGCTTTTGACCGTGTTAGTTATAGGAAATTGCTGCAAAGGTATCTAGACTTGGTGTTCATCCAGTGATTTGTAAGTGGTTGGAGGAATTTCTTAGTGGGAGGTCCTTCCAGGTAAAAGTGGGTGGCGCGTTGTAGATGCATGCAGGTCATGAGCGGCGTTCCTCAGGGAGGAGTGCTTTCTCCACTATTATTTATCATCTATACAGCTGATATTCCTTACCTACTGAATGGCAGTGGTGTTGTGGTTAAACAGTTTGCTGATGATATCAAGATTTATCGAGAAGTTATAACATCTGAGGACCAAATCTCGTTGCAGACTGCTATTAATACGCTGCAGGAGTGGTCCAGCACATGGAGTCTACCTTTATCCCCAGAAAAAACTTTGTTTATGAGAATTGGATCTTCATCGGCTTCGCTAGATTATAAAATAGATGACAACCCCATCTCCAGAGTTACAGCGGTACGAGACTTAGGATTCTACTATGACGAAAAGCTGGATTTTTCTGAGCATTTAAAGGTAATCCAGAAAAAAGCTCAATCACGTACTTTTCAGATCTTTAGGGGGTTATCCACTCGCAACAACGCTGTGTTGCTACAAGCTTATAAAACGTACGTTAGACCGATTGTCGAAACTGGTTCTACTGTTTTTTCCCCTCTCAAAAAGAAGGATATCAATCTTATTGAGAAGGTTCAAAACAATTACACGAGGAAAATATTGCTTAGATCTGGAAGCTTGTTCTATTCTAGGATACCTCGCTCACGCATAAGAAACAAATATTTCAATCTCCACACGTTGGAGTCGCGTAGGAAGCTAAGAGACGTTTGTGTTATCTTCAAAATGTTATCAGGGATCATGGACGTTGATGTTTCGCAGTTTTATAAGATTTTGCCATCGTAACGAGAGGTGATTCTAAAAAGATCTCCTACCGCACTCCTAAGACGACCGTAAGGTCTTCTTCTTTTACGTGCAGGGCCGCCTCCTCATACCTAGCTCTAAAACACAATTTTGAAGTAACTGAGAAGTTCTATGGCTCCTTCAAACGATTTGTGAAGAAGAAATGTTATGTTGTTAGTCTTTTATGGTGAGCATATTCCTAATGGTGTTTGGGTGTTTCTTTTATGTTTGTTGTGTTTGTTCGTTTTATGACGTGTGTCTTAAACACCGTAATAAATAATAATAATAACAGTGCGAGAAAATTTCTTTGTTCTAATACCATAATTATTCTTTTTTAGACAAAACTAAACAATGTGATTTCTTCAAGCTTCACTTTCTCTCAGAACGCAAGTGGAGCTTTAATTTGATCCCTGTAAAGGAGGACCGTGTTTAGTAGCTTTAGGGCTGAGAAAGTTAGAAAAGCAGCGTCATTCCATACCATAGTAGAATTTCTGGTCATTTTAATTTTCTTTTAAAAAAACTTCTGCTAAAGACAGGCGCTAAGGCTTAGTTTATAAGAAATGTTGCTAAATCAGAGAACGAAGAACAGTTCTTGTTGTAGCACTGGAATTCATAGCAAGGGTTTTCTCGGAGATATCGAATCCTCAATTCCAAAATAAGCGAAAATATTGTGGAAATTATCTTATTTCACTCATTCTCCCAATTTTTTATCAACCTACGAATGGAGAACTAAAGCGAGAACGATTAATCGCCTTTAACAAAGCAGAAGAAAATGAAAACAATATGGAAAAAAGAGTGCCTTTCGTTTACGTTTAGACTCTCAAAGACGTCACGTTGTCAAGAAATGTTGCCGGGTGTGATTAATAGTTTGTGAGGCAACAACAATCTTGTAGTGACCTAAACACCGTTCACGACGGATAGAAATATTTGTGTTCTCGTTTCTGCTACAGGAAGACGGGTTTTCTTCTCCAGAAAGTTCTACAGAAAATGGTGGGACTAAGACAAACGATGAAGAACTAAGGCACTCTGACACGAAGTTTCAGAATTTTGTTTCAAGACAGGTTCGATAAGATCGAGCCTTCTGTCCGATGGTTCGCCGATACCATTCTTTGTTAAACTTCAGGAAACAGTTCGGACATTACAAACTTTGTCTCTACATGCAAACACTTGGTTCACCGTGCTGCCATACCTTACCTTACTCGCTTTAGTGAAAGAGAACCTTGTTCTAACATTTTAGTCAATAATTCTTAAAATTTTAATAACTCTTGTTTTGATTTATAACTAAAATACAATTGTAATAAATTTAATCTTTTATTCTCAATTTCTTATTGTACAAGCTCAATATCGCTAAACATCCATTAGCATTACCGCAAGAAGCTGTGCAATAAAGCCGACGCTTGCCATGACTTTATTATACATCCGGTTTTTCTCTGATTTGATTTTTTTCAATTTTTGCGCATACCTTTGTTGCAGTATGACACGTTAATACATAAGTTTGGTCCTTTGCATGACATTTTAAAACTTTGCTAAAGCAATGACATCAACATGATCTCCATATCGGGCATCATTCTTCAAAACCGCTCTTCAAAAATTCCTCAAACGAAAACAAAAGGTGTGTAACCGTTTAGTAACACACATTTTGTTTGCATTTTGGCACTCCTTATTGTTTATCTTTGAAATAGTATGATGGCTTCATTATCAAATTGTTTCCCAGTATAGAAGCTTTTGAAACTAATGAGGAAATTGCTCAAATTTATTAGGAAGCTCTTCTGCCTACCATCGAAGTGTTTCATCTATACTTTCCATTTCATTCCATTTCTTTCTTCTCTATATTTCATCTATACTTTCCATTTCTTTCCATCCAAGAGGAACAAAACCACCTCTTCTTGATTAGGTAAAAGATATAGTGTTTAGGATACTTTCAAAGTGATTCTATAAAGGTTTAAAATGCATTAGATTTATTCTCGCTGTTTTTCCCTCCATTGGACCTCAATTTTCCTTTGTTCCTTACTACACGGCTTTGCAGAAATCTGTACTCTTTCCAGAACACCCTCCTTGACCAGCCGCTGCCGAGGATGTCTTGGTCATGGATCGAGAAGGTGGGCGAGCTCCACTTCGAAGTTTGTTATCGGCGCGATGGCGTCGTCTTCGGCGAGGCGTTTTGCAATGCAGATTCATTATTTATCGTCTCGCTAGATCCGAGAACCCACCGTAGGCGACCGAGATCGGGTACCATCACTAGGCTAATGCTACCCCACCCGAGAGCCGCAAATAGGTGTTGAGCGATATTTTCCACGTCAGTCACTGCCACCCCCTATCATGCTAATTTCGGGCTGCACTCGAGGAACGGAGACCAGCGAGAGTCTCACGGTTAGCACGTTCTTGTCCGTTTTTATTACTACATCAGGGAGCGTTTCTAATGTTCGAAATGCTGTTTTTAATGACACTGCCTCTGCTGACTTAGCACGAGTTTGTTTGCTAGCTTACTTATGGATAAAACCTCACCCTGTGGCATGCAATGTGGTTAAAGATCACTCGGTTAAGTGATTCAATGCTCAGTCAACCTTTCATAAATCATCTAGCAGGTTAACTCAACCCAGTGCATATTTTGTTCTCATTAGGTGTCAACAATACAATTATGGCTCGAGATGGTTCATAGCTAAATACTGCCTCTCTAACATGCTGAAGTAGGGGTCAATGTGAAGCTTGAAAACATGGCTAAAGACCAACACTCCGTCCAAAAATTTGTCGACGCTGGAATTCTATGTTTTTGGTCACATAAGATTTTTGACAAAGCATCCCTTCGCCGAAGACGACTTGATGAAGTCTTTACCAGAGAATGCCTTCAGCTTCCTGTGGAGCTTCGTTCAGAGACCTATCTATGTGAAAGAGCTCGAAACGATGATAACGATTATATGTGGACCAAATTTGCTAGTTAGATCCCATGAGCGCGTTCTGACTGGTTATAAGATACATTTAGCAAATTTGGTCCATATATTTGTGATCGTTTCGAACTCCTTCACATGACATGGGTCTCTGTACGAAGTTCCCATTGGAAATAGAATTCTCTGAGCAAAACATCTATGTGGAGCGGTGAATTTTCATTTGTGTTGCCCAAAATCCGATAGTATTATTCGACGTCAACAATCCGAACCAGTGCGTGATTTTCTTCATGTCTTACACTTCTTGAGGATGCATGCGAGTCTAGTAAAGCTAAATATTTCACCCATCAGATTTGATCTATGTTTACCATCAACGACTGTAATAAAAGATGCCTCAAAAAGTTTACACAATGCTTGGTTGTGAATAGATTTCCTGTCCATGTACGTACAATAATTTTTACAGCATCTTGAAAAGCGAGAATCTTTCCGCGCTTTACAATTCTTTCGTTTTATAGTGTTTTATAAATTATTGTTTACCTTAATATGGTAAATTACGATGCAGTCACCTAACCACCCTTTTTTGTCCAATGGTCATACTGAAACAACAGGATTAGAAGCGACACCATCACAAAAGCGAAGACATAAATAAATGTGGACACGATCCAGGTTTCCTGCAGTTACAAAAGCCTGTGTGCTTTGCTCAAAAAATATCCTCCCTAACAAGAATAAACAGGTTCTCTAATTTATTTTTAACGATTCAATTAATCTTATTTCTCCTATAGGGTAGGTAGTTGTTAGTGGTGAATGTTAATTTTTCTTTTGTTGATTCGTGTATCTACCTGTTTCTTTTGTGTATGCAACGGCATATGAACAAATAAATAAATCTCTGCACCAGTTCTGACCCATTGGTTAATGAAGCATTGAAATAATTTAATACGTTAGTGGGACTCCACACTAAAGGCCGCAGAAAGCCTTCCATTTCATTTCGTTTTCTCAATTGGATGACACCTACATCTTTAATTGCGTAAACATCTCTCATAACGATCTTTTGTTGTGATCGAATCCCTAGCGCTGGAAGGGAGCCGAACCAGCACTTTCTGCTTACCGGACGGGCACGCAATCTACACATGTACACCACCGGCGTTGTTTGATCAAACGCAACATCCATACCTTGTGGGACCGTTCAGCACTCACCCGTGTATCGGGATGAGCCGGCCACTGATATCACTGTGAAAAGAGTTCAGGTGAAGGTCTTGATAGAAATGATCTTGTTCATTTTTTCAGACCTCAAATGACTGGCAATGAGGATGATCTCATAACGATTCTTTCTTGCTTGATGAGCCAACATCACTATACCGTAGATACGCCAAGTGTCCAATCTTAATGATTAGTTAATCGCATTTTTATTCTTTAAAACAAGCTACGTATGAAGTATTGCCATAACTAAAGGAAAAGCAGGTTAGGAGCATTCAAGTTTTGTGAACTTTTAGAGAAGCCTTGCATTTTCATAAGTAATCCGATGTTACCAATTACCATGCTGTACAGAAATGTGGAAGAAATCTTACGATCGATTTGTGTATATCATGCTGTTCCACAGTTACATAGTCCATTTGGTATTGACGGTTACAGTGCTCTCCGGGAAACTTGATGTTCGCTGGGTTTCTCACAGAAGTGCGAAGAAGTGCAGCTGCAATATATGCGTTGGTTCTCACGTCAATTCCCTCAATCAGCAACCAGCCGGAGACTGATTTGTGCATATTGTACCTGGTCCTCCAAAAGGACAACTCGTGTCATTTAATCGACCTTGGCTCGGACGTCAAACACCGTCGGATTCTTCTTGATGTTTAAGTTTTCTCTCACTGGTTGTTGCTTAAGGAGAATTCAGTGTGCGCAAAAGTATAGACCCACCTTCTTTTTATTTCAGCTACAGCTTTCTCCTTCTACTTTACAAAGTTTTTGTATGTTATTTTTGTTGCATGTGTTGTGTTCAGAAACATTCTTGAAAAACAAAGAAGAAATAGGATACCGTCGTTACGGTGGCCCTCTCTTTGCTGTTACCAAAAGAAATGAATATTTCATTCAAGAGAAAATTAAGCGTTGTTCGAAACAGTCGTTAAAGCAAAGGTCAGTGACCTAAAAGGCAACTACGGCTCTGTCATAACATATGATGTTTACAAGACTTTCAAGCAGAATAGCGTCAATTCCAAAATTATCAATCTCATGACAGCAAACAGACAAAGGCGCGCAAGTGTGGGCATTTACTTACCAGGGAACTGTCTCAGGTCGGAACGGCTCAAGTGTTGTATATGGGCAGAATCGTCTCTCTCTGGCAAACAGTAGAATGCAAATATCTCGTCTCCAATACAACTCTGCGCCGAGTTAGGGACGGTGGAATTTGGGCCGTTGGCTACGTTAGCACTATATCTGCAGGCGGAGGGCGGGCTCAAGTTGGCTGGAAACAGCGACGACGAGCGAGCGACGGTGGCGCAGTGGGTAAATGGGCTGCGTAATCCCCATAATCACTGTTTCCAGCCATCTTGAGCTCGCCCTCCGCCTGTTGACATAGGGCTAACGCCGCCAACGGCCCAACTCCTATTGTCCCTAACTCTGCGCAAGTTGTATTGGGGTCGAGATATTCGCGTTTTGTTGTTTCCCAGAGAGAGGCGATTCTGCCCATATACAAGGCTTAGTTAGGCCGTTCCGACCTCCGTTGAGATAGTCTCCTGGTTAGGCCAGCACAGCTTAAACATGAATCGGCTGGATTACCATTAGATTGTCCGAAAAGTTCTTAGCCTTTTGTATTTCTATTTTTCATTCATCTACTATGAAGTAAACATTCAACTTCCACTTGCGCATTAATGCTAGAAAAGAAAGCTGCCCAGAATTTTCTCTATCTGACTAAGTAATTTTTTTCAACGTTGATTTATAGTTCTGTTCTTGATCGGCCTATTGAAGTGTGTCGAGTGAGCATTTCTGAACGATATTTTATTTTGACTTCAAACTGAGATAATCAGCAGCCATGACCACTCTACAAATCAATCAAGTGGGGGGGGGGGGCTAAGAGTGTTGCAAAAAGCACTGTGCGCCAGTGGTTCAGTAAATTTCGGACCGGAGATTTCAGCCTCGAACATGACCCTAGCGGTCGACTTTGAGCAATCCTGGACGACCAGTTGAACGAATTGGTGGAAGCTGAACCGACCGAAACAGTTCGCGGGATCGCGAAAGAGCTAGACGACAGTAGAGCTGCTGTTGCGGATGCTTTGAGAATGTGAAGAAGCTCGAAAAGTGGGTGTCCCACGAGTTGGGTGAGCAGCAGAAATACTCAGATTTCGAGATTTGTCCTTCTCTACTTTTACGCAACAGCGCTGACCCGCTTTCGAATCGAATCATCACCTTGATGAAAAGTGGAATCTGTACGATAACAGGATACGTTCGATCCCAGCAGAGACGTTACTGTAGGAAAAGCGATGAAATGCACCGAAAATTGCGCCAACTTCAGCCAGCATTGCTCAACAGCAGAGGCCCGATTCTTTCGCGCACGCCCACACGTTTCACAGAGCACTATTCTAAAATTGAACGAATTAAGGGTTGAAGTTCTGCCTCACCCGCCATTTTCTCCAGACCTCTCACCAACTCTCACCAACCGACTACCACCCTTTCAAACACTTTCAGAACTTCCTCACTGGTAAAACCTTCACCAATCAGGACCAAGCTAAAACAGCTATCGTGGATTTTGTCCAATCTCGACCACCTAATTTTCTTGCTGGTGGAATATGTCGACAGGCGGCCCGTTGGCAAAAGTGTGCTGATTCGAAAGGTGCTTATTTCGACTAGATCCTATAAGATTTGAGAAAGCTATGGTTATGGAAGCACTCAAAACGCTAAGAGCTTTCCGGACAACCTAACGTTTTTAGACGACTTTGGAAAATAAGGTCTGCGCTACCTTCGACAGAGGTGCCCAGTCGCTGGAGACTACCCTTTTCAAAGCACGGAACGAAATTCACGTCTAGTACTTGCGGCGCACCGCCGTCCGTTTTCCCGTCGTTTTCGCTCCTGTGCTCACAGTAAACGAGCCTACATCGATTACGAGTTAATCTATCGTATTTGCAACATCATTTTTCCTGTTTTGGAAATGAATTTGTTAAACCTTACTGCTCATCACTATTTCCTCAATCGCCATTTACTGCGTCAATACTTTCTACTCACCCTGTAAAGGATAAAGGACGGCGTTACTCAACCTCTTTTGGGATGCGCCAGCGCATTCTACTTCTATGGAATGTCGTGGAGGCGATATGAACGCGGCCAGTACAATGATTTGCGGTGGCCACTCGATGAGTAAGTCAACGCTTTATTCTTCCCAGACAAGCAGTGTACAGAACAACGTTCTATGGAATAGATTCGCAACTCCTCAAAAGCAGGAACTTTTTCAGGGACGCCTGGTTGGCCAGGCGTACCGCTTACCCGCGTTGCCGCAGAACCGTTTTTCGTTCTTTAAAACAACAATAAGGCTTACATCGTCAAAGGATTAGACTAGATCACCATGCGTTGAGAACGGTGCTCTTCGTCTTGAAATGTTTTATAATAGAAGAGTGCACGAGCAATCGGTTTAGTCCTGGACGGCAAACGTCCAGAAGCAGTCAGTCGATGAATTAGTGGCCTGGACCAAAGACGTTTTTGCAGGCAATTTACAGCCAAAACGCGTCGACTTTATCACGTCGACTTTATCAGCGTCACTTGCTGTGTGTTCTGAAGATGATTCAAAGATTTCTGAAGGACACTTCCGTTGGCCTTTCAAGAAATAATCACTTCATCGAACACTTCTCATCCGCATCCTCATTGTTCTCACTTGTTTCTGAACCCCACCTCATCCTACATCGAAGACGAATTTGGAACTTTCCTTTCGCATCCGTCCCCATCTAACTCTGCTGGCTCTAGTGTGCAAACAACAAACTCTTCTAAGGGCGGTCCTTAAGTAATAAAAATGACTAAAGTGTCTGCTGGCAAGTCCTTTTGCGGGATAATAGTGGAGTCATGTAGTAGATTTACGTAATTATAACCTATTGGTCCACTGATGGAGGATTAGCTTGAGTGGATGCGTCAAATATCTGTCTCTTTCCAGTGCCATAGAAGCTCAGCTAAGTACTCTTTAACGCTCGAATATGTACATGAAGAGTCACGCCTACAGTTCAGGATTATGCAACATGATGGTGGTCGTCTTGGAGGTTCACATCCAGCGAAACCCAGTCAGCCTTATCTACCTAAAGACCAACGAGAAAAGTAGATTTTCAGGTATAAAATCTGATTCCTTGATCAACGTTTAAACTGATTGAATAACTGTTATCGAAAGCAGTTTTTAGCGCTGAAACTATACCTTTTAAGAGATGTGAAGCTCCAGATTTCATGCCACGGAAAAAACCTAATATTAACTGCACCAAATACCCCGCTATAAATGCAAATGAAAGGGGCTATATGAGAGAACGTTCTCAGTGTATCGAATAAGTTTATTGAAAGCCGTTTAACCAGTTGACCCAGCATTTCATGACTTGACAAACTCTCACGCTTTTTTACTCCTCCTACACTTTGATATGGAACAACCGATAATATTGCCTTCTCAAGCAAGGCTTTTTTGAAGCCAAGTCAAGGCGTCGACTCAAATATTTTTTCCTAAAAGAGGAGTGTCTGGCTCTCATTGCCAAAGGATTTAATGAAGTTTTTAAATATATTAGGTTGTCCCATAAGTCCCGTCGTTTTCTTCAACGATTCATTGCGGATTTCGCCGGCGGTCTCTTGCACAGCGCTATAAGCTTTCGAAAGAAAATGATTTACTCTATCACAACATGTTATGCATCTCTTTTTCGTCCTGGGTTTTGTCAATTTCTAAGTCGTTGAAGTAAAAAGTGAAATAATGAAAAAGTGGCCATCTGCGTACTTGTCCTCTCCGCTTAGGTTTGGAATTTTCGCGCAGTTTTTTATAGCATTTGGAAGACAATGTTTTGTAGTACAAAAATCCGTGTTGGCGCTATTTGCTCATTTGTCCTTTATTGATTTGTAGGTCATCAAATTGGGACGTCCGACTTTTCCGTCCGAATTTTTACCGACAGCTCGGTTCTGTGGTTGGACTTTTTTGTTTGGTGTTATATGTCTTTCGGAAGAGGATGTCTTGCTCAGTAAGAATTTGTGTCGCCTTTATTGGCTCACGCTGATTTCTGTCGAATATCAACAACTGAACAAGAAGAAGGAGTTGTTTGTGGAGATGATTTTTCTCTTTTTGGAATTTTGTTTTAAATTGCCGAAAAAGCAACTTTGGAGCCTTCGAAGGCGGTTTTTAACTTTTTAAAAAATCAAGTACTTGTGAAAATAAGCATATATTTAAGCTCAGCAGGTAAAGCTCTATCTTCTGACATATAAATCTTAGTAGAGTTGAGTAATGCATATAGGCCCGACACAATCAATCGAATGAGACAACCTGTAGAGCGAGCGAACGACAGCTTGTAGGATGATCGCTTGGAGAGTTTTATCCAAAATTTCTAGCCGTCCTAATCAGGAATTGTTCTAAGACTGTCCAGCTTGCCTTTGGAGTGCGCTGTTAACAATGCATACGGAATCGAGCCTATTAATCAAGTGGGGACGGCAGCCAGCACAGTGATGGTTTGGGGAGTTTTATCGGAAATTTCCAGCCGTCCTAATCAGGAGTTGATCTAAGAATGTCCAGCTTGCATTTGGAGTGCGCCGTGAACAATGCAGACGGAATCGAACCTATTAATCGAGATGGGTGGTCTTTCACACTCGTTACCACATCGTTACCATGGCTCTAAAATGCCTGCTGGTGCTAAGGCATTTTAGGCGCCTGCGGAGTAGTGAACGCTTTCTCGTGAAGTACCTTAAGTGATCTGTTTGCCTATGCATTTGTAAGCAGTCAGCTCATCGCGTCTTCTCGCAGTGGTCGACTGAATTCGGAAAAAATCGTGTCACACAAGGCTAACCTGCATTTTTGCATCGCTGTAATTTAGCCTGTTTGAAAGCTGCAGCTCTGTACTTCTTCTAAAGCTCTCTACTTCCTACAAAACCCTTGAGCTGCAGCCGAAAAGATTCGCACTTGACAGAGATAGTTGTTCGCGCTCCGAACACGCGTGCAATGTGCGAGCGGTCGCGCCCATTGATAGATTCGATTCCGTATGCATTGTTCACGGCGCACTCCAAAAGCAAGTTGGACAGTGGTAATGCAATTCCATAGAACGGCTGAAATTTTCCGAAAAACTCTCCAAGCGGTCATCCTACAAACTGTCGCTCGCTCGCTCACTCGATTGATTGTGTCGGGGCTGTATCTCTTGCTCAACTCTACTAAGATTTATATGTCAGAAGATAGGGCTCAGCTGTTGAGCTCAAATATATGCATAATTTCACAAGTACTTAATTTTTAAAAAAAGTTTAAAAACCGCTTTGGAACGCTCTTAAGCGGCTTTTTCGGCAATTGGCCAAAGGACATGCGATGTACTGTAGGTCAATTTTAAACCCTTGCTAATTCTATAGCAAGTTCACTGTTACGTTAGAGTTAGCATACGTAGGGGTTGCCTCAATTGCTGCTAGTGCTTACTTTTTCCTAGCTTAAACGATTTCGTCTTATTAAAGTCACTACTTCAATTAGTCTAAATTTTGCTAATGATTGCACTGACGTGGTTGAGTCATAAGTTTTGCAACACTTCTGTTTGTTCTATAATTCAAAGTAAACTTGCGGAAGTATTATATATTCTGTTCGAAAGCTTGTTCCCTAGCGGCCACTTTGAGTTACGAATCGTTAATTTTGCTGCGTTGTTGAAAAGTTTTATTCTCTAGAACAATGACCACTCAAAGTGGAAAACTGTGTGATTTCATTTTTAATTCGTTCAAGCTCGGCATCAACCCAGTAACGGGGGTCAAGCACATTTAGAAAGTCACCGGCAAGTCCACTCCTTACCGAATAAACTACTGGAGATGGTATCAGAAGTTCCTCTCCGCCCAGAAAGACAGCAAAGGCGAACCACTCCCTGGAAGAACAGCTGCTGTAAACAAAGGGCGACTGTGCCAATACATCGAGTCGAATTCTTCTCAAACCACATTAGGACTGACAGCTGATCTCCACACCTCCCAGTGAACCACCACTCATCGGGTGTAGTAGACTGGAAGGTCGCCAAAACTGCCTTCGTCAGTGCCTCACGCTTTGGCGGAAACCGAAGTAAATCGCTGTGCTTCCGACTGCCGAGAGCTCCGGCACCGGTTCAAGAGAGGGGACCTGGATCGAATCTCTACTAGCGATGAAAAGCGGGTGCTCCGCTACAACTGTGAAGCCGGAAAGCAGTAGCTGGAACGCAACGAGCTGGGGGTTCTGACGTCAAAACCGGAGCTCAACCGAAAGAAGGTCCTGCTGTGCGTTTGGTGGATATGTAGTGGTCTAGTGCACCGGGAGCTCCTCCACGTAGTCAAATCATCCTCGACGCTCGCTTTTGCCAACAACTCGACTAGATCCAGCAAAAATAAAAGGAGAAAGAAGTCGATTCGAGCCAATGCTTCATCCACCGGGGCAACGGCTGACCGCTTACGGCACTTTAGACGCTGGCAAAAATCTATGAATTGGGCTGGATCAAAATCAAGCAACCATCATACACCCCGAACATTGTGCCGTCTGACCGCCATCAGCTTCTGTCGATTGATCACTTCCTGTATGGTAGGCGCTTTGCCGAAGTCGATGACGTCACGGCGATGTGTTCAGATCGAAACCGACCAAACAGGAATATAATCATCTCAGTGGATGAAAAGTGGAAGAAACTCATTGAGAATAGCGGCAATTGTTTTGTTTAAGTCATTCATTTTTCCTTTGTGGTATAATCTTATTTTTGCTGGAAGACAAATTTTGTTGCAAAACTTATGTCAAAGCCTAATATTATACTTCTAAAAGTTGTTTGGAATCATGCTGGAATAATCTGTAGCACCTGTTTTAAGCGATGAAGTAAATACTCTACCATTTCAGTTTCATACTCAACACTGCATGGCATAATACCTATCCTATTGATACCTTCGAGATTCTAGCTATAACTTCCGTGTAGTAAAATAAAATAAAATCTTTGATCAGGTAGGCAAGGCAGCCACATCTTACTTTTATTGGTTAGCATTTTATGTATGTCAGACACGGAAGTTTCGCGCCGCCAATAAGGTAATGTAATTGTTATATACATTGCTGAGCATAACAGTCGATGACAGCTACATATACCCAACTTCCGTCTTTCATGGCTCGATCCTTGTCTTGCTGTTTCGCTAAGGTTTACTATGCACAAAATTTCTATCCAGCAGTCTCTTCAGCTACCTCGTGATAAGAGCATTCCTCCTGCTGACACCTTTTACGGTGGAAATGTCGAAGCGTCTTACACTACGTTCTGGTACGCACATCTGTGCCGGCATCTGTAAGGCATCAGTCTTAGCAAAACACTGCCCGCGACAATTTGGACCTCGAGACACGGGTTTTTATTGAGACGTCATAAACTGCAGCCACATGGTAAACAGCTGATTCCAGCGAAGCTTTCTCCAGAACGTGGACGACCATGCGCCAAATTATATTTCCTGGTAGACCACGTCGAAATCTACTCTCTACAGTTGGTATTGCCCCTCATTTTCGCCACCTCAGAACGCGTAGAATAGCAAGGGGGATTCCTCAAGCTCCACCACTGTCATGCTTTTCCGCATTTTCTCCCATTTTCTCCCTGTTCGAGAAAACAGAGTTTTTTTACGCACTGACTAGGCTGTATCCACAAAGAGATTTTAAAGTGTACACATTGTGCACTGCAAAGATTGTGCCGTGCTCTCATAGAGTAGATGTGTGGCGTTGTTTAATCAACCGGCGGTGGAATTGGCATCGTCGTGTGACTGTGCATTGCCCTTCTCTTCTCCTTAGCCGCATAGATTCTTTTTTCTCTAGAAACTTATAGTTAGGATGTTAGGATTTTCACCACGACAGCTTGATTGAAAAGAAATGCTACACCTATGTTACTTCAGCACAGGTGATCTGTTGACCTCTACGGCAGCCCCTGTCAGGTCAGTTCCGATTTGAAATTCCCATGTCTGATCTTGCTTCACTTTTCCCTAGGAAACATTTTTTATTGGATGAAGTGAAGTGTGGGCAGGAAGCGGTGCGAATTTTGCTAACAATCTAGGTCGGCAGCCCAATAAAACGACATCGTTCCTTATGATGTAGAAGAGGGTTTTGAAGACAACTTATAGTTAGAGCACATCTTAGTCGAAATTAATGATAAACAAAAGTAAGCCTATGATAGCAGTTTAGCCGGTACAATATTTAGAAAGTCCTTCGTGTTGTGTTGCATGGTGCCCTTTTCTAGGCAGTTGAGTAGTTTTAATTGATACTCAGCGGGCTAAGCCGTTATGGTACAATTTTGTAAACGCGAGATTTTGCTCATTTTGACAGGACGCAGCGATATTCCAAGGCATATGACATATTTATCAAATTAAAGAAACATTTTAATCAAATGAATTGTCCTTACTGCTTGCTTATATGAAACAAGCTTCAAGAACTTGCTCTTTCCTACGGGTCCTCGAGAGCAAACCCCTCATCACGTCTTCTTCAGCTCTCTTCTTCTCCGTCGTCTAATCCATGAAAAGCACGTGATCGGGCGCGCCTTTCTCTCCCTCCTTCTCCTCCAGGACACAGTCGTTGATTTTTTCATTGCTGCCACAGTCTTGTTGCATGTGGACGACATGCTCTGGTGACCAGTGCATGTCATTGTCGCCGGAACAACATCTGGCTAGCAACTTGTTATGCCGTTGCTTTATCACTTTACGGGTATTTAAGATATAAGGTGTCTGGACACAACACAGAAATCCGGGACAACCTTGTATTTAGTGAAGCTTCTAGAGGCGGATGTCATCACTGTACCAAGGGCTTGGCTTACTTCTTGGGTTTCTATCCCAAAAAGACATCCCAGTGTTTGCGTCGCTTTTTTAAAGTTAATTCCGAAAGCACTGTTCAAATATCCATTCTTTTTCGATGTAACCGGGGAGCGCTTAGCGTGGTCGAATGAAGTACCGACTAGGTTCCGATTCGAGGTTCTTGCTTCAGACCCTGACCTGGCAAACCTATCCTTCTATCCTTGTGTGGCTGCCTCGTCACTTAGGATTACACAGCGTGCCAATCTCCCTTTCTGCCCCTCCTTTTGCCAGAAGAGAGAGTGCTACGTACGAAACAGTCATCTTTTTGAACCGTTTATTGTCGAAATAAGCCACATCCTCATGTTCTTTTTTATTAGAGACATCAGCGATCTGTGGTATCGAACGACATTCATAATGTATTGGGCTTCACTAGAGGAGGGTGGCCTTCTGCTACTATTGGCGCCTTATAAATTAGACTCAAATCTGTGAACTGCGGGAGGAAAATCGCTCGTATGTCAGGGTGTAATCTTCAGATCCTAGGGGCTGGATTCATTAAAAATTTCTCTACGCTCATACACTGCATATCCTGAAGTTTTTACCATTGATGAATCTAGCCATTGGACGTTGACCACTGCCCATCCCAGCAACTTCATTCATATTACGAAGCAAATGGATCGTGTCGTGTTTTTTAAGACCGACATAGACCTACATACGTCTCCAAAATCAAACGGGCGTCGCAAGTTTTCAATTAGCAACGACGGCCGGAGGTGCTGCCAGGTATCACCTATTATCCAGCTGATCACCGAGTTGTTCGAGCGGACGCCAACAACGCCTTCACCCGTCCCTTTTGCCTGTCAGTGTGGTCCAATGAAACCCCTCGTTTGCGGAAAAACGGAAGCGAAGAGCGTCATATCGTTTGTTCAGGACTTCCATGACGAAATCCAACCAACTACTTTGATGGACGTCTTGATGTTTTTTGACGTTTTATCCAGTCACTGACCGCTCTCGTCCAACGGGTATCTGCGAAACGCATTACGCACATTGGCCGGCCCACTTACATAGTTTCGGTGCGCATGGCCCATGTGACAGCGTCTCTGATCTTCGACCATCGACGAAGCTCGGAATTCCGGACCTCCTTCATTTCGGTGAGTCGTGCCACTCCGAGCGTCGTTCTCTCGATTCCTCGCTGCTCTACGTGGGTCATCCTGGACCTCATCTCTGAAGCGTTCCCGGCACGGGAACAACAGTGGGGTCGAATAGACGGACACAGACCCGGACGTTCGTCGCCTTTATCACGATTTCTTCAACGCTCTTGAAAGATCCCCAAGTCGCTCGTGTCCTCCCGCCCAGCTCCGCGTTGTTGCCGAGTTCGCAATCTGGATACATGGCTAGTACATGGCTGGAGCCTTCGGATATGTTCGTTTCGATGAGTGAGTATGGGGCATCGACCGAAACTCGTCTGTTCCTTATGAACATTGCCGATCTTCTCTCCCAAGTCTATTTTTCTAGGTCGCGCACGACTTTTTCGAGAGTGGCACTGAAAAGCTTCGAAGATATGGCATCCCTTGCTCGAACCCCTCTCCTCACGTTGACGACGACGGCGTCGTAGAATGGGGAGATCTTAGGCGTGAATCCACTGTACAGCTTTCGAAGGGCTCTGATGTACCGGGTAGGAATGTCCTACGTGAGCCTCAGTCTTCGGTTCAGTATCGACAGAGTCGGTTGTCCTCTTGTCTTGTAATAGTGATATCAAGGTCCCAGTTATTGGTCGTTCGTTGACTCTTCTTCTAGAATTTTGCGGTCCTCCCTCCTTGCAAGTCGGTGGTCCGATACCATCTAGAACTTCTAGAACTTGAGGACAACAGAGCGCCGTCCAGGCAATACTTGGAACTCGCCCACTACCACCTTGTAGAAGGGGTGATCTTCCTTGTAGAAATTCCCCAGCTCTACGTAGAAGACTTCGACTCCTCCGTCGTTGTAGTCGGGTGTCGGTGTTGCGAGCTTCTTTGCTAGTGGATCGAAAATACTGTTCCAAATGCTCGACAATCAGGTAAATCGAACACGTAATGCCTTCCACAGACTCCGGCTGGACAACAGCCCACTGAATTCGTCCGGATGCCAAAAGAACACGAAAATACGTAATATCGCTTAGTCAGAGTTCTTCCTGAAAGCCTTGAACGAACTAAAGTCTCCTCGTGTCACTCAGAGAGTAGGATCCATTGGAGCAGTCCAGCACGCGGCGAACAAATGGGGAGGTTGCTGGCGCTCGCTCGAATCATCGGAACTACAGGTGATACGAGTGGTACAGGTGGTTAGAGAACTCTGACGTCTTAACAACTGCAGAACTGTTAGGTAACTACCACTTACCATTACCACTATATCAGAAGTGCAATGGGCTTTTGTGATAAGGAAATCAAAGGATTCACTTTACTTGGCTTTACTTTTCCGTTGATTGTCAACAGAGTTACAGCGGATTCGGATCGCAGTAGATTGCTTATCCTAACGAAAAGACCGCAAGGACAAAGCAGTTAGCCTTCTTCGATGCTTTTGAGATGGACGCAGCAATGCCGCTTAGAGTCTTGTAAGGCGAAGTGTCTTCGGGCAACGATATGAGCTTCGCTATCCCTTTTCTCCTTGGAGGAGAACAGTGGTAACCGTGGCATTTGGCACCAGATTTGGCAAAACGGAAGAACTGTGCTTCCCAAAGACCCAATGCTTCGAGGACTGGGGCAGTTGCTGAATAGTAAGTAGAAGGCTTCCGAAATTCAATGATGCGACGCCAGTGAAGGGAAAGAGACCGCTTTACGAAGGAAAGCTGGTGTTCCTGTGTTGAACACACGGGGATAGTCCTTCGAGTGTTTTCCCGTCGTTCATGAGTCGGTCGACAGATCACTTACTCTGTTTGCTCGCTAAACCCGCCGTCGCGTCGCGCGCAAAAAGCATCGTATTCGGATCCGATCTTGAACCATCGCCACATGAATGCACTTCTGCTCGCTCTGACTTCGCGCACGCGAGTTCTGGTGAAATACCTTGCGTCTCACTGCCTCAAAAATCTATCAAATTCCGTTCTAACCAGTCACTGCTCTCTTCGCTCACATCGTTGCTTCCATCGCCTGACCTGTTCTCAGCGAGAGTCTCGAAATTGGGCTGAAACGTCACTTTTAGCAGGCACCGAACACCTTCTTCATAATCAGAGCGGTGTCGCGACACTGCAGGAATGGACATGGAGAAAGCTGACAGCTTCTCGATGTCGGGCCATGACCACGCTTTGCTCTATCCCTTCAAGCCAAATTCGTTGAAGAGGTGGAGTTACGATCAAGCGCAGACGGTGCAGTTGAGTTTCAAAACCCCCTGAGGGTCCTTTCCTCACAGTGTTATTTAATAACCGCTCCCGCTTGCTGATCCCATAGCAAGCCTCCGTTTCTTCGACAGGAGACTCATCATCGGGAATTTACAAAGTTTCTTGTTCTGATAATCCTACCCATTTAAGGTATGAAGAAGAAGTTTTCAAGAGTTTTCATGGGATTCAAAAAACTGAAGAGCTGCATTCATCACGATGTCAAATGAATCACCTTGACCTGAATCGAAGGGAAATTTTTGATCCATTGAATTCCTCCTCGCCACGCCATGGCGGGAAAGTGCACCCACTGTTACTCCTTTTGTTTTTCGTTGCCCTCAGCTCATTTAAGTCTTCCTCTTTGGTAAGTATGGACACTGCGGTAGCTGGGACGTTTATGGGTGTTCTACGAAAGTCATTCGAAATGTGGCAGAAAGCGGAGGGAGCCCTAAACTTTTCAACAGTTCCCGTGGAAAACAAAAATGGTCACTAGTTAAAAATGCCGACTCCACCGACACGACTTCGGTCGTTCTTTTTCGCCGAAACTTCGTCTATGGGTTATTTCGAGTGCTGATCACGAATCTACCATCCGTTTTTCACGATTCTGCCAGAGGCCACCCATACCGTTAACAAGGGTGGTCTGGGTAGTGTCACCAATTTCGCCAAAACTTCGTCTAGGAGGGTTATTTGGGGTGCTGATCACGAATCTGACATATTTTTTCACGATTCGGCTGGATAATATAGATGTAGTGCCCAAAAATGCTTTGACTTCAGCTGCGCCGAGTAGGCAGATCTCGTCACGAGATCAGTCCAAAAGTTCAGTGGATCTGAGGACTGAAGGATTGTTCTGCATAGGAAAGAGCAATACCTCTTTCAATTTGTGTTGCTACTTCCAAACTAGGTTTGCAGCATTGGTTGCTTAAAGCCTCAACGCTTTTTGCGGATACCTGAAACAATTCACAAGGCTAAACAGAAGAGAAGCTAGAGTTTTATATAGAGGAAATAGAAAATATAATTAGAAAAACTTTTGACAACACCAAGTTGTAGCTTTTTATAAACGTAGCCTGCAGAGACTACATTTGAGTAGGTGCGTCCTAACTAAAACCCCTTCGTTCAAAAAACTGTGTTAGCCCTCATATGTCTTCTGGTCGACTGAGATTTGCATACATTAGTAGGCTATTCTCCCTTAACCACCTGTTGAAATATTCAACGACACTTGATTGAAACCGACGGCATTAGCTCCCTCAGAAACGGGGAGCAGACCTACATCTTTGTGGTGAGTGTGGATTGAAAGCTGCTTCCGAAGCACGCACAAGGCTTTGCATTCTCATGCTGTGACAACGTATACTGGACCATTACTCTTTGTATTTATTATGCATCCACTGAGTGTTCAGGCCCTTTTCCTCCATACATTCTTTTTCTTTGTAAATGGTTTCGTTTTTGGTTGGTTAAGCTGCAATTGCGAGAAGGCGCCAGTTCCCCCAGGGTCGTTACCTGATTACCACTAGTTCACGAAGGCATGGTGTAGCTGATTTCCTTCAGTAATACCTGCGAAGGATAAAACTATTATACATAGCTGGCCAGTCTGGCATTAATTGGTCTCTTCATGGAAGTCGTTGCGTTAAACAAATGACTTGGAAAGTGCTTTTATAATCCTGCAGAAACAATCCTCTGGGAAGTGCTATGCATCCCAGCCGGGTGTATTTAACGACGACATTTACTTTTTACACTTCATGAAAGCGGTCCCCTCGGTCACAGTTTGCGCCCATTAGGATTCCTCAAAATTATGTACTAAATGCTACTTAGGATAACAGATGAAGAACGGCGTTAATCAGTACCTTTGTGGGACGCGCCATGCATTCTGACTCTACAGGATGTCGTGGAATCCGTTGGAATTCTTATTTGGTCTATACAGTGGCCTGTTCTTGAGCGAGTACTAGCACTATTATCTTGTATTGCTCTTCGCCCATAAGTCTGGTACCATTTCGCCGATTTCGTATGGATGGATAGCTTCGTTGCCCTGGCGCGCAATCCGAACCGAGAATCAGGATTAGGATGCTCGTGACAGACGGCGATCCTCCGATTGCGCTCTACGCGCCACCCATCACCTGAGCGCTACGACGTTCCCATAACAATACTGCTAGTGTTGTATATTATTACTATTATTATGCTATATACCGTACTATTTTTTACAAGATTTGACTTACCGAATTTCGGACATCAAATTTCAGCCCGTCTCATAGCTTCCCATGCTATTCTCCTTGAAGGTAATCTCCTGCAGGTGCAGAAAGAAACTTGTTCCATGCTGTTCCACGTTTCCTTTCATCTGCTCCTTTTTGCTCCTCTGACGTGATAACGCAGTGTGGGTGGATGTTGTGGCGCACTTTCTCTCGTGCTCAAGTAGCCACTGGGCGGCTCCGCTTCAAAGCCTGGGCTAAGCGTGGAGTAACCGACAAATAACTGGTTCCGGGACCTTGCTCGCCGTTCCCCATACCTTATTGTTACCGCGAAAACAACAAGTCGCCGGGATCTTTCCTAGTAGGAAGGGAACCATAGAAATATAGTACTGAATCGAGCTGCTACCAGGATGTTCTGCTTTGCTCAAAGCTTCGAACCCCATCCTCTGCTCTATACAACTAGCGCTCTAGACAAGCGGAATTCTGATCCTTAATCGGACGGCCAAGCCTATCCCCGTACCCCATCTTTTCTTAAGCAGGTCATCGATGAATGCTGCATAAGTAGCGAATGTTGCTTCGATGCCGTTGCCTGCTTATTTGTACTTATTTACTTGCTTTTAAATGCTCCACATGCCTGACGCTTTTTTAATGTTTTTGTTTATTTTGTTGAAACAGTGGTAGCTGATGATGTGCCCTCGATTAGAATAGATCTAACGATCATGTTGCTCATTGCCATATATAGTATACAGGGACGCACGGAATTTCCTATTTCATGTTCTGAATTTGGGATTCCGGTCGGTCGTGTCGTTTCGTGCTTCGTTCGAGTTCCGCTTATCGGAAGACATACGAAAACCATAATCATTTAACGCGGGCAGAGCTCTATTATGCACATTTTCTCTTGAACTGAAAAAGTCTTCGAAGGAGTTATGGGAGGATTGTTGTTAAACAAAACAAGTATTGTTATCCTAGGAAGGAGATCTTTGCGGCGACGCGCGACGGAGAACTAAGTGTGCTAGCATTTGACGAGCATAGCGTGCTAGAAAACTCACTCATTTTTTATCTATCTCAAAATTCTGGTCTTTACAACCGTTGTACAAATGGCTATGCAACTTCATACTAACCCGAGAAATCCCGTTGAAATAGAATACGTGGCGCATATTATGAATGGATTGATTAACGCCGACCTTTATCATAGTCCTTGAACTCGTCCCTGTTGAGCTGCAACTCCTGTATGCCAAGCAACAAATGTTTCACCTATTCCGCGTCTCGCCGCAACAAGAGCTGCTCCAAAAGAGTGTTAAGTCGGTAGTAAGCTCTGCAATAATGACTTCAGGGGCAGTTCTTTAGCTAGGTTTATTTAAACTGCCAAGTGCCTAGAATGTTGTCAATCTCGCTCACAACAACTACACCGAGATATACATGCATAACAGGAGCGCATATATACTTGTTTTCTATAGAGAGGACATTTTCTCTAAATTTTTCATTCGCTTCTGAAGATCTATTAGAATTTGAACAATTGTTGTGGTGCGTAGGTAACGATGACAAGCAAGTTCGTGAATTTCTCCGTTTTCGTTCTAAAACCGATTTCGTCAAATAAGCACTTACGTGAATCCTAATGAATCTGTAGTTGGAAATTCAAGAAAATGAAAATTTTCTGTGTTAACTACTCTATATAGTGGCATTGTTGGAGTTCTGTGCTGTTTTACCTACTATAATAGGTGAATATGGGATGCTTATCCAATTGTAACGGTAGAAAGAAAGGCAAACAAAGGTCTCATGGTCAGAATGGTAACATCAGTGGCATGGTGGTAGCATACTTTCTTAGAATGTCAGAGATACAGGCTTTGTCTCCCATTATGACGCCTTCCCTTACCATTATTCTTACTTTTGTTGTCAGGGATGTGTGGAACTTCTAGTTCTGTTTACCACGTCTCGGCTTTCGTATGTTCTCTCTTTCTATATGGTCTTCCGCTTTCTATCCTGTGCGGAGCGGAAGGCGAAAAGAGAACGAATTTTGTGTCACGAATTAACTATGACCCAATCCAGGGAACACCATTCACCTCCGCAGTGAAATTTTTCTGTACGATACATGAGGTGTACGCGATATGAAGATGCTAGTAATAAGTACCTTAATAGTAATATACAATAACAAAGAAACAAAACACTTGGTATGTAGAAATGCAATAGCTTATCCCTAGCCATCTGTTTGAACAGCAGGTAATATTAAGTTCACATCTTCATCCTCGTAGTTGCAGTATAAAAATTAGGTGCCGCCTGCTGTTATAAAATGTTAGCCAAAACGCTAGGTATGCTTTTGTTTCTGCTATAAGCTAGAAAGGTTCATGGAAGTCCAAATAAATATCATTCATATGAAGCCATATCTGAGTATAATCTAGCCTGGTCATGTGTTGTGGAAATCTAAAAAAAACATTTCGTTTGTGTATTTTTTCTAATGTTTTATCCCTCTTTTTGAAGGCTATTCTACATAGGTGGTGGCAGCTCTTAAAGTGAAACCCCCATTCTTCTCCATCCTTCCAAAGGGATCAGGTGTCTCTATTGTTGAAGATAAGTTAAGCATCTGGCCACTTTTCAGCTGCTGATGGGTCTAGCTGGCGAGCGCTCTCGGATCCTTCCACAGCCAGAACTCGGCGACACCACTTGCGGCTCGAAGAGGTACCGCGTCTACTCGGCCCGGTGGTTGGTGCTCGCCGTATGCTGTCTCCTAGCTTTGTCAAACTCCATGGTAGGTCTTTATCTTGTGTTGCTGTTTCCTTCACAGAGTTTAACCATATTTTATCATGTGCTCCTCTTTTTTCGAAGAGGCGGTACAATTAAGATCCGTTTAAGATAGAGACCAAGCAAAGCTATGGTACATGTCGCTAAGACACACAGCATTGGGGTGGGAAAGTGCCGGCCAATCATAACCCAGCGCAGCACTGATCGCGCCTACCCCAAGTGATCTCTCTGAATGGAACACCCAATCGATGCGGCCTGATTGGCAGGCTTGCTCCCACCTCCCGTGTTTGCGACATGTACCCACGGTGGCTACACTGATTACCAGGCGTGGGTACGGGGCTGTGTTTGGCTATGATTGGCTGGTGCTTTATAGAGTTCTCCTCTTTTCTGCGCTTCTTTATTTTTATGTTGCACCACCTTCTATTTACTTATTTCCTATCTTTTCTTTTTTGATCTTTCCTTCCTCCTTTCATACGCTTGCTTATTTTGTTTAATTTTGATGCATCACTAAGGATTTTCCCGCATTGCGCAACATTTTGAATATAGATATCGATTTAGAAATGAATTCCATATAACTTTACCTATGTATAAAGCTCAATCCTGATTTTTCAGCTCTGGCTCAGCTTCATCACGCTATCAGAGCAAACAGCCGAGTTCTACTGCAGAGCGACGGAGTGTTCGGCGGCTTTTTTGACTAATCAAATATTTCAGGTAAGTGCAACGTGATTAGAATCGGGAAGCATTACAGCTCAGCTAGCGTCGCTCTGAAAACGTTGTCTGCTTTCGCCGATAAAAGTGACTATAACAGCATAAAAAGATTAAGGATTGGCTGGTGTCTGTTGAAGTTGTCGCCCATATTTTTTCGACCGGTTATTTTTTTCCTCTTCGCCCTGTGGTAGAGGATTATACATCACGTCCTGGTGCAACTTGATGAATACTACTGATTTTGTTGCATTTCTGCTTGACATTCAACGCTTGCATATTTGAGACATGCTTATCCGAAACACGCATATTCACAAGAATATGTTTTTCGTTTCAGTTAGTCGCTGTTGTCACCGGCATTGGTGGCATGTACATTACCGACAACTATGGGATACGCCTATCGGTTTGTTCGCTTTCTTACATTGTACACTAGGACGCGTTCTTCACTTTCAAGACGCTTCCTCAATTTCATTTCCAGTAGTTTAAGAGGTCTATATTAGCTGGAGTTCCAATCACGTTCAAATATCGCTTGCTAACCATCGAATGTTGAAAAATTTGAGGCAGGAGAAGACTGGAGAATGCTAGCTCGGCGAAACGTTGGATTCCTTCTGCGGTGTCTTTGTCCCGCTTAAATGTTACTGTTTTTCATTTAGTACGCCTCTCTAGGGAACGAATGAGATCGACTACGCACCGCGGCAACACGCCATCTAATTCGTCCTTCCTCTGTATTGTGCTCCCTCAATCGTTTGTCCTCCTGTGACATATAACCAGCTTTCTGCCAAGGGAAATCCTCTGGATTTGTTACACATTTTAGCACGCGCTAAGCACGACTACAGCGGTTTCTCACTCTTCCTAGAAAACCCTTAACCAGAACTCCCACTGACCATCAAGACACACGAGCTGGCTCAAGCGATGTCTCAATTTATCTCTCTTACGTGACAGAGTAGTCCAGTGGATTGCTTCCACGCAAAGGAGGGGTTGGGCGTTTTTCTTTCATCTACGGGGTTTCCCTTTTTACACTTTTTGAATAATAATTATAAAAATTTTAGAAAGATGCTAATATTGTGTTGAATAACGCATGTTTCTAAATGCATTTTTTTGCAGGCCAATTCTGCTGACATTATAATAGTAACTATTATTAACATTATAATCATTCATGTATTATTGTAAACTCGGTTACTGCTCCTCTGATGTGGGTCTCTGAGCCATAATGCTTTCTCAGAGTAACGCGAATTTTTTGCCAAATGTTCAAGGAGATAGAAGAAGACGTCGAAACAACAATTTCTTCAAATTTCTTTGTTTCTTAGATATCGAATGAAGTGACAGCGCAGCATAAAACATCCAATCCGGTAATAAGAAATATCCGGAGAAACACAGTTCATTTGTGATTTTTACAAGTTCTATGCTTGAGAGTCCGATCTTGAAAGTGGGACGAGTGAGAAATATTCGGGCTACCGTCACGCAAGGCATTTTTTGCATGTTATTGAGCTGTGAGAGAGGCGCTAGAATGGGTAGAGGCCAAGCTTATAGATTTCAGGATGAAGCATGACTGCTCTTCGAGCCTACCCGAACTCATTCTTTGTCTCTTGCTATCTACTCGATTTTAGAGCAAAGAGACTGCTTTTATGAACTTAATTCACTAGATTCGGGAGATATTTCCCTGAAGAACGTATGTAATGCCGGAAATGCTCAGCGCGTCCTTGAGAACTTTTGAGAGATGTTGTATGCTAGTATTGAAGCTAACGGTGGCCATTATGAATACTGCAGATGAGATCGTAGGTAGTGTTTTTATCCTATTAAACAGAATCAAAAATTCCTTATTCGAGGTGTTTCCTGTAAAATTGTGTTTTTTTGCATCACACTTCATGTGGACCACTCTGTATTTTGTAAAAAGTAGGATGTATGCAATACTGAACAGGAGAAGGCGGGGAACCTCGAGAAAGCTAAATGGCGGTTTAATGCAGTGAAGTACGCTCACACTAGAGAAAAATAGCTATCGATGTGAGTAGTCGGTTGCTGGATTGATGACTAAAATTTAGCGCCTTATCTGCTTCAGATAATGTGCGGCACAACGCTGAACTTCGTCGGATCACTGGTCAGGGTCGTCTCTTCAGTTCCACTAATCGACAACACAGTTACGCGGCAGGCGCTACTTCATATAGGTCTTGCTCTTTACTTCTTCGTTTTTCATACAAATTTTAACAACATTTATTATTTCTTATAATTTGTGTGCGGATAGCCACGCAGAAAAACATTCCAAGTACCTACGGTTAATAAATAGCATTTGAAACAACAATGAACAAAACAATTTGAAATCATCAAAATGGAGTATTCTGAGAAGCGTACTGAAGATACCTTTCAACGAGCCTTTTGCCCCTGCCTCAAATAGCTAGTTAGAACGTTTTTCTCTGAGAACTTCAAAAACTCAGTTCATGCTCGATTAGTAAGGAAACATAGACTTACATTACTTTTTGCTTTTTGGATTCTGATCTTCCACTGGACACCGCTTGTGTTAGAAGAAGAAACGGAATAGAAATTCTGAACTGAAATGCCCAGCATGCCAGTTGTCATTAATGTCCAAGTTCGACGTTATTGAAACGTGGTTATTTTGTAAGCAGACGGTTTCTTGGCGCTGGTGGGATATCGGTGAGTAACTCGGTGCAGATGAGATCTCTCTTCTTAACACTCTTAAGAGCATGTTCGGGTAAGGATAGACGCGACCCAATGGACTCTGACCCAATGGGCTCTGCAGAACCAAACATGTCGAGCTTCTTTCAGACCTTAAAGACGAGTTCGTCGAAACGTCGGTCGCAATAAGGAATTTGTTCCAAACCTGGCAGGCCAGGAAGAGTAAAACATACCGGTTATCTACCACTATATGACTGAGCTATTGCCCGCGCTGTGGATGATGAGGCGTATCCCACGCAGGTTAGAAACTGCTGCAGCAGAAGAACCGCAGCATCTTCCTGCTCGAGACAGCGGCATCTGCACGCGTTTCTGAGCGTCTGGATCCAGAATAGGGTCCCTCACGCGCGCAGCAAGCGTCTGGAGTCAGAAAAGGTGATACCGTCGCCGAACGACGAGCGGCCGCATTCACAATTCAACATGGGATGCTGCTGCAGCCGAGGAAGCGCAGCCTCCTCCTGCTTGACACAACGGCAATTGCGCGCTTTTCTGAGCGTCCTGATTCCGAATGCGTGTCACCGACGCCTGGTGAGCATGGGAGGACCACTAAGGGGTGGTGGAAAAGGGAAGTAAGGGGGACCTCTAGGGTGGACCAGCAGAGCTGCCAGGAAGGAAAGGAACATCCTGGAGGAGGGACCAGGACGGGGAAACCAGCAAGAAGAGACCAGTAAGTGGGTCAATAGTGGAAACAAGGAAGTGGGCCAGGAATTGGGACCAGGAACGTGGGGGAGGGAAGGGGAAGGAAAGACCAGTAAAGGCGAACCAGCAATTAGATCCAGTAAGAAGAAACGAGTGAGGGGAAACCTGGCGTCCGGGTTCGGAAAGCGTTCCAGCGATATCCGGAAACACAAGCTTGGACAAGAACGGTTGCGGAAGAGCAACCTGAGGGCAGAAGTGCTGCACAGCACAAACCAATGGCGTTACTTCCGAAAGAACGTCTGTGATGAAAGTGCCGAAGTGGCGATCGGCTCGATGCCGATAAGGTACGCAGCAGATCCTAGATGTCAGCGAATTGTAAGTCTTACAAATACGACGTTGGTCAGTGGTGTTGCAAAGTCGCGCGAAGCGCGCAACTCGCACTTGTCATTTTATAACCCATGAAAAGACCATGCCTTTTCCTATGGTGCACCAGTGTAAGCATGCTAAAGGTTTGCATGTGTGACAATGCAAAATTATTCTTGGCGGTTTTTCCTTGCAGAGCTTTCCGGGCGCTTCGTATTCTTTTGATTAGTAAACATGTACTTTTCAAGCTCTAGTGCATCACTCTCGGAACGAATAGTCCACAAGAATGTTGTGACGGCAAGATGGTAGACTGTGCCACTGTTATGTACTGTATGAATGAATTTGAAATGAAGGCACACAAATTGCTTGAAGCCTTCGTTATGTCTGAAGTTCCATGTAACCATTCCAAGCATCCAGCTTCAGATATCAAGCTTTATCCCAAACAAGAAGCGCTTCAGTCTTTGCCTTTTGTTTTTACAGAAATATCTCCACAATTTTAGAAATACTCTAAGGTTGTGCGATCAAAGAGCTATGATAGCGGTGCACCCTCTTTGATTTTATAGCAGTGTCGAGCAATACGCTGAGGGGATTTGAATAATAATGAGCTGAAGGGCAACGTGTATTCCTTATTCACTTTGGGGCGCGAATCATATTTTTTTACTGGAGTGGCTTTGAAAATTTATTATGGGGGTTTGATAGCGCAGTCGGAGGAGGCACCGACCGTCGCGTGCCCCCGATTCCAGTTCTTGGTTCGGATATCCCGCTCAGGTTAGCGACGCTTCCATCCCTTTGAAGTCAGTGAAATGGTATAACGCTTGCTTGGAAAGGATAAAATACTTACTTCTTCGTCGGTTGGCCACGGGCAGTCATTGTATAGGCTAAATGAATGTTTACATTGCCTCCACGATATCTCTTGAAAGTAGAATTCGTGGCGCACTCCTCTAACTAGGAGGTAAGGGATTGATTAAGGCCACTCTTTATTCTTTATCTTTAACAGGGCTTGCACTCGGTAACATTTAGAATCGCTTTCTAGCTCTTGCAAACCAGTAATTTGTTGTCCCCACTTGCCACCCCTTTATCACCTTACCGTTCTCGTACTGGCTGATCTATGGGCCCTTCACTTCAACCGAAACCCCTAGTTCTCACCTTTCTGATTTCTGATTTCTTTCTGATTTTCCCGCTGATTCTCAAGGCATTCCACCAAATCATCTTTCCATATTTATTTTAAAAAGCTATAGTTTGTTCCGCTGTTTCATCCTAGCATTTTAAGGTTCAATCATTGTTGCATCGGCACAGGCCTTTTTCCTGGTTCTGCCTTCGAAGATCGCTGAAGCTTGGTTCCCTGAACATCAGCGCTCATTGGCTAACGTTTTAACATTCATAGGTGAGCAGCTGAAGTATTTGGAAACTATATGCAAATTCTCCCTGGGCGTGTATAAGATGCGTGTGCAAGGGAAGGGCAAACGGTCGAACGCCTCGGTGAGCAGCGTAGAAGGCATGTAGCTGGTTCTTCCTTGTACGCACCACTTATGGACGTTCAGGTAGAATTATTTGATTCATTCACTACCGATCTTGATAGACCGTGTTATTCTCTTGTTAAATTTAAATAAACATTTTTTTCAAAACCACCAATCGAAGTTTTCAGCGAACCCGTTTGGTGTCGTGCTTGGTACCATCATACCTTCATTGTACTTCGGTGGTTCCAACAAATTGAGGCCGTCGCCCTGGGATATGTTCGAATTTGTGAGTGCACTTATACTTCTCGAATTTCGGCGGTTTCAACACCTCGTGTCAAGTATGCACTGCCTTCAGCGTGACAGCATGTTATATCAAATCTCCTCACTCAATTGTTATGCGGGCTCTTGAATTTTCAGGGAACTTCTAAAACTGCCACTAATTTTCTGCTGCTGGAGGACGAAAATAAGTGGAACTGAAGTTATTATTAACAATCAATAATTAGAAATATTAATAATTACAATCTTGTTTCGTTCGCTTCACTCTAAAAAAGGATTCTATCTTCGCGCAGAGTGAAAGCGTTATGGAGGTCGTGTATGGTATGTACTGTGCTACTGCCCAGCGTCGCCGGGGGAGGAGATTGCCCAGATCCATCGAAAGTGATCCTGAAAATTTTCTGGAACCTTTCGTCCGAAATGTAGAGCTGATATAAGGGCTAGCGAATATGCTGCATATTCTCACATTTTCCCAGTATTCCGCTTCGCATATGGCTGAAAAATTGTCTTTAACTCCATGCCAGTTCGGCTCCTTTTGTTTTGCGAATTCAGGAAGCTCGATAGCGCAAGCGATGAGATAAGAAGTGTAACGCGTGACAATATTGGCCTTCAGCTGTCTCCTGCGGCATGGCAAAAGTTTGGTCCGCAATTTCAAAAACGACGACTTCGAGTTGAGCGACAAACCCGAGGTTGCAGCGAGTGACGAATGCCTTCTGGAGCGGGCTGAAGAGAATCGCCGGCGACAGATCCGTGAGATGGCAGAGGAACTCCAGTGATATCGTGATACAATAGCTGCTCCTCTCCTACTTTGGAAATTCATAAAGATATGGCGTATGGACACCTGAAGTGAACGGTCATCAGTCTCATATGCGGAGAGATGCCTATATCAACTTTTCGGTTTTTCGTAGGAATATTGCTTGGCTCGATAAACTGATCACTGATGGGCGCTTATGAATCACACAGAGAGGCCCCAGTTGCTCGGACGTGGTGAATCCGGGATACCAAAGCTAAAGTCGGAACTCCATACTCGGAATACAATTCTCAGCGTTTGTTGGAGCTGTAAAACCATCATTCGCTGGGAGGTGCATCCAACAAGCTCTCCTGTTACCGCCGAAATCTACTGCAAGCAATTTGATCGAGTCGCTGCGGTTCTACGTGGAAAACTGGACAAAGTCTTCTTTCTCCAATACAACGGCAACACATTACGAAGGGTATCCAGGAAAGTCTCAACGCTTGGGATGGCATGTACTGACCCACCCACCGTTTTCAGCAGACTTGCTGCCAACCGACAATCATCTATTTCGTCTGCTACCCAACAATTAGCAAGATAAGACATTTAGCGATATTGAACAACATAAAAAGTGCATTACCAATGTTTTCTCTTCAAAAGCCAGAATTTTTATAGAAAAGGTATCTAGGGTTGAACGTTTATCCGCCGGAGAAGCGCCCGTGAAAAGATCGTTGACGGTGTTGTTCCAGAACGCCAGCATGGCAGTAATGACGACGCTCACCTTCATGCTGTCGCTGTTCATCAGACGTGGTGAGCCACCGACTCCTCCATCAGCCTCTTCTGAGAATCACTCCAGTCGTGCACCGCCCTTCTGGAAGGCAATCGGCATATGCTTCAGGTTTGAAGGCCCTCCGATGTCTTCGGACCACAGATCAGTTTGAAAGATCACTTTGCAGAAACAAACAGTTTGTGATCCAGCTGTTTACATTCGGGCTGGCTTTCGCGGAGCTGTGGGGCTTCATGGTGATCATGTCGGACATCATCACCGAGCAGGGCTACAATCTCTACGGGTCAGTTCAACTCGTTATTTTCTCTAAACTAGCTCAGCGAATTCTTCTTCTTGGAGATTTCGTTAGTTGCCTTCTGATGTGATCTCTGAGTTCGAAGTCCGAGGGCCGGATTCATCTACGGTTAAACTCGAGAGTACGTCGGGTAGAAGGGAGAAACGTTCCCGTGATTTGGCACGCGTTACCCACACTGTCGTACTGCTAGGTGAAGGATATTCAGCAATCCTTATCTCCGCGTATCCGCGAGGATTTCGTAACCTTCGTCCCGACATTGATGAATCCGGCTCCTGGATGCATTTTTCATTAAAGCGTTTTACTCCTTCAAAACTCTCTTATGCACATCAGCTACGGAGAGCTACACAAAGCCTGAAGATCATTGGCAATCTCACCATTCTATCAGTTTCATCATGATTTTTACTTACAATCTTATCACTTGTATCACCGGTATCCCCTCCATCGTATTCTCATCGCAAAAAGCGTTAAGGTTCATAGGTGGCAATGAAAGCCTTGCAGCGTTTCGGAAACTTTCTTCCTTTGGCCTCCCTGCTTCTTTTATCGGAGAAAACTTTAAACCAGCGCTCAGTGGTTTGGCAGAAGCCCTGTTTATTCTGTAACCCCTGCTCATCCATTGCGTTATACCGCAGTGTGATAAATTGCTGACGCTGGTCCGCCTGTCTGCCTTTCCATCTCTTCCACTGCCCGAGACGTTTCCAAGACGTCGTGCCACAACGATCTGGACCCAGAAATCGTATCATAGGTGTCGTGCTTCGTGCGCCACAAATCAGAAGACGTTGCGCAGATGTCGTCCGACGTGTGTCGCCTTTCAGAAGACGTGTCACTAACGTCGTGCCACGAGTGCATAAACCGAGAAGACATGTCATCGACGTCAATTGACAGACATCGGTGTCAGTGATACGTTTTCTTAGTCAGTTTAGCCATTGTGATTAGAAATTGATAGGGAGGGACTCATTTATCTGAAGCGTAGCAAGAGCCACTAGGCAGGCCGACGGTTAGAATTGACATTAAGGAGTGGTAATCGCACGAACTCGACCATGGTTGGATAGGTTTTATGTCATCGGTTTTTAGGAGCCTAAACGAATCTATCCTATTCGGGAGGGAGCAATCGTGTAGTGCCATTTGCGCTGGTCATCCCATGCCACACAGCCGTATCCATTAAACTCGAATCAAAATCATCGCACCATGGGCCACCAGGAGAATCTTTCATAGAAATGAAGGGAGCGAATAGGGACGTAGACCGCTATATGCCACCTCCGATCTGAATAGATCCGCCTACATTATCCTACCCTATCTAGTAATCGGACGTTTTTCCATTGTACACAGTTTGAGTCTCAAGAGTAGAGCCGTTGCAGCTAGGGGTTATGCCTTCGGTGTTTGGGGCGAAATCCGCCTACAATCATCAAAAATGCAAATACATAAATAAATATGTTCAGCGACCGGTATGCCTCGAACTCAGTCTTCCATAAAAGGCCAAATAAGCAACTGCAAAAACGAGTGTTCGTTACTGTTCAGATACCCAACGGCCCTGGCCGCGTTAGTGGGCATGGCGGCGTCACTGGTGTGTGGCGCGGTAGCAGACTGCACGAAACGCTTCAAGGAGCTGATCAGAATCTGCTGGGTCTGCTTCGCGCTCGTCATTATCTTCACGAGAATAGTCAGTTTCAGCGCCAACGTTTTCCTTTTTTTGTCTACCACTGACCTTTTTATTGATTTTCCTCTCCTAGAGAGCTGTCCTTGAGATTCAGAAGCTTTTCGAACTCTGTGAACTAGGAACACACCAACCGTACCGGAGTGTGAGCATCAGCTGTTCTTGTTCAGTGGCTGCGGCGGAAGTGGACGGGAGCTGGCGATTCCGTTGTGTTTCTCACAGCGTGCGCTTTCATGGGTGCCTTCTCAATTCCACAGTTTCCAATCGGAATCGAAATGGGTGTCGAGACCACGTTCCCTGTGTACGAGGCCACATCTTCTGGACTTCTAGTGCTGAGCGGGTATGTCCAGTATGACTCTATTGGTATTGGTTTCCCGAATTACTTCTTTTATTTTCTTATTATCATTCTGCATTCTCTTCTCTTAGATTCATTTTGTATTCAGGCAACTGTGGATGTTCATAATGTACTACGCGTTTGAAACGTCTAAACGGTTGAAAATCATCTACGATTTTGATCCGAAATCACCTTCTGGTAACTGGCAATGTGAGTGACTCTGTGTATTTGAAATGTGCTAAAGAAAGCCGCCAGAGGGCTAGAATACCCAGAATTTCATAAGACATCTTCTGGTATACTTTTCTGAAGAAATCAATATTTATTTATTTATTCATTCATTCATTTAACTGCGTCTCAAGAAGGAGCACTCCATGAGAGAACAACAAAGAAATAGGCCACACGATTAAAAAATGGCAAATAAACACAAACCAGGCAACAGCGTAAGATTGAAACGGCAGCGTTAGACATCAAGCAGGATTTCAGAAGCCAACCATTTGGGTTGCGTGACTCTGTATAATGATGGCATGCTCCAAAAGTAACGAAGGCAAGTTGGATGCTAAAACGAAGTCCTCTGAGATGGCCTGGAAAAGCATTGCTTAGCCATACTGCTTTCTAGTGAGTTATGTCGATCAAGTGATAGATTAAGGCAGAATACCTTACAATCTATAACAGTAAGCATTTTAGTCGGTTGTAGCCGACAAAGCCTACCTGCCAGCTTTGACGCCCTGAGAAGATACCGGAACTTCGGCACATGGGTACGCTGGCCGCTAGACATAATTCCAATGCCGCAAGCACCCCACTTCTCAGAATATTTTAAACAGATTACTTGCAAGCTGCATGCAGGTAGTAGATTGCCTCAAACTAGTCATTCGTAAGCTGACGCAAGCTAGCACAAAATGTCGCTTGTGAGTTACACGAAGACCGCTGTAAGTAGTAGATAACCTCCTGCTAGTATAAATCTAGTTTAGATCTAAACTAACGCATTATAAATGTATTCGTCCACATGGACCTTGGTCCTTTATCTTTTGTGAAAACTTAATAAACGATAATAAAATAAATGACGAGCATAACGATTTCCGACGGCCAAATTTTGCTAAAAATAAAACTCGATCTTTGCTTTCTACTGAATAATACTGTGTGTTGTAAGCCTAAGTGGAAGCGAGGTTATATCTGGCCGGGCTAACATTCTCTCCTTATCCTCCTTCTTACAGTACAAGGCTGTCACACATTAGGTTTTCACTAATCTCAACCATCAACCTTCATTTCCATTTTTTTAAACGTTTGTTTTTAATAGCAACAGTCTAATCCAAGGAACTCGTGAAAATAGTCCTATTGTGGGGCAAAGGATGAATGTGATACTAATGCCTTCTAATGACAAGAAAGTGCCATATGGGGACGACTGCCAGACAACTCATTCCAAAACAAATTGCCCCCATTGGTCTCAACGCCAGCGCTTTCCTACTTGGTGGGAGCGGCTTAAATGTGTGCATGTGTATATTCTTCTCAGCAACGCTAATTTATTTTGTGTTCTCCGCACCAGACTGTTACTATGAAAAATAAACTTTAAATATGAAAATGCTAAACGTTTATGAAAGTTAATAAAAACCTGACGTCTGATAGCCTTGTTCCGTGAGACGAGAGTAAAGATGTAGTATTTCAGGGTATTGTAGTGTGCAAAAAGTACCAGACAAGGATGAGGAGAAAATGTTCCCCCGGCTAGACATTCTCCCTAGCAGTTCAGCAACAGTTAACAACGACACTGGTCGACGCCCATGAGAAGTCTACGGCTAGGTCTAGGCATGGCTTGGTTCCAAATATGCACGGGAACAATGACTCTAGATTTCTTTCATTTATGTCAAAGATCATCCGCATTCTCCTGGCCCAGACCTTTGGGTAGACAATAGCAGCATTTTATTTAAATTCCTACATTGTTAGCAAACCGTCGCCATCCGACGCAGACCAGGCCTGCAACTGATGCAGAGCACGCTGGAGCATTTTCCGAAGGTAGCTCCAATCACTGCGCACAAGTGTGACCACGGCCTCAACACGCCATCCCCCGGCACGTCGTGCTTGGTTTTGGGATCTTAGTAGGGAAAGATATTAGATGAGATGAGGATGAGACAAGTCTGATGTCTCTTAGTAGGGAAGAGGGAGTGGTTGTTGACAAAGTGCGGGCGGAATGAGACTCAATCGATTTCAAAATAGTGAAGGGAAACGGTCAAGAATCTGCTGAATCAAATGCTAAACAAGAACTAGGACGGGATTACTAACCAGAAGTTTCACAACCTTGTAAGTTTCTGTTGGAAGGGTGATTTTATTTATTTACTACATGAAAAATTTCACGTGTCACAATATGGATAATTTTAGGCCCGTAGACAAGGGAAGCTTAGGAAATTAGATGTATTTATGCCTAAGCACTTGAATACCATGCTAGGAAGTCCTCTTTGTTCTCTGATTTTCAAATAAAAGCACCGGAGATCTACGAAAGAAATGCTCAGTTGCCATATCGGAAATGAGATCATGTAACGAGATCAGCATATTCTTCTTGGAACGAGTGGTATATGACAGACGAACACAGATGTGTCCCTCTCATAGACTTTTCCTTATTAATTCAGGATGACTCGAGTGAACAGCTTGTAGACTACGGACAGCAGGCAGATCGGACGATAGTTGCCAATGTCGTGCACGTCTCCCTTCTTGTACAGCAAGACGGTCTTGCTGGTCTTCCACTGAGATGGAACCTTGCACTCCGACAGGTATCGTGTGAAGAGCCGCCCAGGGTGTTGATGAGCGCTGGCGAGAGGTTCTTCAGATGTTCGGGTCTGATCCTTTCGGGACCGAGTGATGTGCGTTTCTTCACTGACGAGATATCGTATCGGATCTCGGAAGGGAGAACGGAGGAGACGACGTACAATACCGCTCGCGCCGCACGGTCAAAAGTGGGCGAAAAAACGCCAACATAGCGTCGCAAAGCGTCGCACGCTCATAACTCCTTCAGTTTTAGGTTTTTTGAATAATGGTTGGTACCATTCGATTCGCCTCTTCGAGATCTACACAAACATGTGTAAAACTTTACCGGAACACCCGTATTTTCGCCGTGGGTGGTCCAAAATTGGCTGGACGGGCGATTAGAGCAGCTTTTTTCCCAGGATATGCGTGCTTTCGGAGTATCTCAATGATGGCGTACGTTGCCAGTGCTCTGTCATGCCAGGAATGCCCCGAGAGTGCGCCGTGCACAATGCACACAGAACCTAACCTATCAATCGAGTGGGCGAGCGCATGTCCCCTGCGCTTCTACCTTCTCTCACTGGGAACTGCGACGTTTTCAAGACTATTTCGAGCCGTTTGGAGAATGTTATCAGAAGTCACCCGCCACCCCACTCAGGATTAGCTCCAATCTGTCCCAGCGAAACTTTGGTGTGCGCCGTGAACAATGCATAGAGAATCGAACCTTTCAATCGAGGGGGGGGGGGTTGACAGCTTGTAGCCCGATCGTTTGGGCAGTTTTATCAGAAATTTCTTGCCGCCCTACTCAGGAATTGCTCCAAGGCTGTCCAGCGAGCCTTTGGAGTGCGCCATGAACATGAATACAGAATCGAACCTTTCAATCGAGGGGCGGGGGACAGCTTGTAGACTGAGCGTTTGGGGAGTTTTATCAGAAATTCCCCGCCACCCCACTTAGGAATTGCTCCAAGGCTGTCCAGCGAGCCTTTGGAGTGCGCCATGAACAATGCATACAGAATCGAACCTCTCAATCGAGGGGGGGGGGGGGCGACCGCTCGCAAATTACACGCGCGGGCGTCTTCGGAGCACAATAGCTCTGTCAAGTTAGAACCTTTCAGGTTGCAGCTTATAGGTCTTGTAGGCAGTCGAACGGTCTGCTAGGACGCCGAAGCAGAATGGTTTAGCATAGGAGGGGTCAATGTTATAGGGGTGCGAAGATGCAGGTGAGGCTTGTGCAAAGCATTTTTTTCCGATATCCGTGGACCACTGCGAGAAGACGCCACAAGCTAACGGCCTTAAAATGCGTACGCGAACAGAGCGCTTAAGGTACTTTACGACGACATGCTCGTAGCTCCTCAGCTGCCCAAACTGCCTAGCCTCAGCTGCCGTTTTAGAGCGGCGAAACCTAGCGGTTAGAGTTTCTTGCGCTCCTACTCGCCCAGATTTGAGTCATCGACACTCGGAATGGTACCGTTCCGTTCAGCATGGAAAGCGCTATCGAACGGTGTCAAACTCGACCGATTTTGGATTCATCAATTTTTTGACTGTTTAGCATCGAGGACGAGGCCGCGGCGGAAGGACGATGACGTCATCGAAAAATCGATGTCTTCGAGTTGGGCTATGCTTGATACCATGCGATAGAGCTTTTCATACTGAATTGAACGGTGTCATTTAGAGTGGGAAAAACTGTAATCTGGGCGAGAAACAGCGCGGAGAGCGTCTGCCGTTGTTGCGCTAATTTGCACGCGCGGGCATGTTCGGAGCGCAATAGCTCTGTCAAGTTGGAACCTTTCAGGTTGCAGCTGGTAGATTTTGTAGGCAGTCGAGCGTTCTGCTAGTACTTTAAAGTAAAATGGTTTAGCTTGGGAGGGGGCAATGTTACAGCGGTGCGAAAATGCAGGTGAGGCTTGCGTGACGCATTTTTTCCGATTTCGGTGGACCACTGCGAGAAGACACGGCGAGCTAACGGCCTCAAAATGCGTATGCGGACAGACCACTTAAGCGACTTTACGGCGACGGGCTCAGAACTTCACAGCTGCCTAAACTGCTTTAGCCCCATCTGCCGTTTTAGGGCGGCGGACTTAACGGTTGAAGTTTCCTGCCCTCTTACTCGCCCAAATTTGGGTTTTCGACACTCCCAATAACACCGTTCTGTTCTGCTTGAAGAACGCTATCGAACTGTATCAATCTCGACCGATTTTGGACACATCGATTTTTCGGCAATATCCTATCGAGGACGTGGGCGCCCTAGGCCGAGCTGCGGGGATGATGACGTAATCGAACACCGGTATTTTCGAAATTGGCCAAATTTCCTCGTGCAAACTTCGTCCAAAATCATCTAGGGGCTAATTGGGGCGCTGATTACGAATCCGACGTTCGTTTTTGAAAATCTCGACTTCGGTAGGTTTTGGATTTTCTTCTGGATAATTGAGGGTGGTCGGGTCAGGATCATCGATTTTGTTCAAAATTCGTGTAGGGTCGGGGACTTATTCAGGGGTGCCGAACACGATGCCGAGGTACATTTGTACGATTAGGGCAGGAGAGCGCTCATACCGATAACTGAGGGTGATCGGAGATCGTGACCCCACCACCCTCAAATGGGAACAACCTACCGAAGTCGAGATTTTCAAAAACGAACGTCGGATTCGTAATCAGCGCCCCAATTAGCCCCTAGATGATTTTGGACGAAGTTTGCACGAGGAAATTTGGCCAATTTCGAAAATACCGGTGTTCGATTACGTCATCATCCCCGCAGCTCGGCCTAGGGCGCCCACGTCCTCGATAGGATATTGCCGAAAAATCGATGAATCCAAAATCGGTCGAGATTGATACAGTTCGATAGCGCTCTTCAAGCAGAACAGAACGGTGTTATTGGG
>OX375868.1:29228454-29249454 GCA_947359475.1 Heligmosomoides polygyrus bakeri
AATAGCTCTGTCAAGTTGGAACCTTTCAGGTTGCAGCTGGTAGATTTTGTAGGCAGTCGAGCGTTCTGCTAGTACTTTAAAGTAAAATGGTTTAGCTTGGGAGGGGGCAATGTTACAGCGGTGCGAAAATGCAGGTGAGGCTTGCGTGACGCATTTTTTCCGATTTCGGTGGACCACTGCGAGAAGACACGGCGAGCTAACGGCCTCAAAATGCGTATGCGGACAGACCACTTAAGCGACTTTACGGCGACGGGCTCAGAACTTCACAGCTGCCTAAACTGCTTTAGCCCCATCTGCCGTTTTAGGGCGGCGGATGGGGCCTAAAGCAGTTTAGGCAGCTGTGAAGTTCTGAGCCCGTCGCCGTAAAGTCGCTTAAGTGGTCTGTCCGCATACGCATTTTGAGGCCGTTAGCTCGCCGTGTCTTCTCGCAGTGGTCCACGGAAATCGGAAAAAAATGCTTTGCACAAGCCTCACCTGCATCTTCGCACCCCTATAACATTGACCCCTCCTATGCTAAACCATTCTGCTTCGGCGTCCTAGCAGACCGTTCGACTGCCTACAAGACCTATAAGCTGCAACCTGAAAGGTTCTAACTTGACAGAGCTATTGTGCTCCGAAGACGCCCGCGCGTGTAATTTGCGAGCGGTCGCCCCCCCCCCCCCTTCGATTGAGAGGTTCGATTCTGTATGCATTGTTCATGGCGCACTCCAAAGGCTCGCTGGACAGCCTTGGAGCAATTCCTAAGTGGGGGTGGCGGGGAATTTCTGATAAAACTCCCCAAACGCTCAGTCTACAAGCTGTCCCCCGCCCCTCGATTGAAAGGTTCGATTCTGTATTCATGTTCATGGCGCACTCCAAAGGCTCGCTGGACAGCCTTGGAGCAATTCCTGAGTAGGGCGGCAAGAAATTTCTGATAAAACTGCCCAAACGATCGGGCTACAAGCTGTCAACCCCCCCCCCCCCCCCCCCTCGATTGAAAGGTTCGATTCTCTATGCATTGTTCACGGCGCACACCAAAGTTTCGCAGGGACAGATTGGAGCTAATCCTGAGTGTGGTGGCGGGTGACTTCTGATAACATTCTCCAAACGGCTCGAAATAGTCTTGAAAACGTCGCAGTTCCCAGTGAGAGAAGGTAGAAGCGCAGGGGACATGCGCTCGCCCACTCGATTGATAGGTTAGGTTCTGTGTGCATTGTGCACGGCGCACTCTCGGGGCATTCCTGGCATGACAGAGCACTGGCAACGTACGCCATCTTTGAGATACTCCGAAAGCACGCATATCCTGGGAAAAAAAGCTGCTCTAATCGCCCGTCCAGCCAATTTTGGACCACCCACGGCGAAAATACGGGTGTTCCGGTAAAGTTTTACACATGTTTGTGTAGATCTCGAAGAGGCGAATCGAATGGTACCAACCATTATTCAAAAAACCTAAAACTGAAGGAGTTATGAGCGTGCGACGCTTTGCGACGCTATGTTGGCGTTTTTTCGCCCACTTTTGACCGTGCGACGCGAGCGGTATTGTATCGATCCTGCCGAAGATGGCATAGGCAGCTGGACGTGGCTATCGAAGAGATCGGAGTAGAAGTCGTGGATACCTTCTTTATTGTCCTTCTGGAAGAGGTTACGGTTCAATCGGAGTGCTGGAGATCTGATCTTGACACTAAGCTTGTCGACGCTGAGGATTGCTCATAAATGACATCCGAAATTTCGCAAATCGTAAAGGTAATTACGAAAACACCGTCGTAAATCGTAAACCGTAAAACTTTAATTGGAACAGGTACCTGACCAGGACTAAATCTCCAGATGCTTTTTTATTACTTACGGTTCTAAAAGATAATTCAACATTTACAGGGTACGTAAAAAGTATTGACGCACTAAACGTAAACGTTAAAAATTGCAACCCATCGTAAAATTTAATAAGTTTATATACAGAAAGTTAACAATGATCTAGCGAACAGAATAGCATCACTTGCTTTTTTATATGAGCTTCTTTGCTGCGAATGCAGCGGCGAAGACGCCGAGAAAAGGCATCGACGGTGCGCCGCAAGTAGTCCACGTCGACTTCGTTCTATGCTTTGACCTTCAGTGACTTGATTCTTGTGTGCATTCAACCCGTAAAAGTGTTACATGCTATTCAAGGACCTCCAAAATGCTATGCTATGCTTTCTGGCGAAAGGCTCGCTGCAAGAGAGGCGCATCCGGCCAGTATCATGGTTTGTGCACTCATCACAAGCGCCTCTCGTTTTCTTGGATACAGGAGTGAGTATAAATCAGTAGAACTATCTGTGTTGATGTCCTAAAGAAGCAACTAGTTTATGGCTCGAATCCCACCTTGAGAGTAAGCCGTATGTCTTCCAGCAGGATTAGACTCCTGCGCAGAGTCAAGGATTGCTCACGAAAGGTGCCGCGCCAACTTGAAGGGCTTCATTTCAGCTGAGGAATGACCTCTGTATAGACCGGATTTGAATCCGTGAATTACTCTATATGGGAGGTTTTGAAGAGCAAGGCTTGCGCTACTTCCCACAAAAGTATGAAGTCAGGAAAGGATGATCTGGTCAAAGCATGGAATGAAATCGACGTGGGCTATTTGCGGCGCACCGTCGATGCCTTTCCTCGGCGTCTTCGCCCCTGCATTCGCAGCAAAGAAGCCCATATAAAATATAAGTGATGCTATTCTGTTCGCCAGATCATTGCTGACATTTCATATATAAACTGATTAAATTTTATAATGTGCTGTTATTTCTAACGTCTACGTTTAGTGCGTCAATACTTCTTACGCTGTATTTATAGTATAAATGGTGTCCAAATAAAAAGCGCAGCCAAAAAATTCTCTCCTTTTCCGCAATCCTTCAGATTGCTTGTCAATGTAAGTACTTTAGCAGAAACGACAGCAACAAATCACTGCCAAAACTGAAGAGTAAATACACTTTTATCCGCTAATCAACCGGCGCAGAGTTTGCTCAAGTTTCACAACAAACATCGACTACTGAGCGAAGGCATAATCCTAGTACGATGCGCAAAAAACCTCCTTTCTACATTTTGAAGTAAGCTCTAGAGAATTCCTACTGTAGACGGATAGGAAAAAGCGGTACGATCATACTGTTCTTAAGTGTATAGTCAGAATATGTTTTTTTTTAATAAATAGAAGCATATTGTGTGACATTTTTAAGTGATATGAAAGGTTTTCCGTTTGACTTCAAATGAGAATTTGTAGAGAGAAAAGTTGAACTAGAACCACCTGCGCCCAAGGCGGTATGTTCTTCTTTGAGCCCACATCATAATTTATAAGGACAAAATCAAACAAAATGATAATACGTTGTGAGTGAGACTCTAAAAATGAACACGTCATTATAACCCAAGTTGTTGCGTTACACCTTGTAGACTGTGTGTGAATCATAGATCACATTTACGATGATTTAGGATTTACAACCCAAATCATCGCTATCTTACAGTATGACTACAAGTAAAAAATTTGTCGAAAATCATCGTAAATCGTAAACCGTAATTACGCACAACCCTAATCATACTATGGCTAGGTGACATCAAGCCTCGTAGAGCTTTACTGTCCCTAGAAGAAATAGTATAATAGTTCCCACGTTGCTTTGGCGGGCATGCTGAGAAATCTAAAACGTGAACGTTATACATTTTTCCTCGCATAAAAATTTGAACCGGATTTCAGTGAATCTCGATATATGGTGCGTGCTGGGTGTTATAGCTGTGTTCCTGTCGTTCGCGGCTAAACCCAAGTAAGTTTTTCTTGGTTTTAAAAGCCGCGATACAGCGCCCCCTACTGTCTGAGCCGATACTGACGAAAACAACTAATAGAGACAACACTGGCTCTTTTCTAGTATTTATTTGAACTCCAAAATGTTTGTTTGCGCTTTTGCGTTGCATGCCTCCTCCTCTTTTTAAAGCTATTAATCTGCTATAGGATAGCATCTTTGATGACTATGGCTATTAACTTTTCAGTGTTTGAGCCCGATATTCATATTAATGAACTTTGAGACTTGAATCTCGAAAGATGTCAAGAGTGGTTCAAAATTTAGATGCCTACTTGCGAAGGGATAATCTAAAAAATCTCAGCAGTGAAAATACTAACATGAGTTAGAATAGGAAGTACAAATTCTTACAATGATATGCTCGGAACGGTAGGCTAGGTTTAGAAGAAGAGGTAGAAGGAAAGGCGAAGTGATGTTCCTTTAACCTAGCGAAATGTAAGAGGTATCGAAATTCAGCTCGCTGGACTATTTTTCTATACAAGAAAAAGAAATAGGTTTACGTGGGTTCTCGATAAGCCCCGCTTTAACGGTAACATCTAACTCCCTTCTCTACCGGAAAAGCGACCATCTTTTCAAAAATCTGTTTATACGCTATAAAGCTCGGTCTATGTTCTATAGGACAGAACGTTTTGTTAAAGGTTCGGAAGAGAAACAGCCTCCTCGATCAGTGCGAAACTTCTACGTTGCTCTCACAGGATCGTTACTTGTATTTGGTGATCTATTGCTGCTATAGTCCGAAAAAGAGTGGCTGCTAGAACGCGGCCAGCTAGTAGGTTAGTGCTTTACGATAATGACAAGAAACTGACAGCCAACTGTGATAAATAGTGACTAATGTGTTCGGTTAGATGAAGAGAACCCATTTCATCGGCGGAGAGTTGTTGGATACACCGCTCCCAGAAAGGGACGGGGCGAGGGGCGCGCCGAGGACAAGATGTTCGGGTCCCTGCCTTCACATGGAAGCATCGCATTCCTAATCACTTCCCTTGGCCCTGCATCTCTATCCTGAATTGACTTCGTTCTTGAGACAAGAGTCAGAACCTTGTTCACCATATTTGGAGCAAGAGAGTTTCAGCTGCAGCGCCAAGGCTTCCTTCAGGCCCCCCAACGTAGAATTGACCGGAATCAGCCACAGTCTCTAGTTGAGGCGAAAATTTAAACAATTGTGTTGAAAATTGAAAGAATCTAGAGAAAAGAGCGACGTCCTCTTTTCCTCAACTGCTTCCATAACCAAACCGACTGGAAAATGATTTCAGAGTCCCCGAGATGCGCTTCCCGATCGTCCCCTATCAGTTGTTAGATTTCTGGACGATGTCACGCCAATTCGCGACGGTTTCGAGCGCAGCAAACAAATAGGGCGGCGTGGGCAGGGCGGGAAGTGAGCGGCGGGCAGCACGGTATACCGAATACCGAACGACTGCCCCCCCCCCCATCATTTCATCGGCACCCCCCCCCCCCTCCCGCACGGCAACACCGTCGAGTTCATCAGTACAAGAAGAGAAAATTTTTTGAGTTTAACTCAGCCTCACTTAACTGTTTTTCTGACTGATTTTTGGAGATTTTGGACAGTGTTTTGTTTACTGAGGATGCTTTCAGAGGGGAAGCATAGTCGTGTACAAGACTACGTGGGAAACCGATTTCGACGCTTTGCGAGTTCTAACTGACGTATAATTCACCACTGGAAAATTTTTACCTCCTGCCTTCTGCGACAAATATATTCCAAATGTAACTCTTTATCTTATTTAAAATGGTCTACTAGGGACGAGCGCGTGTACAGCAGTCAGCAAGTGTTGTGTGCACCCGATACCGGGTTCTTGGTTCAGATCGCGCTCAGGCCAACCAAGCCTTCCATCCCTCCGGGTTGTTTGGAAGGATAAAGCGCTGACTTGCTCATCGGCTGGTAACCGCAAGTCGTTGGCCAAATACGCATTCAAATCGCTTCAACGACATCACGTAGAAGCGGAATGTGGCGCATCCTAAAAGGGGTTGAGGAGCGCTGTCCTTTATCCTTATCCTCACCATTGACGAAGTCATGATAATTAGAAATTAGTGTTCGAAAATGGGGGGAAGCATTCGGCCCGATGGGATAAATATCTGGTCTTCCTCAAGACATTTTCTTGGTTTAGGTACAAGAGAATGCAATACGAGGAGAGTGTGATGGAACAGCAGCAAAACGGTTCCGACCTGTCCCGAGCCTACGAGATGACGCCGGAACGCGACAAAGCGTACACAATTAAGCTGAACGGAAAGCCGGCCGACGAGAACGAGAGAGGCTTCCAGACGCATTGACTTTTCACGACTTCAATATTTTGAGAGCATAATCGGTGTTACCGTCTGGGTATACCCAGCGAACCTTATTCGAATTGGTTTCAACCTTAATCACTCTTTCTCACGAAGCCTTGCCATTTTTTCACCAAATCTTTAATTCTTTGAAATTGACACCAACTTTGTGTACATGCTTCTCCGCGATCCTTAAACACATTAACATATCACAGGCAGCTGACCTCCTACTGTGAGCTTCTTCCACTTTACGCACTATGAACGACATGTTCGTCCAGACTCACTTTTCAGAGGTGATCCTACGATTAGTACAACTCGAACACCACTATAATAGAGCCTGTCATGCGTGAATAGCCGCCATGCATATGTCGGATTGTTTGACCTCTACTCATGTTTAATAGTGAAGCCATAAACTTGATAGGAAATTTTGTTGCATTGTTTTTGAGAATTTGTATATCAAGTAATAAGCTTTACATCATTAAGTGTGCTTTTAACTTTGACATAGAGACCGATAATGTTTGGTGAAGATTATGCAGTTGACTGGACAACGTGGTACTAATTCGATGATCTTTGGCTATCATTTTGTTATGATTTCTTTTAAGGCATTTTTAGAGAATTGTTAGATTGTCATTTGCATGTCGTGAATAAATGTTTTACCTTCCTCATTGTACTGTAGTGTACCTTAGTGTACGTACTCCATTGTAAAATTCTGTTTACCTCTGTTGGCCAAAACTTGATTAGGTTACCTGCTTCCTCGTTATTAAATGTAGAATGGATGAATAAGGCAGCACTTAATTCATCTGACCGATAAAATATCGTTTATTCTTGAATTTTCTGCAGAAATAGCATGATTCTCTTGCATTCCCTTGAACAAACATAGGTTAGTCATTTCTTCGGTTGAGCTTAATTTGAACAGCATGCATCATACTCTATAATAACACGCTAAGCGATGAGTCATACTATCGATCGGCGCCGCCGCAGAAATTATAAAATAGGGGAAAAATTCGGGGAAAAAATAGGAGGGGAAAATGGAGGAAAATGACGACATGAAAATAGAGAAAAATACCCAGACGTCTTCTCCCCGCCTGAAAACTTCCATGGGGCAATTGAGGTCGTTCAACACGAATATGACGTTTGTTTTTGAAGTATCGATCGCCATCAATCGATATTGATCAAATTACGAATCGCGAAAATAGCGGAAAATACCCAGACGTCTTCTACGTGCCATGGGATGATTCGGAAGACGTGCTGAATACGTCGCATGACGTGCCTGGGACTCAGAAGACGTGCCAAAGGCGTCGCTCAACGTGTTTGAGGATCAGGTAGACGTGCCAAAGACATCGTATAATGTGCGTGGGTATTCAGAGGGTGTACCGAAGACGTCCGCTAAGGGTGGATCATTGAGGGGGTCAGTAATAGTAATGGGGGATCGTTTCACTAAGGGAGGACCAGTAGTGAGGAAACTATAGATCGCCCTATCATACTATACATTGTGTACAAGTAGAGAAGCTAGCTCGATGTGATTGTCCTTTGCTAGTGATACTGCAACATCGCGCGGAGCGCGCAAGTGCGAGGCACGCCGATAGGCGTGAAGGAGCACTTTTTCTCATATTGTGTCTCGCATTCGTTATTAAATGCTATCAGCGTTATTCAACATGTCAGATGACATTTTCTATAAGCGCATATTAGCCTCATGCTCCTGCTTTATTCGCGTTTTCTCACTGTTATCGTCAGAAATAAATCGTCTGTTCTGCGAGCTGTACAAGATGACGACCACGCAACCGAAGCTGTGATCTTCATTTCAGTCCTACCACTTCGCCAGCGATCGTCAGAATTCGCTCGCCTACAACTCAACTTGCCGTCCAACAACGCTCCAACACAACTCCAAGCACAACTGCACATTCATCTTTTAAGGGGAGTAGAAACAAACAATAGCGTGTAGAATGTATGCATTTATAGAGGATTGGAAACGATTTAAGAATATAATTTATTTATTAAGTTGACTATCACGTAAATGTAACAACGAACAACTGCTATCGCTGTTTCTAAGCTACTTGAAAAGCCGGAACCTGAAAAAGTTGATGCTGCTGTGTTTCTATGACACCTGAAACTTGCTCGCTCTTCTATGAAAATCGCAAATGGACCTGTAATTGGTATTGCCCTAAAAAAATGAAAAAAAAACTAAGCAGAGTTGCTACCATTTTGAAATGGGACAGGCTGAAATCTTTTGCCCAATAAAGGACTTAAAGCTTACATCCTTCCTATGAAATGGTATGTTATGTTTGCCAGTGCATAGTCTGATGTGAGTACTAAGTGATATATGTACCGCTGGAAGTCTATTTCGCCTACGGCAACCAGTAAGGGATGGAGGGCAGAGAAATCAGTGACATGAATGAAGACGAGAAAAGGAGTTCGTCTCTCTTCGAGGGCATTTTCAGAAGCAAACCATCACTGCACTTTAGAATTTGGTCGCAAAACTGATGAATCCACTAATAGTCATGCACAAACACCGCCACCTGCCCATTGAACGCCAGTCGTCTCCAAACAGGTGCGGCTAAAGTTTGTGAGTTTGAAACATTATTCACAGGACGGAAAGCATCCCACCTTATGGTTGTGTTATACAAATCTATTTAATGTCCATGACCGAATATCTAACGATTCTTGAACACGACGAGATGCTACGTTTCTTGATCTATTTTCATGAGCCACAAGAATTTAGTAGTGTTACACGACCTTGTGAAGCTGTTGAGTCAAGATTGTAAAGAAAGCTTTACTTGATCTGGGTTTCAGCGTAAGGGCCTGGAAAAGGAAGAGTTAGAAATTGCTCATCTAAGGGTCATTTCAATTTGCTGCGGATGCGAAAGTGAGAGAATGGGAAAAGGGTAGTAGGGCACCCAGACCTTATGCAAACATCAGAGAGTTAATGGAGAAGATGTTAGTTAACGAGCTTTTCTTTCACGTCGACCCATTTGGCGACTGGCGTCTCCTGGGTGAAGGCCGCAAAGGTCGCCAAACTACGCCCGTCCTGGAAGCATCTCCTCCTTCCTACTCATTTCGAGGCTCTCGAGCGCAATTCATACTCCTCACCAGCCCTGCCGCTGCACCACTAGGACTTTGCAGCCTGTACTTCCCCTAAAGAGTGGAGACCTTCGTGTTTGAACTGCCTCACTGATCAGTGGAAGGTTTCAATTGTTCTTTCAGTGACCAGGAGAGAGAGACTGAGAGAACAGGATTTGTTAAAATTTTACTTCTTGTTTCTATAAGTGATTACCCTTAGTTAGTTATAGCCTTCATGGTGTTTTCGTAACTTACGAGGAATATGCCCTAAAGTGATCGTGGAGATTCTCAAAGCAACTACAGGTGATTGCAGGTCGTTGTCTGGGAGGCATCGTAGTGATTTCCAAATTTTCTGCAAACCTCTGGGTAGGACAAAATAGCAAAAAGCAGTAGCGCTTCAGTGATGATGCAATACTGATGCCTGGAATACCCTCGTCGTGCTCAAAAAAAAAATCCTGCAAATAGTCCTCGTCAGAGTGCGGATCCGACAACAAAGGCGTCCGGCTTAACTCTTAGAGGATTTTTTCTAGGTGACCTTCAGACAGGTCGCAGTCGTCTATATCCCGTCGCGATGGGAAAGACCTCGAGAAGGAACAAGAACAATCGAAGCACGAGTCAAAGTCCCACCTCTCATCTGCCTGGCCACTTTATAAGGACACGAGCTTAACTTCCTTTGACTGAAATGATCCTTGGACTAGTAATTTCTTAAACACCATCTGCCTTTTTCAGGCTCTGAAGGAGGCAGTTACACCGAAGCGCAAGCCGAATAAAGCTTTCATAACAATGCTGATTCAACAGCCCTACAAGTGCCTTCACCACTGTCAGACGACATGAGAATATTCAACGACAGCCGTACATGGAACATTCTACGCCTCACTTTGTTATCAAGCTTCTAACCACTTCACAAATCCCTGGAACTTACCCTCAGCTCTGTCCTCTGTTTAGCCACGGGTCGATCTGAAACATAACAAAATATATGGTGGGATATCTCGCAAGGTCTACTTGGAAGTGCAGTTAAGTTTGAAAACCGTTCAAGGCTTCTCTTACAAGGGAAGGGTCTGAAGAATATGTCTGAACGGGGAGAGCGAGTCACATAGAAAGAATCTCCACCCCACAATTAGTATAAAATGTGTTTCTTTTTTGCCAAGTCGTTAACCCAAGGAGTAGGGGTCCTTGAACTTACAATGGAATCGCCGCCTCACGAGTTCGGAAATCTTGTACGCCCGCGATGCCTCTGCCGGCAAACAGTTCGGAGCGCAGTGAAGGGTGACGTTGCTTCATGCGTGGAGGTGGTCGAGGGTTCGATTCTTGTGCGACAGGCTTCGAAGTCTTTGAGCCCGCTGGTCATTCGTTCGACCAGCTTCATTTCTTCCTTCAAAGGCTCCTTACAGAGGATCTGTGATCTCTCGACTTGGCGAAAAATAAACACATTTTTATACTAATTGAGTGGTGGGATTCTTCCTCTCTGACTCGCTCTTCCCGTTCAGACATTCGCCTCAGACCCTTCCCTTGTTACGAACCATAGTGTCTACATAGCTGTATTTGCTGAGGTTCGGGAAATTTGACTTTGCATCGACTTTGGCTACGTGTTGCTTTTTGATCACCACAGACTCTAGGACCTAATAGCGTCCATGTTACCAAGAACCTGTCACTTCCAATCTTGCCGCTTTGATAAATAGGTCACTAACAATAAATTCTTGGTAGGCTCGAGTGAAATTGCGTTAGACACTACTGACTGACACGAGAGACGTACCGTCTACTTCATCTTCCTCATCTTCTTCGGATTCTTCATCGTCTGTGAGTTCCTCATAGTAGAGCTCGACTCGGTCGACTGTTTGCATGTCATGGTGGCAGTCCTTGCAGTATCTTCGCATCGAAAAGCACTGGATGCAGTAGAAGACACCGCAAGAGGCACACAGACGGGTATTCCTGAAAAGAAACAATTCTGCAGTATATGATCGCACCCACTTTTGGAATGCGCCTTCCGTCCATATATACAAGAGCTTAAGCAGGTTTGATATCAACACGAGCTTTTGTTGTGATGCTCATACATTAGCTCAAATCCATATCCCTCTAGCTTCAGCCTGGAAAACACTCGCAGCCAGAGTCATAACCAGCAAGGTCACGACTCTGGCTGCGAGTGTTTTCCGGGCTGAAACTCAGTGCTTGCAACAGGCGAGTAAGGTGAAGACAGAAGGGGTCGTCAAGTGTCAGCGCAGAGGTGTAGTGTCGCATGCATGGATAACATCCACATTGTCGAGGATCATACAAAAATTTCAACACGTTCACAAGCCGATAATGAAACTTATGGTGGTCAGGGAGGAGCTCATTACACCAAAACATCCCTTACTCCAGGTTTGTGCATACTGAGACAACATTCAGCAAATGAAGGGTGTTTCGATAAAGACAACTCAAAAGCACATACGACTGATCTGCGACTCGGAGATCGGGGGCATTGCAAATGCTGCAGTTTACTCGGATGAATCCTCTTGATTGCATGCCTCGGCGAACAATTCCTTCTCGTCCGGCAAGCTGGTCATCTGCTAGCTCCTTCTAAAGACGGTTGTATACCAATTATCGCATTGACTTGTACACTTTTTAAACCAAGTTGGATTGGAGGCCATTCTAAACACGTCAGACGCTTTTGAAACCAAAGCGTAGAATTAAAATGAGTGTCCTTCTGATTAAAGTAAAAAGCCGTATTAAACTAAGAGATCGTGCCATGCACTCGACTTGATCATAGCGATTTTTATTTAATTGATAGTGTAAATGCTAATTACCTGTAACAGGTGTATGCAAATATGTGTGTTTTTCACAGCTGCACTTGCTGTACAAATTACGTCTATGTTACTCTACGTAAACAGAAATTTTGCTATCAGCCGAGTAAAAATCGCGACCATCTAAACGAGTGTATGGTGCGATCTCTCCTTGTAATTCACTAAACGATTGCAGCTTTAAAACTATGTGTAATTCATTATTTTTCTTTAAAAATACATTCTTTATAAATTTTCAAGGTGTGCTCGCTCACTAGGACAGATGAATTTTATGACTGTAAAGGTAGAGATAAGAGTTACCCTGAATTTTCCGTGAAGAAAGAACAATTCTAACCTAGTAGGAGGGATTCTAGTTAATATAGAGGACGGTGATTTTAGTCTGGAAGATGTTCCTATGATTTCAGAACTCTGAAACTAGCTAAAAGCCTGATTAGAAAAGGGTTCAGTTTGATGTGAAAATTGTCCAATTTGAATTAAAATCATCCAGTTTCATGAAAAAATTATGTATGAACAGTGATCTGGTAGTATCGCGCAGCAGCACGCAAATCAAAAACGGACCTTCTGCTCGTCCATCATCGCACCGAGCACATTCTTTCTGTCCTGCAGAATGCGGTTGTACAGCATTAAAGCTCTGGGCCTAATTCGATCCGGAAAGAAGTGGTCGGCTAACGCAAGCGTTTGCCGTGACATCCACACCTGAATAATGTGGAAGTGCCTGATTATAGTAGCAGAACAACAACGGAGGTCTGCAAAAGAAGTACAGGGACCAGAGCGAGTAAAGGTTGGCTATAAAGCCAGTCTTTGCTCGCTCTGATAAAGCTGGCTCACTACCAGATTTTGTCTGTGAGACTAGCTTAGTGAAATGAAATACAAACTTGTGGAAGGTACCTGGAACCGACAAAGGAACATTGCTGCAACGAACATTAAAACAATCGTCCACCTCGTGTCATAGTTTGGAGGTGTCGGCTCAGTGAAGCAATTCCTCCACCTGAAAGCAACAGGCTAACAATCAGGAAAGCCAAAGACCACGCAAACGCACTGAGGTATGCACATAGAAACCCCTGCTGTTTGTAATTTTAATTAATATAGCTTCGATGGGAAGGACGAGTACGGAGAGGCTGCTAAAATCTCAGGGCCTAACCAGGCTGCACAAATTGAGAAGGACTAGGATGACGATCTGTACTTACAACGCCCGCACGCGCGAATCGAAGGAATCCGTCGGGGACCTGATGATGCAAGCCAGGAAGATCAAGTACGACGTCATCGGACTGACCGAGGCGAGAAGACACCATCCCCTACACGCCGCCTACGACTCCGGAGAAAAACTGTTCCTCGGAACATGCGACAGCAGGGGAGTAGGCGGCGTTGGTGTCCTCGTCAACACGCACTTGGCCATGAACATCGATTCGTACGAGTCTCTGACAACCCGAATCGGACGTCTGCGACTGAAGCGATGTGGCTCCGTGCCAGCTTTGACTGTATTCGTCGTGTATGCCCCAACATCCGGCTACGATGACGAAGAGGTCGAAGCCTTCTACGTGGAGCTGGAGAAGTTCTATAAGGAAGATCACACCTTCTACAAGGTGATCGTCGGCGACTTCAACGCCAAGATCGGACCTTGAAGGTCACCGGAAGAACTTCCAATCGGAACCCACGGTTTGGAGTGGAACGAGCAAGGTGAAAGGCTGTCTGAGTTTATCATGTCGACCAAGACCATCCATGGAAACTTACAGTTCCAGAAGCCTCCCTCTCTACGATGGACCTGGGAATCCCCCGGTGGCCAGTTCCACAACGAGATCGACCACATCATCTTCAGCCGCAAGTATTGCCTGACCGACGTCTCCGTTGTCCCCAAGTTCTACACGGGATCGGACCACCGCCTCCTTCGCGCGAGGTTTCGCTTTTCGCGTCAAGGAGAGAAGGCCGCGAAGTTCAAGAAGAGGAGTCCCAGAACGACCATCAACTGGGACCTTTACACCTCTATTGCTGGTCTTTGGGAAGATACCGTCATGAACAACATCGACGAGGAATAGGACTGATTCACGCACCATCTTCGCGATAGTGCTAAGGAGCCGAGAGCTTGAAGACCACTAAGAGACGCCTGTTTCTGGAAACTCTCGAGCTTATACGCCAGCGTGGAACAGCACGAGCGTCAGGCAACTACCAACTGACGTCCGAGCTTGCAAAGCTATGCAGAGCGGCGATAAAGGAGGATTTCAAGGAGAGAAGGGCGCAAGTGTTGGCTGAAGCAGCAGAGGCAGGGTTGAGCATCCGCAATGTCCGCCGGAACTTCGCCAACTTCAAGACCAAGATGACCGCTCTCCGACGTCCTAACGGAACCGTCACCTCTTCCAGAAGGATCATGGAGAAGGTCATCCACGACTTCTACGCCGATCTCTTCGATAGCCACGTCCACCTGCCCCACGCCATCTTCCGCAGGATGGATACGTCGTCCCTCTGTTCTCCCTTCCGAGATCCGACACGCCATCTCGTCGGTGAAGAAACGTACAGCACCCGGTCCCGACAGAATCAGACCCGAACGCCTGAGGAACCTCCCGCCAGCGCTCATCAACACTTTGGCGCGGCTCTTCACACGATACCTGTCGGAGTGCAAGGTTCCATCTCAGTGGAAGACCAGCAAGACCGTCTTGCTGTACAAGAAGGGAGACGTGCACGACATTGGCAACTATCGCCCGATCTGCCTGCTGTCCGTAGTCTACAAGCTGTTCACTCGAGTGATCCTGAATAGGATCAGCAGAACGCTGGACCAAGGACAGCCATGCGAGCAAGCAGGATTTCGGAAAGGATTAAGCACGATCGACCACATACACACCGTTAAGAAGCTCATCGAAGTGTCGCGAGAGTACAAGATGCCGCTGTGCCTTACGTTCATTGACCTGAAGAAGGCATTCGACTCCGTCGAAACTGAAGCGGTCATCGACGCCCTGCTCACTCAGGGTGTTCCTACTCAGTACATCAGACTCCTTCGAGAGCTGTATAGTGGATTCACGACCAAGATCTCATCATTCTACAACGACGTCCTCATCGACGTGAAGAGAGGGGTTCGGCAGGGTGATACCATATCCCGAAGCTCTTCAGCGCCACCCTCGAAAACGTCATGCGCAAACTAGAATGGGAGGACATAGGAGTGAAAGTCGACGGCCGGCAGCTGCACCATCTGCGCTTCGCTGACGACATCGTGCTCATAATACCGAGCATCAGCCAGGCGGAGCGAATGCTGGCCGACTTCGATCTTGTATGTGGGAACGTTGGACTGCAGGTGAATCTTACGAAGACAATGTTCATGAGGAACGGACAAGTTTCTGATGCCCCATTCTCGCTGAACTGAACGAACATCTCCGAATGCTCCAGCTATGTGTATCTCGGTCGCGAAGTCAACATGGCCAACGACCTAGCACCAGAGCTGAGCAGAAGGAAACGAGCGGCTTGGGGAACTTTCAAGAGCGTCGAAGAACTCGCGAAGAAGACGAAGAACGTCCGACTCCGTGCCCACCTATTCGACTCCACGGTTCTTCCTGCCCTAACATACGCTTCAGAGACCTGAGCTATACGAAAGCAGGATGAACACGCGATCAGCGTTGCGCAGCGTGGAATCGAGAGGACGATGCTCGGAGTGACACGACTCACGCAAGTGAGAGAAGGCTTCCGGAGTTCCGAGCTTCGCCGACGTTCGAAGATCAGAGACGCTGTCGCGTGGGCCAAGTTGTCGAAAATTAAGTGGGCCAGCCACGTAATGCGCTTCGCAGACACCCGGTGGACGAGAGCTGTCACCGACTTGATTCCGCGGGATGTAAGGAGAACACCAGGTCGCGCACCAACCGTTGGTCGGACTTCTCCGTGAAAGCCCTGAACGGCCGATATGACGCTCTTCGTGTCCCTCGAGCGAGGAGGATCCATTGGACCACTCTGGCACGCGACAGGGACGAATGGAGACACTGCTGGCAGCCAACCAACCATCATCGGAACTACATGCGATATAAATAAATGCTATAAAGGTTATGGCGTGGGTAGGGTAATCGGTGAGATTTGTTTTGCGAGTCCTCTAAAGGCTCGATGGCGCCACCAGCTTAGAATTGCATAACTAATTCATGGGTCAATTTTTTTGAACGCAAAGTATGCTCGCCTTCTAAAATTTACGAGGCACTTCAATATCATCTAGTAGTGGAACGTTACTTAATCCAGAAGGTGAATCGGGATAGGAAATTAGTCGTCCTTGTAGAATTTAAAATAAGGAACTTCTTGGTATTAAATAGTGTATGAGATGAATTTTCAGAAAGAAATAAAATTGAAATTTTTGCCGTGGGGCTCGGTGAAGTAGAGAGCCCCAAATGTCAACAACAAAAGCGGCAATGTGAAAGAATTTTGACCAAGAAGAGCAATGAAATTTGAACAAGGCCACAGAGAGCGGATAAACACGGTTGGACTCAATGTACTCGGCTGGCACTGTCTACGACGGATGATGCTGCACACCTTCTAATGCAGTATGTGAAGGACAGTGGCTAGACGTGGTAATGATAATAAAGGAAAAAGGAAAGCGTTACTTAATCGCTTTGGGATTCTCAATCGCCTTCTACTTCTAGGGGACATCGTGGAGGAGATTTGAATGCGTATTTGCCATGACAAGCCCAGACCATCCTGGTACCAATTCACTGACCATTCACGGATGGAAGGCATGGATGGCCTGGGCGGGAAACCAACGCCCTGTACTTTTTGAACATTCTCCGTCACCGAGAAAGTATCATCTTATGTGGTTGACTAATTGTAAGGTATTCGGGACAATGGAAAGCTATGAGAGCCTGTCAAGAAAGGCAGAAAAACTGTGGAAGCAATGTTGAAGGAGGTTAGGGCGGTGATCACACTAGACAGGAAATCCCTTCAGCTTCCCATGGAATTTCGGGAAAAAACCTATGCCATGTGAAAGAGCTTGAAACGCTGATTACAACGGTGGAGACCAAGTTCGTCAAATGGATCTCCTAAGCGAGTGGTGGCCGATGAAATTTGAGTTGTTCACTGCATGCATAGCAAAGCAGAAGGCTATCAGGTGGGTGAGGCTATAGCAGAGGATTCTCCCACTGTAATGGGTTAATCGGAAAGAAGAAGAATAAGAAGGAGAAGAAAAGGAAAGGACAAACAGAACAGCATGTAGCCCGTAAAAATGTACAATACAGGGCTTTGTAAAGTAATTCGCTGCAATTTGAGCCTGGATAAATGAGTGAGGATATTTATTTTAAGAGTAAGTACGTGCACCGCAACGACGTAGGGAAGGCCGTAGCATGCCCTACAACTCGACTCCGGGTTCCTCTCCTGTCTAGGCCTAGCAGGTCTTCTACATCTCAGGCCGCTGAATGGCTACCAAACCTGTCTAGGAAATGTAAATTGAGTACTTGTTAATCGGCTTAAAATGCGCAGAAGCGAAGGCAGAATATGCTTCCAAGTTCTCATCACAAACTGTGTTAAGCTAATGAGCATGTCAGATGCCTAACGGCGTTGACAAATGTTCCAGCTCGTATCCCCCTCTTCATCATTATTATTGTAAGATACTAGACAAATGCCTGCAGGTGCAACCATCTTCACATTGGCCGCAAAATCTTCTTAGTTAGGACACCACTAAAATTTGACAACTTCGCCCGTGTCTCTGTAATGAGTCAAGCTTCTATTAGGAGTGAATTTTTTAGATTCCGCATTTTGCTTGTGCAAGAAACTGCTAGCAGGAGAAAAATTCGTTTTGCTGTTTTTTCTTACAAAGGATCAGAACCGGCCTTGTCTGCACTCTACATAAGGATAAAAAGAATAAAGGACGGCGTTACTCAATTACTTTTGAGATGCGCAACGCATTCTACGCCTACCGAATATTGTCGAGGCGATTTGAATGCGTATTTACAATTACAATCATACAATTACCTACGGTGGTCAGCCGATGAACAAGTCAGTGCTTTATCCTTCCCAGGCAAGTCTGGTACCAGTTCAACGACCCAGAAGGCATGGAATGCTGGGTCGGCCTGGACGGAAAATCCGAGCCAGAAGTCTGGTATCACGTGCACGTGTTAGCCGGCACCTCCTCCGACTGCACTACACGCGCCCCTCTACACTACATACGTTGCTGAACATGTAAACCCATCAAGCTTTTCCAGACAAGACCGCAAGTCCATACTGTTATGCTCGTTACATACAGTATTCCTTATGCAGTACTGTCGAACGCAAACTGTGTGCAAGAGCCTCGAAATTCTGACCATGAGTAGACCATTTAGAGTGACTCCAGACTGCAGTGGTCCTACCTGTCATCCCGCTCGCGAATATCTGATGTTAGAGGCGAGAACACGTCTTGAATGCTCCTCATCATCTTAGCACTTTCTCCGTCCCCGGACACCTTCAAAGCATTTTCTCTCATCGTGGAACTCCATAACACATATTCTGTTGCTTTAAATCAGCAAGAACTCGTGGCTAACGGGGATGTTACTTGTGATTCAATTCGAAAAAACCGTACATACATTAGCCACGTAGTTTGGAAAATAAAAAAGTATCTCATGTTGGACTTGCTGATTATGTGAACTTTTTTAATTACAATTAGATAGTTTTTTGGGCTTGGGCTATGTTCAACGCTGGATGTTCGGATGTTCTTTCGAGGCACCTCAAACACTGGTCTAGCGTTCTATGGTGCAAAAACATTACTGTGGTGCAAATCAGTGGGAAAAGTTCCGGTTTCAAACTGAGCTTATATGCTGATTGAATGAGGCGCAATGTGCTGCTGACCCTGGAGTGCTCCATGCCGTTTAGAGCATGGGCGGTTCGAACGAAGAATCGAGAAATAGTGGAGGAGCTCACCTTCACCTCAAAATGAGACGGATAGTCGATTCTCACTAGACTCATGTACGCAAAGGCGGTCGACAGAATCTAAACGATCAGATACCGTTATTAAGAGGCTGCGAAGCAAGACGGAAAGCGCTACGAAACCAACGGATTCCACCTGTTACAACAGAGTTACAGTGTTATAGTTATGTTGGTTATGTCGGCCTTATTTATTACTTCGAACTTTGTATGGAGCAAAGTGGCCCTCCTACTTGAGGTCTAACTTCCTCTCCTGGAATAGGTGGGCAGATCTGGTCTGTGCTTAGGGCAAGAGATTTTCTCAGTGATAGCAGTTTGGCCCGTTGCGACCGTTGCTTTCGTTTTTCAATTGCTCCCCGGAATGCTGTTTCTAAATTGGCATTCATTGAGAGAATTCTTAACATCTCTGAATTACCATGCAGTTTTAGTTAAAACATGCACACCACGATTCTTCCCCCACCTAATCGTTAGTTTATCGGATGTAACCTATCACTGGTTCAAATATAATGAAAATCAAAAATATGAACACGAACAAGCGAATACGCAGCCGTCTCGAACGGAGATTTTACTGCGATCAACAATTTAATCACCATTGTTAAGTCACCAGAGGGGTCCACTTACTGGGCAGGTTAGCGTCCCCTCTGTCCCAGAAGTGGAGATACCGCTAGTCAAAGAATTCCACAACTGCCCGACCTGGGTCTTTGAATTTTTTGCAACTTTTCTTGAAGCCTTTGAGAGCGAAACAAGTGATAATCTGAGGAAACTATGCCAATAGAATATGGCGAAAGGTGTACGATCTCCCAGCCCATCCTGATTTTTTTTGGTGGGTCGCTTTAGCTTCATTGGGTGCGTTACGATGAAGAGGTGCACTGAAGGTCGTCTCGGCCACTTTTCCCGAACAGCTCCCGAGAGTTTCTGGAGCTGAGTGACAGCGGCAACCGTGTGCCCTTGCGGGAGTAGTATAGCATTCCCTTCAACCCTCTGAAGCAGCATGAGGTAGGTGCACGTCGACTTGTTTGCGCAGACGGCTCTTCTCTTCGAGGTAGCCAAACGGCCTCGTGGTCATTGGGGTCGTAGAGGACCCAACTCTCATCTCCGGTACCGGGCTCTTGCAGAACGTTCTTGCGAGGTGAGCGGAGAAGGATAGACTGGCAGATGGAATGCGGGTGGACCGCATGCTATCTGCTATCGCCAAGGCATGCGGAATGCATCGAGTCAGCACTTTTCGGTAGCCCAGGGCCTGGAAGCGGCTGACGACTGTGGATTGGCTATATCTGAGTCCAGTCGTAGAAGATGAGTTCTTGAAGGTGCACCTGTAAAATTGACATTCCACTAAAACCCAAGGAAGAGCATGTGCGTTTCAATACCTTTCACAAAGAAAATTCGAGAATGCTCTACGACTGCCACATGGTAGATCGTGAACATCAGTCGAATCTTGGAAGCTTCGGACCTTTGGAAAGTCCTTCACAACTTTCCGTTCAACCTAATATGTAGATAGCCAATTTTCCCAAACATCTGGGTGGAGAGCGGCTTCCTGGCAACCTTATAGCAATCCACGCGACGCTACATCTCGCGTCGCCCCAAGGCAGTTCCTTCCTAGGGAGTAGGTAGCAGCATTTTTATTAGCAGAAGCACGCCATCCGTCTTTACTGTACTAGGCGACCTTGTGGAGAGCGTCCGCATTCCTAGCGTTTTTTTTTCAGTAGCTGTTTTGAAGGAGAAACGTTTTCGACTCCCTTCCTCCTTCCGCCATTTCTTCGGGAAAAGCATAGAGAGTACGTAGATTATTACGTGAGCATCAGTGAGCTGGTATTACAAATTCTCTCTTCTTTTCCAAATTCCGATTTCATAAACCCTGAATGGCTTGTTTCTTCGTTACTATGATTTAGGCCATTTCCTTCTGAGGTTTTACTCCACAAAATCCTCACTATTTGCTGGACCTCATTAGCAAACACATATTGTGTAAGAAATATTGGAACACCACCATTTCCGTGTGAGCAGGTTGTCCAGACTGCAGACTTAACCAGACTCATTGCGGCATAAATAGATAGTATTTAAACAGCATTTCGGACGTTGTAAGTCCGATTTACTCGTGAACAGCGAAATTTTAAAAATCTCGCCTGCTCTCGCAAGGAATCTGCTCCACGACAGCAATGTGCGGTCTGCTCAACTCGCCTCATCTCCTAGCGAAAACTCGTCCGAGACGCTTGCGGCACCCGGTCACCCTACGATGGTCGAGCGCGTCGCTCGGCCTTCGTGAGTAGTGG